>VXAZ01006690.1:1097387-1477902 GCA_013399875.1 Gymnorhina tibicen | reverse complement strand
GAGCATCTCACAATGGGATGGTGAGTCATGGGGCAAGGCACTGATGGGCCCATTAACAGGAGATGGTCCGGAGGGAGGAGGCAAGGAACATTGCCACACCTGGTCTCAACAGCTCATGGTAATAGAATATACTGCAACCCAGGACACCCCCAGAGCTCCTTAAGAGCAGTGAATGCATTGAGTGCTGCCCATGACATTTCAGAATGCTCACGTGTAGGATCTATATATTTTGGTGGTTCTGCTGGAGCAGATTTTTATCGTGAGGGCTGTGGCAATATTTGGGTATGATTTGCCTGAGCTATCTGGCTCTAGCCAGCATATCTTATTTGCTTTCAGTGATGGAGCTAATGATAATGAGTGTGGTTTGAAGGGAAGGATGGGTGTTTCTAGGAAAAATAATTTTAAGGTATGATTTTCTTCCAATATAAGCTGCAATTCGTTAACATTTTCCACTATACATTTCCTGCATATTGTGGCATATGATACCCAGTAAGGGATTTTCTCTCTGTATTGTAGTAAGTTTGGATAAGGTTTAGGTGGCTTCTTCAAATATGTGATCCTAGTGGAGTGTCACTGTTGGACGAGCATCATCTGTAGCTTTGTAAGGGTGTGTCATGAGTGCTTTCCTCAGAGTAAATGAGGTGATGTCTGTGGGCTATAACAGTTTTTCTAGTGTGTTTTGGATAGCTGATGGTTTGTGGAAGGAGGTGTGTTGGTCTGTGGATTTTCTGCATATGGTATTTTGACGGTTGCTATTTTTCATGTTGACCTTGGTGTCTAGAAAGTTGATGCTGATATAAGTTTTCCAGAGAGTTTGATGGGCAATTCTGGTTGCTGAATTTGCGGTAGAAATCAGTGAGGGAATCTAAGTTTTCAGTACAGGTATTGTTGATGTACCCCTAGTGTGCCCTCAGAACCCATGTTGGTGTGGTGGGAAGGTTTGTGTTTTACGCAGGGGGACTCCTGAAGAGCCTGATATCCTGGCGCTTGGATACAAGTACCTGGGTGCTTGTAGTTGCATCTGAAATTTTGTGAGGGTGAAACTGTTGTGGATGAAACATGAAACAGATGGGCTTGACTATTCAATGTCAAGAGACCGGCACGTATAAGATACTAGTTAGGAGTCACTTAGGCATAGGGTCAGGGATAATGACTCCCTGGTGCAGCATGTGATAGCAATACTAAAGATGGTGCCAGTAGAGAAGATAGTTAACAAAGCAGCGATCCTGGAGGAGGCACGTTTGTCTGGAGAAAGTTGCTTTCATATGTAACAAAGTATTTAAAGGTGGTGTCTGCAGATCCTCATAGCTCTTCACTGAAAGTCTCCTTCCATTTCCTTCTGCAAGGATGTAGAAGAGCACCTTAAGGTGGCAAGAGTTGACACAATTTTTTTCCATCTCCATTAGGAAGAAATTTGAACTCTAGGGTGAAAAAAGTAGAGGTCTTTCTTGAGTTCCTTCTCACAGGAAAGCATAAAAAACATCTGCTAGCATCACTAATACTATCCTAACTTCTCCTTTATCAATTGTTTAATAACTAATTGGTGACTGGATTTTAAAAACTATGTAGACCCTTAAAAACCCCATTCTCACCTTTCAAAAATTATTTGTGAAAGAATTGTTTTTGTAGATCAGTGTAAAATTGATTTAGGAGGGTGCAGCTCACAATAATGCAAGATTATTTTCATGATTATTTTACAGGTGATGGTGGCTATTTTGCCTTTTTTTTTTTTTTTTCCAGAAAAGTTGAGACACAGTTACAGGAACATTTCCTCCAATTGGACTACAGACCACAATACTCCCAACATTTCCGAGAATAAAAGTAAGCATTTAGAAAGAAGAGATAGCTATTCAAGGTTGGGGTATTCTTCCCAATGACTTTGTGGTGGGTGATGTTGCGATGCAGGTCCTCTCATCATCATTTTTCAGATGTTGTCTTGTTGGTGAAGGAAATGTCATTGCACTATTTGGATCCAGTGCTAAATATCGGTTTCTTTTGATAGCGATTTGTTGCATGGTGGTTTGGTTTCTGCTTCCTTTAATTTCTTGGAGCACATAATTATGTCTGGTTCCGTCAACCTCTCTGGGAGGTAAAATTTTCTCAGTTTCTTAGATTAGGCAGACCTAAACAGGATATTGTGTCATGTATTTGAGATGAAATTCAGACTTTTTTCTACAGACAAGATGATCTGCATGATGGATCTGTGTCATTCTCCCATGTTTTTCAAAGCCTGACCCCGACTTCAACTCACTTTTATATCTGGACCATGTCCACACTGAATTTTGCAAGGCTGCAGACCTAATACACTTCCACCGCCATTGCAACAGGCACTTTCATAGGAATTAAGAGAGTGTTTTCCACAAAGCGAACTTGCCAGGCAGATAAGCTCCATCTGCCGAAGAGATGGTGAACCCCAAAGTGTGAGTAAACTGATGAGTCAAAGTCCAGATGGAGGAAAGACTACATGGAGGCAGGAAGGACTATATACAGACAAATGTTAAATGAGCAATATGAAGGGGAGACTTGGCCTCAACGGGACCCCTAGAGGACCATGAGAAAGAAAATGTGTACAAACAGTAGGATGGCTCTATGAAGAACACGTTTTGGTATTGAATGCAAACAAAGACATGGGGAACACCAGAAGATGTTCCTAACCAAGGGTTCAGAAAAGTGTCTGTAGCAGGCTGGAAGATGAGGACACTCTGAGCTGGTTTCACCGGCAGCCAGGTGCCAGCACACATCTGCCATTTCTTTAACCCATTCCTTTAACAAGATTGTGAACTTCGTTGCCTCTTTGGACAGTGCAAGTCAACAGCACTTGTGCTCATTTTCGCCTCGCTTGTCAGGAGCGAGTGAGACAGGGAAGGGCTGACAGGCGTTTGGTCCCCTAAGGGCTTGGACCCACCAAAGGGGCCAGGGGATGTGCACCAGAGGTGCACGATGATTTCACATACCGGGAATTTAGGGGAAAGGGGGCCTCCAGATGCAACCAGGGGCTCAGGGAAGCCTCGGCTGACGGGGCCGCCTGGGTGGAGCGCAAACCTGAGGGGAGCACGGGTGAGGAGGGGGCAGGAAACGGCGGAGGAAGGGCGGCCCGCGCGGTGCTTACCCACGGTGGCGCGGAGGCGCAGGGCTCCGCTGCGCGNCGCCCAGTTTATAAGAGGTGCCCGGCCGGGGCGGTGAGGTTGTTTGCCGGGGCTGGGCAGCTCGGAGGAGCCGCGTGTGGAGCCGTCGGAGCGGAGCGGAGCTGCGATGCGTCGCGCCAGCCGAGACTACACCAAGTACTTGCGCGGCTCCGAGGAGCTGGGCAGCAGCGCCGCCCACGAGAGCGCCCCGGCGCCGCCGCCGCCCCCGCCGCCCGCGCACCCGCACCCGCCGCCCGCATCCCGCTCCCTCCTCGCCGCCCTCGTCCTCCTGGGGCTGGGGCAGGTGGTCTGCAGCGTCGCCCTCTTCCTCTACTTCCGAGCTCAGGTAAGCGGGGACTGGCGCGGGCGCTTCCCACCGTGGCAAGTGCGGCCGCCTCGCAACCTGCAGAAGAGGGGAAGGCCCTCGTGTAGGTGCGATCGGGGCGATTACGTCAAAAAACCAAAAAAAAACCCTAACAAAAAACCAAACAAGAAGAAGTTTTAGAACACATTTATCTGTCTGTGAAGTTGATCCAGCTCTGAGAGGGGTCAGGCCGGTGGGCTCCCAGTTCTCTGCCCAGCTTACTCTGTCCCGTGATCACTGGAGCGGCTCAGGCCCCGGGGTTCCAGGTAGCGCTCCGGGCATCGGGTGCATTTTGGGTTACAGGGCTTTGCAGCGAGGTTGGACGTGAAAGATTCCCTGACTCGGGAAAGAGTTAGTCATGATCCTTCACCTGAAGTCTTGCAGGACTTTGGTTTTTAATGATCGGCTTTCAGTTTTCTGCTGGAGAGAAGTTTGACATTGGCTATTAGGAAAAGGTTCTTCACCCAGAGGGTGGTAAACAGGCTCCCCAGTGAAGTGGTCACAGCACCAAGCCTGATAGAGTTCAAGGGGTATTTGGACAGTACTCTCAGGTACATGGTGTGATTTTTGGAGATGGTGCTGTGTGGGGTCAGGAGTTGGTTTCAATGATCTCTGCGGGTCTCTTCCAGCTCAGCATAATCTGTGATTCTGTGATATATCTGAGGTCTTTGGCTGCCATGAATGTTTCACCAGCAGGAGAAATGGCTTTAAGGACAAAAAAGATCATCACGCAACACCACTTGTGATGGTTTGTCACTCAGGCTGCGCTGGGGCACTGCAGAGGAGTGGAGTCTGTGTGCTCGTGGGCATCGGGCAGAGGTGCCTACTGCAGCTCAGGAGCTTTTTCTGGAATTCTGGGGGTTTCTGGGAGAGAGCCGCCCCTCACCTGCCAGGCCGCAAGTCTGCCGGGATGCCTCAGAAGAGGCAGCGGTGCGTGCCGAGAGGAGCACGGGGAGGTGTCGCTGTGGGGACAGATAAGGTGATGAGCGGTTGGGCTTTCGGAGAGAAGAGGAGCCTGCTTCTTGGAAATGGCTCGGCTGCCTGGATTCCCTCGCTGCTGCATCTCTTACCCTGCAGGGCTGAGCACTCTCGGAGGAAGTGGGGAGCTGCCAGCTAGTTGGTTCTCAGGGCTAGGTTAGATAGATTTCTGCTTGGCTTTATTGTCGATGCTAATTAGTTCTGTTAATGTGAGTCTCGCTGCCATCATGGAAGTGGTACTTCTGTTGTGTGTACTTTTCATTTGAAGTTGGCAGAGACTGGAAACCTGTTTCTTTCGGTTTACTTTCTAGGTAGAGGCACTTGATCTTGAGGTAGCAGGCTGGATTTCTTAACAAAGTGCACTCTGGAAACAGGTGTTGCACAAGTGTATACCCACTTAATCAGATGAATGACTGTCAAATATACAGTAGTGCTGCTGATAATTTATTACTTAATATTTTCTTATTGACAATGGCTTTGTGCTTTCCATTTTTCCAAAAATAAAATGTACCGGCAATACAGCACTTAGTTAATCATAACTTGTATGTTCCAGAAGAGTGACGTCTAATTTCTGGGACTCGTTGTAAAGTAGCTTAAAGCTACTTGTTTGCTTGACAGTGAAATAAATGAATGCCTGCTTCAACTTGTGACAGGGGAATGTTTTTCACTCCAGATGTTCATGAACCTGAAAAGACATTCTTGTCAAAACATAGCTCAGAGATGCACAGCTATACATTCATTAGAGGGCTAGAGAGTCTTGCAACTAATCAAAATATACCCCCTCATTAAAGACTCTTTCTGATAGGTACATGTCAGTGCTTCACATGTGCCTAACAAAGGGTACAAAGAGCCATAATGGCTATTTTCCTTCTGCTTCCTTGATTTAAAAAATGGCATAGTCCAGGTGTAACTCTGCATTTGACAGCTTAATTCTCTTGCTAGTTTCTTGTTCCTGTAGATTTGGACTAGTGCTGTTGAATGGAGTCATTTGTAAATTTGAATTTCCAAAACATCTAGAAGAGGTGATATAGCTCAGTGTAGGCTTGACTGAAGTAATGGCCTAAAAAAATTCTAATGGAGAAAATGTCATCAATGGAAAATAGAATAATAAGTATACTCTTGAAGTAAGTACATAGTTCACTATAAGAAGATATGATAATTCATACTTGTTCACCATTTCTAATTGTGAAATAAGATAGATGGGAAAACTTAGTAGGTCCTGCAGAAGTTAATTCTTATTTCTCACTCTTAGAGATTTATTTAATTTAAATGGGACATGATCAGACCTCTTTCTTTTGAAAAGATTTCTGTGAAGTTTGATTATATCAAGCTACCTCAGTTTGGCCTTTTCACTGTAAATTTCAGCTATCTAAATTTGTACTTTAATAACAGAACTTAA
Organism: Gymnorhina tibicen; assembly: GCA_013399875.1. Classification (NCBI taxonomy): domain Eukaryota; kingdom Metazoa; phylum Chordata; class Aves; order Passeriformes; family Artamidae; genus Gymnorhina; species Gymnorhina tibicen. Next base: position 1,472,036 of record VXAZ01006690.1, on the reverse strand, counting down.
TTATTTTTAATTATTTTGTTAAAATAATGATGAGTTAGTAGAAGAAGCTGTGCATGAAAAGATTGGAATTGTTTGCTTGGTAAATTAAGCAAATGTGAACTAGAAAGATTTGACTGTATACACTGATATTAAGAAATTGCATATCTTAGAAGCTCTTAAAAACCCTACCTAAGAGTCTGAGTAAACTCTGACTCAGTTTTACCATTCGCATTTTGTCTGTATTCACATAAAATCATTTGGGCTGGATCATGACACAGTATAAGCTGAGACAATAGTTGAGGTTTTGGTTTTTCCTTAATTTTGTTTATTTTGTGGCTTGAGCATTTGGAATTTCACAAGACACGTAACTGAGACTGACACTAGGTTTTCACGGGTAAACACATGTTTGTGGCCAAGAAATAATGCAGTGCAATGCAAGTGAGACAATGAGCTGCTATGTCGAAAAAGAAAGAAAAAAAAGCAGTAAGTTTGAATTTTACCAATATTCTCATAATAATGTTCTGAAATGTAAAAACATTAGCATGTTCTAACTTTGCTTTTTGGTCCAGCCTGTGCAGTGTACTGAATCCAAGAAATTAAACAATAACAAAATGTATTGGTCTTAAGCATTTATTCTGGTTGTACTTCAAGGAATATTTTCTCATTATCTATGGAAATGCCATGAAAATTTAGTTAGATACTCAGAGCAGCTGGAGGTCATCACTCAATAAAGACTCATGCACAGCACAAGGTGAGAGAGAGAAGTATTTTATTTGACTGATAAATGCTGAGGTATAGTCTCCAAAAGCTTAGCTTTTGAGCTTTTCTTTCTGGCCTATTTCCTTAGTGCACTTAGATCTTAAAAGAGTAGGAATCTGGTCTAACACCGACTGAACTGGAGGGGCAGTGAAGGAAATTGAAAGTGCTCAAATTGAAATGTGGTGGCTGGGTGTCTAATGCCCACAGTTTAAGCTAGACCTCCAAGAGTATGCACTTTTCCCATTAAAAAAAAAGTCTGTACAAATGTTAGGTATTCTATGAGATTGAATAGTTCACACTTGGATAAATGGTGACCTGGAAGTCAGATTTTTATTGTCATTTCATGCTTATGTGGAATTCTGACTTTCATTGTGGTGTGTTTTCAAACAATTACCTTCCAGACTTTAGATGAAGTTTTGTGAGCATTGTGGCTGGCAGGAAAAACAGCTTGTGGGGGGTCATCAGCATCTCTCAGAAGCCTGGAAGAAAGCCTTCTTGATGCTTAAGAAAGGTCATGGAGTGCAAAGTGATATTTGATAGTCTGGAAAGTGGTTTAGGTTTGAAAATAATTACAAGTATAAATGTTAAACATCTATTGTAATGAGTAAGTATTTAATGCAATGCTATAACAGTGCATAATTGATGCAAAATGTAATAGTAAAGGTGGCTGGAATGTATTGTGTCTTTTAAAACCACACTGAGTCTTTTTACATCAGAAAACTGATTCTTAATTCTGTTAAGTTCATGTAGTCTCACCCATGATGCTGGAGTTCATTTTGGCTGCCCTGAATTGGGTAAAAAGAGTCCAGAAATGCAACCAGAATGATGAGAGATGCTGAAAATCAGGGGGCACTGAACAGTCTGATCTGATTTCAAGGTCAGGCAAAATGGATATTAAAAAATAAGCTAGACACGCCTCTCTTTAGTTTAATCCCTTTAGGGTATTTAGGTTATTTCACACTTTATAAAGCTTTCTCCTTCATTTTTGTTTGCATCTTGATGTTTCTTCTAGATATTAAATCTTCAAGACTTTTTGCTGAAGGTGCCCTGCCCTGCAAGTTAGCAAGCTCCTGGTATTTCATCATAATTTTCTTGTTCTTTAGAAGTTCTTCTCAAAACATGTCCTTGGAAGTTTTTCTGTGCATCACTACTTCCCCACGGTTTTGATCTCAGTGCTTGGTAGTGCTCTTTACAGCCATGGCAGTTCAGTGCGTGCTCTGTGTAAAGATGTAAGATGCAGGATTTCTGAGAATGCCTTTTCAGGCAAGTGAGCTCATTTTCATACTTAGATGCGGTGAAGACTGTTCTTGAAGATATTCCTTGAAAAAGGTGAGGGCAACAGGTAGGTTAGCTAGTCCCAAAATCAGAGTCTCCCCTTATCAAACAGTAAATCTCTGGAGACTTGCAGTTTTTGTCAGGGTGGGCTGCACAGCTCCAAGTTGCTGAAACCATCAGCTGCAGTGTTTCCATTAAGCCTTCAGTCCTCCACCTCTTGGTGCAGAGATGCTGGTTTTCTGTCTTAAGCCTTGAGCAGATAAACTATAATCTGAGCAAGTGATTCTGTGCAGTCTGTTGTCACTGTTGTGGCACAGTATTGTGTGACACATTTGATTGATTGCTGGTGGGCGATAGCTGTGAGTCTGCACTGGCATGATTTGTCATTCTGGACACTCAGGCCTTTGCAAATTTCATGCTCTTTGTGCTGTAAAACCTCGTTTTCTTGCCTGTTATTCAGAAGATGTGTTTTAATAAGTCCAGAACTGGGATAGTAGTCTCTGACAAGTAGAATTACCGATACAAGTGAGTATTTATTGGCAGTTATTCGCTGTAGCTTTTTGCGTTCTGTCCTGTGATTCATGTACAGGGGAGAAGACTCAGATATCCAGATGCTGTTAGAGACATCAATTCTGTCAGGTCTCTAATGATCCCAGCATGAGAGGTTACTTTTGAAATAATGTGTCCTATTTTGGGTCCCTTGGTACCAGAAGTGTATCAACAAACTGGAAGGTGTCCAGCAGAAAACCACAGTGATGGGTAGGAACCACAATGTATAAAAGAAGGGACAACTGGATTCTTTGACAAAAACAGACTAAGGTGAGGGAAGCTAATCACTGTTTTTAGCTACCTAAACACAGTCAGGCTCTTCAGAAGTGCGCAGCAAAAACAAGAGGCACGGTCTTAAATTGCAGTGAGGGGAACTGTAGCTGGATATAAAAACCAAGGTTCTTTACAGACTAGAAGTGGTGAAGTTTTAGGACAGTTTTCCCAGAGAGGCTGAAAGTCTTCATTGATGGACATTTCCCAAAGCTTGTCTAGACAAGGCCTTAACCCACTTGACCTAAGTTACAAGTTGCTTTAAGCAGGGGACTGGACTAGAGACCTCGAAAGGTACCTTCCAACCCAAGTCATTCTGCATTAACTACCTTTTAGCAGCTGTTGGTAAACATTTTGTGCCTTTTTTTTTTTTTTATTATTTTAGTTTACAGTTTATTTTCTGAGTTCTGTATACAAGTGGAACATAATGTGAGAGATGCTTTTAGAGTGCAGTTTTACACTCAGTTAAAGCTAGTGCTGCCTTCCTGCTATTTCATTTTCATACCTGTCCCTGTACTGGCTCCGATACTTGCCTGATATCTGGAGTGACTTGGTTTTGGGGAACAAATCTTAAAGGAAATTAGGCCAGCAAAAATTCCTCCCTTGTTAACTGATTTAGAAGAGGAGACCAAAATCTTAGGGATTAAATTCTGTGGTGAAGGGAGTGAGAGCAGAGAGGTGCTGGTTTAGATCTCCTTAGGCAGTTAATGAGGCTGCACTGCAGTGGCTGACTTCAGAAGGCATTAGAGTAGGTTTTTAGCACTTAATTCATAGAGCTGCAATGTCTACACATAGATTTTCTTTGGGATTCAGCTGTGTCAGGCCATCACAGGAAGATATCACTGCCTCCGAGCCATTCTGTAATTCATCGCTACCCCTCTGGTCAAAGCTGTGGCATCGTCTGATTTTCAGGTGAACCTTCTATGACCTGTTTCATTCCGAATCTGCAGGGATGACTGAGCCAGCTAAACCAGGCTACAGGGTCTGACACTGGTCTGAATCGGGCAAAGAGCTTTCCATCTGGAGACTTGAGCAGAAGGATGGTGATGGAGGAGGCGGCATTTGGTGCTGCTGTCTGTGCAACAAGTGTCTCTCTGCTGTGTGTGACTGTTGGGTGGCTGCCTGGCTGGTGCAGACTTTAATTCAGCTCTGTAATCCTAACCTTACGCTTTTAAGTTAACTAATTTCTTTTTGGTGAGGCTAGGGAGTTGAATTTATGTTCCTGTGAGCAAATTATATAACATATTTGATTCCCTCTGGCTGTTTTGTATAGTGAAAAACTTCCTTTTGATGTGCTGTTTTGTTCAGCGCTATGTTAAAGGCAACTGAACACTAGGCACTGTCCATAATGTCTTGGTATTCCTGCATTGCAATTACAAATAATCTTTTGTAATTCTCAGGTAAAATTGCTTCTCCCACCTAATCAGAAAGATAGAAGTAAATGTTCTTTAATAGGCCAGCTGATACACTTAGAGAACTTAGGCAAGAGTTTGGGTGCATAAACCCTTCTTCAAGCCTGAAGTAAAAGCAGAATAAATACAAGTTGAGACCAATTTCTGAGAGTCCTAGGCCATGTCTGAAACATAGTTGTTAATCTCTTCAGTGTAAAGGATTTGGAGTATGTGAAAAAAGAGTGAAATGGTTTAAATAGTTTTTGTGCAATAAAACTCTGTCAAGGTACAATCCTAATCCTTAGAATATCTTCCAGTTTATCTAAGTGATAGAACACTTAAATTTAGGATTTAAAGATATACTTGATTCAGTCACAAAGACTAATTGCTAAAAAATGTCTTGCAGATACCCTAACCTTACCATTCTTTGCCCAGTGAAGCAGAGGTGTTTTGTGGTGCGGTTTAATCATCTTCTGGTCTTTGACTTTTGCTGTCTTGGTGACTCTTTCACACAGCAATATCTCTTGCCACTGTCATGGCAGTACCACCTGGCACCTAAGTCCCACAAAGCCGCTCACTCCCTGGTGGGATTAGGGAGAGAATTGGAAGAGTAAAAGTGAGAACTCATGGGTTGAGATAAACAAAGTTTAAATGGGAAAGAAAAAGAAAAGTTGCACATGCAAACAAAGCAGAATATGGAATTCATTCACCACTTCCCATGGGCAGGCAGGTGTTCAGCCACCCCCATGAAAGCAAGGCTGCATCACATGTAATGGTGACTTGGGAAGACAAATGCCGTCATTCCAAATGTTGCGCCTTTCCTTCTTCTTCCCCCACCTTTATATACTGAGCATGATGCCATATGGTCAGCTGTCCAGGCTGTGTCCCGTCCCAGATTCTTGTGCACCCCAGCCCTCTCTTTGTTGGGGTGGGGTGGGAGGCAGAAAAGGCCCTGATTCAGTGTCAGCCCTGCTCACCTGTAACACTGCTCACCTGTAACAAACACATCCCTTTGTTACCAACACTGTTTTGGTCACAAATCCAAAACACAGCCCCATACCAGCCACTGTATAGAAAATAAACTATCCACAATGAGCACATCCACAAAACAGTTTCAGTGATAGCTGACTGACAGCTTCAGTGATATAATTTCAGTGATAAAATAGTTTCAGAGATAACTTCTGTTTCTCCTCTTGAAAATGATGTGCTATACACACACATACTTTCTCCAAGTTTCTCTACTTGGCATTTGTGTATCATCTTACAAACAATAGCTTTTTGAGGTAGGATAACTGTGTATGTTTCCTGCTAAAATAACTGTGGTATTGCTCTGAGTGGTTGAAAAATGGAATTCAAGATTATTGACTTTACTGTAAGAATGGGATTTATCTCTAACTTTACAAAGTCACATATCTAGTCTAAGCTAATGAAATAGGCAGCACCAGAAGATAATTCATTCTCCCATCTCACATGTTTGTTGAGTGAAGTAAACCCTGATGTTGGGAACTTTTCCTCTCCACATTGTTTACAATGAAAATTTAGATAATAAAGTTAGCCAGCGACCAAAATTTTAGATGGTTGAAAAGTGTCTCTAACACTTAGAACTGTGGTTCTGCTTATGTTTTTGTTTCAGATGGACCCTACTAGAATTTCAAAAGAACATGCACACTGTGTCAGAACACTTTTTGGACACCAAGAAAGTACAGATTTGCATGATGCATCCTTTGAAAGTCAAGAAGCGAAGTTAATGCCAGAATCCTGTAGAAGTGTGAAACAGGCCCTCCAAAGGGCTGTGCAGAGGGTAAGTGGCACAGATGCTGTGTTCCTTTATTTCATGGTCCTGTTGAACTTAAAACAACTTTTCCAAAACCTGTAAGTTCTATAAATTATTTTCTGGTGTTTGAATAACACCTGAAGTTTCATCCAGGATTGTATTATATGTGCTCATGAACCTGGTAGTGGCTAACCAAGCACATTTAATTTATTTAATTTTTTTTAAGAAAGAAAGACTTCAAGTTGTACTAAGAAAACTGATTGAAGTTAGGTGATCAGCCCTTCTGACGTTTGGATGGGCCTGTGAATGGTAGTCATTTATACTAATATTTGTATAAGTTTTCCAGCACTTTGGATGCTCATCACAAGTGTCAATTCCACACACTTTTCAAAGGAATCTTCCAGACAAGATTCTCTTAAGTCAAGATCATCAGCAAGCAAAATATTGCCTGAAAGAAAAGGAGATAGCATTTGCTCTCATTTGCTCTTTTTTCTTACTCTGTCTGCAGCCCGAAATGAGGGACAAGTAACTGCTTTGGTTTTGCTCACTTTGCCAGTTCCGTGTTCTGTGCAGATCATTCTCACACTGGCAGAAGACCTACTTTGCCATAGCATGATAACTGGGCGGTCTTTGCCCAGGAATTGAGAATGACAGCTTGTTCCCAAACACAAATGACAAAAGTAGTCAGCCCTAATGAAGAAACCTAGGCAAGTTGGAAATACGCCACAGTCCCCTTTTATTGCAGTTACCGCTTTTGATCTCTTTTTGTGTTCATGAATAGTGTTTAGTGCTGATTATGGGCTGTGTAACAGATGGATGTCTGCTATGGTATTTGGTTTTCCTGGCTTATCAGGCCCATTACAACTTCACTGCCTCACAGCTGCATAGGACTGGCAATTTTTCATTAAGGGTATTACATTAGATTTGAGCTGAACTCACATACGCTTTAGCGTGAACTGTACTTGAGTTAAATTTACAGCATTTGAATTGTGCTAATGTGATGTTTGCTTTTAGCAGAGAACTCTGAGTGACAGATCTTTTTGTGAACAAAACACAGAGAAACATAAGAGTCCATGTCTTGTCCCTTTCGCTAGCCACCTCCTTCAAGAGCTTAAGGGGGAAACAAAGGATTGGTTTCTCATGTAGGATTAGTTCTTTTCCTGCTGCATTTTTTATAGAGCCTCTTACGCTGCACCTACATGCACGCTGTGTGCTGGGCTGCTTATTCACGTGATTCCCATGCCAGAGCAAGGAGCTTGTTACAGTAAGTCAGTGGGAAGTCCTGTGTTCTGGTCATTTGCTGCTGGTTACTCAACAAAGGCACTGGCTTTAGCTGAGGCTTTATATCCTGCCAGTCTGGATGGAGGTTAAATGCTGCAATGTCAGTGGCCAGGATAAGTAGTAAGTAGGGATAACTTTTTTGGCTGATGACCATTAGTTTGAGAACAATAAAATTTCCCTTGCCAAAGTAATTAGACTCTGAATTTCCTTTGAATGCAACAGTTTATTAAGCAGCTGCACCCGTGGTCTGGATGCTTTGTCATCTTAAATCGGTGACAGAGAAAAAAATAGATAGGAAGGTGATGACCTGAGGCTTTTTGCATCTTTTCGGTACATTAGAGAAGTGGAAGTAACAGTGTCAAGGCAGAATTATACTTTATCATCATCTGTAAGCTCTGCCTTTCATTCACCCTGCAAGAATGAAGAGCAGAGATGCAGCTGTAACTTACTTGCAGTTGTGTTACTCCTTTGTGTGTGGGGACACAGCTGATGTGAGTTGGAGGAGGTTTCCTGTTGTCTGTACTTTCTTCACTTTCCTTAAGGAGACTAAAGAATCTAACTTAGGTGTGTTTTGAGAACCAGTGTCCTTATTTGAACTGTCAGCTTGCTAACTGACTAAAATGGATCACTTCAAAATACCATTTATGTTTTGTGATTTTTCAATATATTGTCTTTTGCAATTCGAGTGTTCAGGAAATGAAAATAGACAAATTTCTTTTGCTCACGTTTATGGTCTGGTTACAGCTTCTAGCTTCCTGCACCAGTTCTCATCAGTTTTCTTTGCACACCTGTAGACAGAGTGCTTAAATGTAAAGCAGGGATTGATGTTGAAAATGAAAGTGCTCTTACAAAAACCGGTGTAGTAGGGCGGCAAGGTCCAGTCTAGAAATACTTGCCTACTGAAAAAATAATTTTTTTTCTTTTAATCAAAATCTAATTATTGATTCCTTAACATATTCCAGTATAAAAATTCTTCTTAAGGAGCAGCTTACTAAGTAGAGAGCATATTTTCAATATTGCGTGTAAACTTTCAAGCAGACAAATAATATACTTTCCTAGCCAGTCTGTTTGCTTAATTTTTTTCCATGTAACCCTAAAAAGCTTTTGGCAGTCCAGATGCTCTAACCACAGTCCTCACGAAGCCTGTTATGAGCCTGAAGTAGAAAGGACTACAAACATATCTTGGGTCAATCCATAAGTAACTTTTCTTGGCAATGCTCCCAGCTTCTAGCTGCTTGTGGAGTTTAGGCGTAAGCTATTCTCCCACATGGCAACAGAGTGCTTTGCTAGACCTCCAGGGCAGCATTTATAAAGAGATGTATATACTTAGCAGACATTAAAAGAGCACATAGTTATGGACCGAGTAAAGGTTTCACGGGTGATTGCTGTAAGTTGTTAAAATTTCACCTACAATTTTGTAGGTTTCCATCCTATAATCTTACATGCTTTTTTTTTTTTTCTGCAAGCAATAGACTGCTCATTTGGAGAGAGGTTGTACTGCTGGTCTGTAAACTTCAGTCTGATGAATATTGGTTCATGTACTTTCTATTTCACTTCCTTCCTGATCAGCATTCTTCAAATTGCTGAATTTCCGGCAAGAGAATCAGATACTTCTGCCTGGTATCAGCCGTACTTAAAGCACTTGGTAATAAAAGAATGAAGTGCATAAAGAAGCTTTAAGGCCACATCTGAAGCAGTAAGTGACTGTCCAGGAGTTCTCATTGGTCTCAAAAGGCTACTTAGAGCTGCTCGAAGTAGATACTAAGATATTTAGATAAAAGCTGAAGGAGACTAAAGACCTTTCACAAATGTCATGTGTTCAGGTGTAGCCTTCTCTCTTCATCCTCAGCACTGGACATTTTTGCAGCCTGCTGTGGATGAGGTAGAGAGCAGATCCCAACTTTCCAGGCACTTAAAGCATGATTTTTAGCTTTAAAATGAGAAAGTTTTGGAGCTTCCTAGTGGCCTCATAATTTTTTTTAGATGAAGGGAAGACATGTTTTTCATTTTTGTGACTACCTCCTTGTGTGTTGTTTAAACATTGAGTGTATGGAGGAGGTTGGAATGTGGGAAGCAGGCCAGCAGAGCTGACTCTGTGGGCAGTGAGCAAATGACAAAGGTGTACAAGTGCAACTTGTCATAAGATTAAGAGTGGTGTGATTTTTGTGTACAGTTCTGCTAAAAATAACTGAACAGCTTGGTATCACACACGGTTCTGTGGATGGCAGTCTTAAGAGGAGTCACTGTTAATGTTTTGTCAGCAGTTTTCATGCCTTTATAGCAGTGTCTTAGTCACGGGTTCCATTGAGCTGTATCTGCCTCCCTAATGAGCCTCCACATTGTGAGTATGAGACACCTAAGAACATTCAGGAGCTAAAAAATGCAGTTGATACTTCGGAGATTTGAGAAATCACAGCTCTTAATTCCTTGCAGTAAGAATACCAGGGGATTTTATAATCCCACTAAGAGGCTACCTTCAGACATCCACTGAAAAATGTCCTTTATAGAGTCAGAAGCAAATACATGGTTAAATGCTTTTCTCAGGTAGGTTGTGTATCAGCACCTTGGAACTGTATGAACATCAAGTTAAAAAAAAAATCGAGAAATGTCTAACTACTTATTCTTCAGGAGGAAACCTACAACTCCATATCTGTTTTCTAGGGACCAGTTAATGTATTTCGTCTTCCTTTTGGAAGCTGTAGCAGCATAACAGAAAGAATATCAAAATTTCATGAGGCTAGTCAGAATCAAGTAAAGAACTTGACACTAGTCCAGAGCTTAGAGAACTAATGGAGGATTTTGTTTTCTGGCCACAGTCTAGCCACTTCTGATCCAGTGACAAGCTCACAGAAGGGTCAGTGAATGACTGACCCAAACCCACAGCCTTGGTGTTATTAGTGCTGTGATCTAACCAGCTGAGCTAATCATGAGCTCCAGACAAGGAGAGTTGTGGACCCAAGTCTTCCTGGGCAGCTGTCCTGCTTACTGAGTGGCGACGCTGCAGATTAACAGCACCACCACCAGTTAGGAGAGCAGCTCAGACTGCTTTGCATGAGGACCAGAGCCATTCTCTGTGCAAGATGAGCAGAGTCAGGCTGCTGGGTCTCAGAAGATGAGGTATTCAGCTGCTTAAGCTAGAGCAACTTTGGAAATGTGCAGAAGCAGAACTCAATGCTCCTAAGAAAAATGTAAGTTAAAAGTAAAACAGCAGTCAACCAGTTCAGGGATTTCAAGGGCTGAGCAGTTCACAACCATGGGACTTTTTTTTTGGTACCAAATCTAGATAGTAGGAGATTAAAATGTACATGGTTCTTTTTGGATCTGCTCAGGAGGCTTTCCAGGCAAGGACATTATCACATCCTCCCGAAGGAAAGGATATTAAAACAAACTCCACATCTGAGAAGTTTCCACTAAGAAAGCAAGAAAACAAAGATGTCTCCCCTTCAAGGAAAAAAGGGTTGGGATAGGTGTGCTACAATAATCTCTGAGAGTGTGGTCCATCTCCTAGGCTCTTCTTACCTTATGTCCTGTTCTATTCAGAGGCTTTTGCCATTTTTCACAATACCAGTACTTGCAATTTCTTGTCATCTTCCTATTTCCTACTCAAGCGTGGCTAGTGGCTGATGACGTGCATCTCCTAGAATTGAACTTCATTTTCATGCTCCCAGAACTGACATTGAAGTAGAAAGATCAGAGAAGCAAAGCGAATGTAAATGCGGGAAGTGAATGCGAGTTTCGCTGGTTTTGAAATTGTGATTCTTCTGCTTTTCTTCTCGTTTCTACAGCAAAAAGCATCTTCATGATTCTTATCTATGAAATCAGCATATCTCAGCTGAAGTATTATGCTTTGATAGTCATACTACAACTTCCATACTGCTGTGGCTTTTCATTTTGGTTTAACATTTAAACACCTACTGAAAGGGGAAAGTGAGAGTAATAAATGCACCAGCCAAGGCACTACATATTTCACTGCGGTTGCAAAACCTACATAAAAGCAGGACTTCAGGTGTTTTCAGAGCAGGATTTCAAATTCTGAAACACCCCAGTGATTGAGAGCACAGTGGGACTTTGCTGATCTGGCCAAATCTGAGACTTATTTCGTATACATAGATTTAATCAGACAAACACCAGTGTGCATGGCATAAAGAGGAAACAAAGAACCACTCTTAGGTTTCAAAGAGGACATGACTTGCTATCTTCAGCAAAATGTTTCCTTTTACTAAACATCTTCTTGATGGCTCCATGGTCTTCTGAGTAACAAACATATTACCCTTGTTTTTTAGAAAACAGATGGAGGGTCATGGGGAAAAAGGAGACAGAACTGAGGATTGAGCTTATACTAAGATTCAGTCCAGGCTTGTAACAAGAACAGGCTGCTTAGATTTTTGAAATCTGCTGCTTGTAGCTTTTTCTCAAGAGGAATACAGGTGTGAATGATTAAAAGCAAAGCTTTTTGTGGTGCCTGACGCCTGCATTTTGTGCTGTTCTTGAGTTTGGGTAGCATGGGTTTCATTCACATTAAAATTTATCTGCAGCTTTGAAGAATTACATACTTCCCAAGTCTGGCACCCACACCGCTTGGTCCAGTACGGCTGGGGAAGATGCTTTAGTCCTTCACTTCCTGCATACCTTGTTAGAAGTGAGCCTTGACCATAAAGCCTTGTGGCCTTCCCTGTTGGGGGCCAAGTGTGAGGCATTTACCTCATCACAAATGAAATTCACAGTTTAGCTGTCCTTAGTTGTTAGACTGATTACACACTAGTTCCTGTATAGAACTGCCTCTTTCTTTGCCTTTAGACTCCAAGTAATTAAATCAGTTCATAAATTCCATTGTTTGATGTGATGCCTTTTTATCAGTCATTGTTCCACTATATTTAGAGAAAGATTCCACGTACAGTAAGTAGGGAAGGTTGTAAATGTCTTATCACCACTACTTCAATAAATAATGCAGTGATCATACATATCATCATTTCTATCCACCTTTATTAGAATTACCAAATTACTAGAAGTAATTTGATTGTGTGTGCCTGTTACATACATCGTCATATTTACATGATGCATATCCCAGACATCTGAATGTGCTGCAGGTGGAACAGTGTCCCCAGATATGTGCACAGGGTATTTTAAGTGTGCAAACTAAACATTGTTACAAAACCAAGACGACATCAAAGCAATGTCTCCTTCTCATTTTAGGAAGTCCAGCGTGCCATGGGAAGAACGCCACCAAGACCAGAAAAAGGTAGGTATTGGTTTATGAATAAGAAATAGTTTAGTTCCACTAAACTTGTCTTTTTGGGATAATTAAATTCTTTTCTCTCTAGCTGCAATGGAGGCGTTAGGACTTGAACTGTACAAGAGGAACAAGCCTGAGAAGCAGCCATTTGCCCATCTCATTATTGATGATAAGAATATTCCATCTGGTAAGTTCAATTTTTAAGTGAATACTTCCAATACTAATATTAATGTATTGAGCAGTATATGAAAATAGTTCAGCAAAACAGCAACAGCCTGGGATTTCAGAAATGGCTTTTGATAGTGAGAATAAATGGGATGCATTAAATGATTTCAGAGGCAGCAGGGGTAGTGCTAAAAGGAGGATGGCTCCCCTTTCTATCAGTCTCGTGCTGAATGGCCACAATTTCAAATTACCACTTTTCGTGATCAACCTCTTGAGGGACGTGACCTGCCCCTTTGTGCTGTCTTCAGGCGAGGAAGGAAGATCTGCATTGAATGCTCTCCTCTGAAGTTCCTCATTTTCCTTTGGCCTGTAGGGCCCGTCAGGAGTTCTTCACTCCCGCTCACACCAGCCGTGAGGATGCGTACATACATACAAGCATGTACCAGCCCAAACACTGGCCAAGCTGCTGAGTGGGGGAAAAAGATTGTTCTTGTGGCTTTTATCTGCCTCTGTGGTAAGAGGGATGGCATTCTTTTATCTTGCCAGAGCTCTTATTCTCTACACACCGGTGTTCAGATGGCTTTGGGAATATCCTTGCTAGTACAGTATCAGGGAACAAGACATGAGTCTGCCTTGGAACACCCTCCAGAGGAAAATATGCGTTCCTAAAATTTTAATATACTGTTAGTACAGTTTTATTTTTTGCTCTGGGGCACCGTCAGTTGAGATTTTTCGCTGTATTCTCAATGCAACAGTTGGTGTGGTAGAAGTAAACCAGAGTTTTTTCTGAAGCTCTTAGGTAGAGGATCTTAAGAAGGGGATGCATTGATCACCACTGTCTTCTTTCTCTGAAGATTTATGCATTCTGCAGTGCTGAACTGATTGTTAATTGAGCTATGCACATTGCTTTTCTGTTTTATGTAACCAAACCAAAGGGGAATTGTGTGTTGAGACTTGAAATCTGAGATTTTAGCAGCCTGCATAGTAATACCTTGCTCTTGCTCTATTTAAAGACAAAGCACTTCTGTACAGCTTCTTGACTGGAGGGATAGGATTCTTTCAAGTGCGTTGGCATTGCCACAATCCAGAGCTTTATAGCAGAGAGCTTAAGCAGCTTGTCAGATGGCAGTCAGAACTTCCACAAGTTTTCTTGTTAGCTCAAATGCCTCCTGACAAGCTTCTATTTTAGACAGATTTTTGGCTTTGACCTGCTTCTACAATAGGTCAGTGGTAGAGGATTCAGTATCAGTAAACTTGTCTTAGCATTTTATCTTTGGAAGGTTTCAATTAATTAGCTAATCCTAGAGACAGATCACTTATCTGCAGAAGTAGAGTGTGTCAGTGTTACAGTCTGTGAAATCCACTTTTTTTCTGTGTGGAATTTATTTGCTACTTACCTGGATGTTGCTGTAAACTGTAATTTTACAATTGTAATTTACAGCAGCTGATAATTTTTACTGTTGTGCGTTGCTGCATTAACCTTCAAGGGTGCAACACAGCACATCTATGGATAATGGCCAGGGAGACATTGTTCTCTTTTGCTGCAGGTCAGCTGCTTACCAATGTGATGAGCTGGGCATATACTCCCTCCTGATCTGGCTTTCACCTCTTTTGGAATAGCATTGCCAGGATGTTAATCATGAGCACAGCTTCTGCAGCCTTTGTGGGTGTTGCAGCAGTGAGGGGCTGCTTCCTTAGGGATAGTTGGAACCCTGAAGCTGCTGGTTGTGAGGCACTTTAATATCATGCTCACTGACATGAGGCAGTACCCACTTGGCTGGGTAGCATAGAGGTTAGTGACAGGCATAAAGAAAGAAAAATTTGCCTGAGGAGTCGCCAGGAGTTTTTTCTCTCCCATCTTAGTCTTTCTGACTGCAAATGGTAATTTCTACTTTCTTCCCCCGATTCTTTACTCTATATGTCTGAAATCCATCTAAATTGTTTTCTGCAATCCCTGAGTGGAAAGATCTGTTCTTAGTATTTTGAGGTTCTCTACTGTCATCACTCTGACCCAGAATAAACAGTGCCAGAAAAAAGTCTTCATCACTGTCAAACAGGATTTAAAGTAGTTTTCTACTGAACACCCTTCGTGAAGGGACACTGTGCAGTGTCTGTGAGAGAACATTTTGCTTTGACCTGGTTCACAGTAATGTCAAGCCTCAAGTGGACTTTTGCAGCTGGGGGGATAGTGCAGAGGAGGGGGGAAAATAACCCTTCGCAGATCTTGGTGTCCCCACCCACCGTTTGGCACAGAAGCTGTAGCGGTTTGGCTTGCTGTGGGTATTTTTTAAGTTTGCAGCCTTAGGTTAGAGCTGGATGCTTGCTGGTTGGTTTTTACCAGAGCTCACTATAAATGCTACCTAGGTTTTAAATGAAAACAGTGAATTTTGGCTTATAAATTGATTACAGAAATTAGTCACAGTTGAAAGGGGAAAATCACAAACAGAAATAAATATAAATGTTAAATATATCATTTGGGGTGTGAATTGATACCTTTCACTGTCTAAGGAAATGCTGTCGTATTCTGAGCTATTTACAGCTACAGGTTCAACTTGGCTGCCCTTTACCTCCAAAAGACTTTTCAGAGCAAACAGTACTTTGGTCCTTTTTTCAGGCTTTATTTATACCTGAAAGCTACTAAGATGGAAACAAATTATCAAAACAGGGCTCCTTTCTCCTCTGTTCCCCTCACATCATCTTCCTTCTTGCTAATTAATTTTATTTAACTCATTTGTATTAGTCTTAGTTCAAGCTCACAAATAAATAAGACGTTTTTATTTATCTTCCGTTTTGAGAAAGAGTGTGTATTATCTTGAATTTTTAAATAATGCCTTTTGCCCCGTCTGGAAGGCTATTTTACTCATTATCCCCCAGCCACTTCCTTCTCTGTCAACAGGACTTAACCTTGTGCTGTTTTTTTCATGGTTCCAAAGTAAATTATTTCACAGAAGATACTGCACTGCAGCACTTCTGACTGTACCATGGCTTGGGTTATGTGTCAGAGTTTCTGATACATGGACAGCAGATCTGGCACTTTCAGGCTCCAGTTTTCTCCACCTCCTGTGTTTCAGGGTACTGATTGTTTTGATGTCTCCAGATCTGTACGTTTCACCACCAGAAGTGCAGAGAACCTGCTCACTCCTTCCATTGCAGGTTGTGTGGCATAACTCCTACCAGAGCATCTTTGTGCTGTGCTGCTGGCTGTGGCACACCTCTTCTGGAGCTCTGAATTGTGGCAAAATGCCTGTCTGCCTCAGCTCGCACAATCATAGCATTATAATCCCGCTTGGAAGGGACTTCCAGAAGTTATCTGTACAAATCCTTTGCTCAAACCAGAGAGGGTTGTCTCCCATCATCTCTTGGCCTGTTCCCCTGAACATCCAAATGGTGTGAACAGAATTCACCCAGAGCCCCTCTCTCAGTTACAAGCGACTCTGGCACCTATTTGCTCTCTTTGCCCTTCTTCAGCAGAAAATCTTCCCGCTAAAGATTCCATCAAAATTGCGATTTGACTGGCAGCTAAAAAGTTTACTTCTCAGGTAACTAAAATCTGCCTAGCAACTACCCAGTGTGCCATGAGGCAGTCACGGCATGCCCTCTCTGTTCCTTCATCGGTCCTGCCCTATATCTAATGTGCCTCTCCTCTGATCCTGGCAGTGATTTCTTGCCTGTCCTCATCATCTTGAAGGTAGCCCAGCCTCCATGGGGCAGTATTTCTCCCAGACTTAATGCTGTGCACACAAATTTCTACAACTTCCTCAGCTGTTCCCGGTCCTTTAGAAGTGCACTCTGGTACCCCTAACTCAGCATATCTTGCAGGTGAATAATTGCAGGCTAAGAGGCTTAAGATCTTGGTGTTTCTTCCAGTTAACTGATGGGTTTCAGATGGTTTTTTTGAGGTGCTGCACAGAAGATGGCTTCTCTGTATGATTTTGCTTCCGTAATTTCTACTTGGCTGCTCAAGTGCCATAGGGGAGCAGCTACTTGTGATCTGCTTTTGACAATCGGTGCTTTGCTTAAGTCTTTGTGGAAGAACACCAGCAGGTTTTTGTTCTGGGTTACTGTTAAAGTATTCCTCTCACATGGAAAAGTTGCTTGCCCTTGACAGTTAGGGAAAGCTCATCTCTCTCAAATTCCCCGGTTCCTACTTCCCCTCCCTTTCTGCACAGACAAATGCAAGAGGCATCTTTTGAGCTAATAAAATATTCCTGGGGCTTTTCCCCAGCACTCTGGTGAGCACCTGTGGTCCTGGGGCAGGCCTCAGTACAAGCTTGGAGGAGAGGGCACTGTGCCCTGCTGTGTGCCATGGAAAGTTTGCTAAGGATGGACTGTTTTGGTTCAGTGGTGGGAGATTAAGGTACTGAATATCTCAGGCAGGCATTTAGATGCACTGGGAGGCTGAGGTGCAAAGTCCTCTGGTACCTAAGTGAACCCACTGCTGTGGGAGGGAGCAGTGGGTGACAGTCTTGTCAGTCAGCAGTAGAGTCAGTCTTGTGTGCTGAAAATTACTAGTGGTTAGGAGGACAAGTTGGCCACCTCCCATCTGTTGTGTTATGCCCTGGGTATTACACTGAATAATAAAATGTTAGTGGCTTGTGCCTATCAGGAAGTTTGTTATGTCATAAATACTTGAAGTGCTACGTAAAGTCTAGGCAACATAGTGTATAGTACTGCAGATGCACTATTGTACTGACTTTTTCCCATTTTTTTGGTGTTGTCAATGAAAATGTTTATCTTTCTCCCACTGCAGTCATACGAACATAAAATATGGAAAATTTCATAAGCTTTCTCTTTTGGGAGTTGTCAGTTAAGGTTTTTTTCAGAATTTTAGTTATTCCTTGCTAACACTTACAGGTTAAAGACCAATAACAAGTTTTTCAAGTTCCTCTCAACTGTTTCTAACTTGAATAAAGTTTTGGGTGGAATGCAATGTCTATGCAGAGGTTGTTGCATGATTGCTTAGCATAATCAAGCTATAGGCCACGCAGCTGTTTTGTACCACAGTCCAGCAGCTGTTCTGCTGGGAGGGCACAGTTAGAAATAGCAAGCAAAATAATGGGAGTGTATGATGAAAAAAGGAAATTCCTTAGGAATTTATCATAATTGTTTAATACTCACTTTAGCTTATAGAACTCCAGTTGCTATTGATTCTAAAAACACAGAGGTTGCTTTCTAAGTGTTGGGGTTTGTCACATGTTTCTAAATAATCCTTTTTTTTTTTTTTAATCTCCAGGAACTCGCAAAGTGAACCTCACATCCTGGCATCATGACAAAGGCCAGGCAAACTTATCAAATATGACATTCAGTGACGGCAAACTAATTGTTAATCAAGATGGCTTTTACTACCTTTATGCCAATATTTGTTTTAGACATCATGAAACTTCAGGAAACTTGACTAAAAGAGGGCTTCAGCTGATGGTGTATGTGATTAAGACAAACCTTAAAATAAGGCGCTTTGATGTGTTGATGAAGGGAGGAAGCACCAAATACTGGTCAGGAAATTCAGAATTTCATTTTTATTCTGTAAATGTAGGAGGGTTTTTTAAATTAAAATCTGGTGAAATGATAAGTATCCAGGTATCAAACCCATTGCTGCTGGATTCTTCACAAGAAGCAACTTACTTTGGAGCGTTTAAAGTTAGGGATTTAGATTGAGTCTTTCTTTAGTGTGCTGAAAATTGTTTGTGTTTTTAACTGTTCAGAAACAACTTGAAGAACTGCAAATCTTCTGCAACCCAGTTACATCTGTATAAGCCATATATCTCTAAAGACACGTTTTTGTCCCATGCAGACTCCAGCAGGAGTTCTGCAAATATATGGACAGGCAAAATTACACAGTTCTCCTGATTTAATCTTAAAGCAGTTTTACTTCATTTGTTTCCACTGGCCTCGCTAAAGTCATTGTGCCTTTTGCATTGGTGTAGTAGAAATCAAAACAACTAATATAATTGAACTTCTGTTTCCGAGTTCTGCCCTGATCACCCTTACTAGTTTTGGTGCAAACATAGGGCAGGACAGAACTTGGCTCCCAACTTGCATTTAGGGCTCCATTTTGCTTGGGGTTGAGTGTTCTGACCCTGAGACAGCAAAGATTATGAAAGTGTGACTAATCCCATTGCATTTGATGTGGCATTTCACATGCTGAGTTGGGGCTGATTTTGCTTTGCTGGCTTAGGGTTGGATAGCTCAGACCATGGCAGAAATGGGTTGGAGAACACCCAGACAGTTCAACTTAACTTTTACCTGATTAAAAGGGCCATTCCAAGAAGAAGGGAGATCATCTGGCCTTGCAATTCTAAAAAGTTAATTACAGGTCATGTTAATATTGTTGCACAGTTAATTGCAAAAATAGATTGCCAAAATATGTCATGCCTTTAAAGTATTACATTGTGCCAGAACCTGCAAAGACATTTTTTAAACAAAAAGTATGTATTTTTATATTCTGTAATATCTAAAGTTATATTTCAGGTGTAATGTTTTGTGTAAAAAAAAAATGTAAATTATATTGTCCTATAGTATTTGATACAAAATATTTAAGATCTCTTGCTGTTTGTATATTTAATGTTTTAAACTGTTTTTATGTACAGACATGTTAAACTGGTGCACTTTTTAATCCCAATGGGAAAAAATGCAGCTATAAGAGGTTGTTTGCAATTAGCAAATGTAATATATATCTTTGTTCTTCTTAACTTAATAGATTTCTTTTAAACTTGTCAGTATTAAGGGAGGCGAAATCACACCAATGCCATGAGTAATTACACCAGAATGCTGGTCACTGGGAACCTTTCAAACGTGGAGGGTAATTAAGCTGGCATTATGTAAAAACGAAATTAAAAAAATTAATACGTAATAAGCCCCAGAAATGTATTAGGGGTATTTATAGTTACTGAACAGGCATATTTTCCTACCAAAAAATCTGCAAGTATTAAATTCTGCAGTTGAACAGTAACTTTTTTAGCTTAGTTTCCTGAAAAAGTGAAGCTTATGTCACTGCATTGCCTGTTCTTGTCTCCCGCTGTAGCTTTTATAACTCTGCACCCTCCTGCCAGCTTTGGCAGATGAATGGCAGAGTTAAGAGATATTCTTGCAGGTTTTATGAGGACAGACAGCTGAGCACAACTCAGCCATTTATACATTATTTTTCAGTGGCTGGCCACTGTTCATTTTAGCCAAGAGATTAACTGGGGAGACTCCTGCAATGAGAGTTGTCGCTTGTGCAGTGCTTGGCCAAAGAGGTGGGTGGATGGAATCTGAGGGCGGGTATAGGGGCCACAGGGGAGGGCTGCAAATACTGAGGTGATATTTAGGGCACATCTGGACAGGGGACAGCAGCTTGCTGGGGAAGGGAGTGAGGGAGGGTTTTGAAGTGTTTGTGTGCTCTATGGATGATGTGGGGAAAGCCCACTATTTATTGCAGTAGGAATCAAATCTGTAGGAATTGGGGCTTTGTACAAATCCTCAGGCTTTTTAAAAATTTTTTTGTTAAAGGAACTGAGTTGGATTCAAGCAATTATTTTACACTGTATAATAAACATTTTGTTTTAATGTTAATATTGTTTTCTTACAAAATATATTTCTAAGAAAAAAACCAACTTTGTGATTTCTTTATTTTCATATGTACCCGCATTTCTTGTGCAGCTTGGATAATTTTATTCAGATTTCAGAATGTGCAGGCTGGGTGTGGTGTAACTCAAGAAAACTGAGGCATAAATCAACTATTTTGAGACAATTACACTGAATTTTATGGAGTTTTGATGTGGCTTCAGATCTACATACACCACTTTCAAGTCAGGATACATCTTAAGGTGTTGGAAATTCAGCTGAAAATGAGGACTTCCCATTTAGGTTTCACATCAAACAGTTGTCAGTTCTAAACCAGAAATGACTGAGAAATCTGTGGCTCTTGTTTTTTAATTTCAGGAGCTACAGGTCACAATGATTTTTTCCGCTATAGACATGTCCAGTGGGAGAAAAATGTCTACTCCCTGTCTGCCCTGGGGGTTTAAGTCACCCTCTGGGGAGGTAGAGATGGGAGTTCAAGTGATTTGAAAGTTAAGTTAGGCTTAGTAGCTGACCTAAGGAAATACTCTGCCCACGGATGGTGTGATATGAAGGAGGGGAGCCACCGGCACTGAAGGTCACCTGAATGGCAGTGGCTGTGGGCTGTGAGTCTGTTCTGGAGAAGGTCACAGGACCTGTAGCAGCTGTTGGACCCCTGAGCACACACTTGTTGGTTGCCTGTGCAGCCTAAGCCACCAGAGCTTAGAAAAGGGCTCCTGAGGCACAGCTTAGCATGCATGCTCTCATTAGGAGGGCTGTAAGCGTCTAAATTTCACAATGCAATATGAGGCTTTATATTTCCCTTGTGTGACAACTTTGAAGCCTAAATGGTTTGAGAGTTGTGGTGGTTTTTGGTTTTTTTTCTTCCTTAGCATCTTCTGGCTGCAAGTTGTCCAGTTGTGTGATGAACTAGATGGGAGGGTTGTGATAATGTCCTCATGGGGCTTTACAGGCTACTGTGGGAGTAACAATTAGAAGCCAAGCCCTTACTCTGCTCTCTACAAAACAGAAATCAAATAAGAGATCTCGTTATTCTGCCTGTCATGCCCTGGTCCCTTCTTAGCCTTTATGCATTCAAAAGGAAGCAGGAAGCTCCATGTAGAGCTCTAGGTACAGTTTGACTTTGCTTTTTATATCCGAGCAGCCACAGATTGAAAAGCTTCAGTTGAGTCATTTGAGGCAACCTGGGCAAGTATTCCAAGATGATGAAACCTGCCTGCTCTACCACTGAATTTCCTAAAACTAAGTCTTCTCCCAGAAGTGTCCGTCCTTTTGCGTCTGCTTCATTTATTTGATTGCCTGATCAGAACACAATTAATAAAAAGAGCAGACTAATGAATTAATGGTGAGAGTTACTTTGAGAAGAAGGTGATGTGCTCTAGGCCAAGAAAAGTACCTGTGACTCTTACATTATAATCTTCAAAAGATAATTTTGGTCTGTGGATAGAGGGTGATTATTTGCTGAAAACTGAAGTTATAAAAATCTTACTTGGAAATAGTTTATTTGCAATTCGGGGTATTTGTGTGCATGTAAACATCTGTATATTCTTACCATGTTCTTGCTAAGTTAATTTTTATACATGGGGTTATGATTGCATATTTTGGCACCTGGGTACTCCTCCCCCCGCCTTCCCAAGCTCACTCCAGCCAGTGGCTGTTTCTTTTTCTGTCTATCCCACTTCCTTTTCTCTGGCTCCTTCCAGCTGCCAGTGTGTTCTGCTTACCCCACTCTTACTGACTTGCAGCTCCTTTTCCTAGTGGTAGCAACAGCCTTGGGTCAGATCTAGGTATACTCCCCCTTTTTTGGCCCACTTTCAGGTAGCTTTGCTTTGCCTTTGCATGGAAAAGAACATGAATTTCGTTTGTCAAAAAGATTTTTGAACCAATGGTGCAAGGACTGAGCTGGATAGGAATGAAGAAAAGTAGTTGGGGAATAAGGAACCAGCAGGTTGGACACACAAAGCAGTCCGTACTTCCCTGTGGTTTGATGTACTAGCTTTGGAGGGCTCCAAACAATAATCACGTGTTTGTATTCTGCTGTTAAAAAATTAGTCTGCAGCAGAACTTCACTTACATGGCTGTGTGCAGCATTTTGCTGTAGTGATTGGAGAAAAATCACACCTAAACCAGAAAATGCTCTTGCACATACAGGCAATTTATTGTTCTTTCTCCCTCTCTGTATTGGTGTCTTGTCCAGTATTTCCTGGTTGCTGTATCTGGGATCACAACCTGCAGACTTTGCCAACTGTTTATTTTTTTGTTAACTCACTGGGGTCTGACCCTGTAGATCCCATACCTTTGCCTAATATCTCCATTTGTGACTAGCTTCAAAGCAAAGCTCAGTCATGGAAAGCTGAGAAACCTGTGTCAGCTTGAGGTTGTTTGAATCAGATTTCAAAAACTTCCTGGCAACTTCAGATGTTTTCTTTTTTCTGCTTTATTTTAGCCTTAAGTCTGAATGTGCTGGGGCTTCTAGCTGTGTTTCCAAGGAAATATTTGTGCTGGGGTGGAGTGAGGGGTTGGGTATCTTTTGATTTACTGCTGTCTGCTCACAATCCATTTTATGAAGTTTAGGGAGGGCATATTTTCCTTCCATTTGTTCAGCGCTTGAGCCATGTGCCATTTTACCACCTGCTCTCTTGTGTCACGCTGCTTTTCCCCAGACTGCACATCACCAAATGCCAATCAATTTATGCTTGGCTGTGACAGAAGACAAGCAGGAACTCCAATTGCTTTCAGCTCCCTACATGCTGCAAGTCACAAAATGATAGATTCATTTTCCCAGCCTTCTGGATCTTGATTCATTCACTGCATGAGAAATCCCTGGTTGTTCTTTTAGTAGAGGATGCCAGAATCCTCCTTTGACTACTGAGGTACTATTATGTCTTCATAATGTAGCTGCTTCCTCATCCTGTAGGTTCCAAACTCCCTCAGTCCCAGTCTGTATTATCAGGTGTGAGTAAGAATGCCTGGTTCTGGGGACCCCAGCTCCTTATAGGGAAGATTCACAAATAGGATCTCCTCCCCCTGTCGCCTCCACCAGAGGTGATGGATTTTGGAGCACTGAAACATGATCACACGGCAGATAACTTTTTGGGAGCTTCAGCTAGTCTCTTGCACATAATTTTTTTACTTCATTTCCCACCAGTTTGAAGGATTTTAACCTACTTTTCTCTTAATAATTGATATGGGTGTAGTGTTTGGAATTTTTTTTTCCGTACTGTGTCACAAGAGAACACCAGATGCCACAATCACAACCTTCCATGGACATCATAGATAAAATCAGTTCACCACAGGTGTTGGCTATGAATGCAGAGTGGAGCAGACCACAGTTTGTTCATAGTTTGCTGCTGTGCCTGCTCTGACCCCAGCACGGGCTCTCCACCCTGCTGGAGTCCCGGGGAACTGATGTACAGCAAATGGTGTAACCTGTATGTGCTTATTCTGCCCTCTGGGAACTAATAGCTAATGACACTGCTTTAGTTAGCAGCCATTTGCAGATTGACTACTCTTTTTCTGTGTAAACATCTCCCAGATATAAAGTTTTCTGTGTTACATAGAAGTTTGACCAGTTCCTTGCTTGACCTGTAGCTTTTTTGCAATGTTAGTGTCACGAAATGTTTTTTTTTTTTTTCTCTGCAGTGCAGTATCACATGCAGTGACACATCTAAAACAAAACAAGGTCCATCTGGTTTAATGTTTTATCACTCATCATGGCTCCAGATCTTTGCTCTGGGAAAACATCTGCAGTTCTGGAAATGGATAGTTAGGTTATTTCTGTCCTGCTAACTGGAAGAGGGCTGGAGTTACGAGGCACTGAGTGGCGGACAGCCTTGCAGCTTAAGCCAGCTTCCCTCTTAAGCAGAAGATCCTACCAAGTTGCAACCCACTAAGTTGTGTTTTTATCACATGAGACTGAGCATATGTGCTGCACGCCCCAGGGCTCGACAGAGAGGGCTCCTCCAAGCAGGTCAAACAGGGCTGGCATGAGAGCTAAAATAAACCCATGTGGGCAGAAAAGGTCCTGGACTGAGCTTCTGCCTTTTTTTTTTTTTTTTTAATCTATCACTGTCAATAGAGATTAATAAATTAGAGAACAATCTGTTAGCACAAAGTATTTTAAATTTGTTTACTGTTTCCTGAAAGCAACTGTTGAACTTGCCACCTATTGTCACCTGTAAATGTGTAATTGAATTACTACTTATGTGAATCTGCATTTTCTCTCAAATCTAACAGTTCTATCATACCACTATGTATAAATAGATAATTTTATTTATACCTCATTAGTCTTATTGTATATATAAAAAGTAGTATTATGATCAGTATTTTTCACTCACAAATGTGTTGGACTGCAGTCCAATATTCTGCTTCCTGTAGCACTTTATTCTATTCCTGCTTTGTTATCTGGCTATTTTTTCAGTTTGGCCTAAAATTACATTTAAAAAACATTTTTTTTCCCCAAAATATGAGCCAAATAGAAATGCCCCATGATTTATTTGAAAATATCTAAACAAATTTCCTCAATTTTGCTCTTGTCCTCTGGTATATGCCATCTGCACACTTGCAGAATTTTGCTGATGTGTGAGACTGTGAAACAAAGCAGCTCACATAAAAAAGATAATTGAGAACTCTATTGGCCCAGCTGTGCTGTGAGACTTGCTGAATGTGAAAAATTCCTCCCAAATACATAAATTGCTTGTTACAATTCATTCAGTTTTATTAATCCTGGTTAATATTGCAGTGGTAAGAAAGGGCTTAGCTTCCCACTTTTAAATCAGTGGATGTTTTCATGCTGACATCAATAACATTATTATAAATATTTTTATATGGGACAGTTTCTTTTTAACCCTTCTTTAGATGGTCACTATTTTAATATATGCTATATATATATATTTAATATTTGTCACTGTGCAGTAAAAACTGCTTTAATACAAAGCAACAATGCAAATAATGTTTCTTCTATTATATCTATTTCAAATATAGCATCTACAGTGTACATATAACTGAGAATAATACAGCCTTGAGAATAATATTTGCTCATTGGTGACATATCTTATTTTTGTACCTACTGTGAGATCTGTCATGAATAAAGATTATTAACTTGTCCGGGCATTTTTGTGCCTGTGTTAAAAGGATGATACACATGACTCTGACAACATCTACAACAAATGAATAGGTGGTGGAAATGTCTTTGCTCACCAAATGTCCAGAATGACCCATTTTTTGTCAGCATCCCAGCCAGGAACAGGAACAAGGGCTTCTAGTTGCTCCATGCCAAGTTTTGAGACCATAATCTAGAGAGGGAGAAGTGATATGACACACCTGTCTTGCCAGAGATTTTCACACTTCCATAGCTAAGGTGCTTGTGTGATGTGTGTAAAATAAGACCCAGGCAGAAATTCTGCCTGAGTGGTAAGAAGGCTTTTTTTGTTCTACTTATGTTGTTTTGGCCAGGTATTGATGATGCTTACGAAACTGAAAAGTGGCCAGCAGAGGAGGCTCCAGTCAGCATCCGCTGCTCCTCTTGTGAGCCAAATGCCCGGGAGCACAGATGGCCTTTATGACCATTATGGGCTGGAGACACATTCAATGAAAAGTAATTTAAGTTCTTACAGAAAAAGAAAAAGTATACGAATGTGGGTTTGTTCCCAACACGAGACAGTCTGAATCAACAATGGGAATGGGCCGGTTACCAAAGAGTCTGCTGGAGCAAGTTCCCGCTGCCAGGGCAGGATCTCCTCTCCCTCTTGGCCATTAGAGGGAGGAAAAAATAACAGACTCTAAGAGCCACTAAAATAAGGACCAACACCAAGAATGTACCGTGGGTTTAATACCAGCTCCTCCTCTCAAAGTAATTATAGTTGATGTTGCCCAATGGTTACCGATGAACTATCTTTCATCGTGGGCTTTTGTTTGGAATCAGTAGTTTGGGTTGAACATCAAGACCAGCACACACTGGTTGGCTTCTCACGGAGAGTAAAACAGGACTGAAGGTGACAGGGAGAGCGTCATGCTGCTTCAGCCATGGAAACAGGCAGCCGAGTTTGGGCTAGACCAAAGCCCTTCCTACATGTTTGTTTCACATTATATAACCTTTACCCAAAAGTTCACCACAGCACTAATTTTAAAGTGAGAAAAGACCAGGCTAAACGAAATACTGGTATTTCTCATATTATCAATTCCTGCGTACTCGGAAATGTGGTATTTGCTAAAAACGTACTGGTAAACTCAGAAGTTTTCTTTGAATTTCATGATGTGACCTAGATTTAGGTGATGCAAATAACCCTTGCAATACCACTTTCACCTAACTCATTCCTACTTAGGTGCAAAGGAGATGACACGTAGCCATCCCCGTGACTCCCCCATATTCCTGTTTGCAGGGCATTAATTTTTCTTAACAGGAAAATTAACTCAGTATGTGCCTCTGAAGGCTCAAATTCTGCATCACTCCTAAATTTCAGTGCTGCATATTTTGGTGTTTCTTCTGCTATGGAAGTGAGATGTTTGTTGGAAGTCTGGCTCATCACTCCAAAACCACTGATGTGATGGATGTGGTCATGTGTAGCTTTCAATATATTTCAGTTAAAGTATATTCTTTTTAATTACAGCAGTGCTCCCTTAGTTAAGTAATACAAACTTTTCTCTCTAGTATTATTCCTCTTGTTCATCTGTTTGGATGTTACAATGAGCACTGCTCTCAGACATTTACAGTATTTAAGGCAGAACCTTACTTAATGCGGTGAAAAGATTGGAAAAGTAGTGGGAAACCACGTGGGGATCTCTGCAAATGGTTGTCAGCAGTTAGGACAAACTCATGAAGGTTTTCATGCCTTTGTTAGAGCTGTGATATGCTCTACTAGAATCACAGCATTTAAGAGAAAACCTGCTTCCAGAAAAGCTGCCAGACCATTTCTGTGTGGAAGACCTACCCTCACCATCTGTCTTTGCTTTCAAGGGTGCGTATTTTTCTATTTTGCACATGGTCAGAACTGCCCCCATCTGAGTGACTCCTCCTAATCCAGGTAGAGATGTAAAGAGAAAGCATGCCGGCGCTCTGTGCCCTGGAGGAAATAGGCCAACTGCTGTGCTAATATCAAGCCACAAATAAGTCCAGGCTCTGTACAAAACAGTGTTTTTGCTCAATGTTCAGAGGTGCTCAAATATGCAGCCATGAAGTAGGGAGACCAGAAAAGCGAGTAAATATTTTCCTGCCTCACTGCATATTGTTTGTGTGAGAAGGAAAAAATTGGCAGCTGTGTCCTCCCCACACCACACCATGTTTCTCCCAGGTTGTTTCCACATCAGCAGTGCCACTCTGTGCTCAAGCTTCTCAACCACAGGGCTACCCAGCTGTGCCTTCAGAGGTGAAGTGGTCTTTAACTGGCCTTCAGATGACCATCCTTTGCAGGGATCTAAAGAAGAGCCCTCAGGCCTTTTTTTGTTGTTGGGGCTAAACCTAGGATATCAAGTACCTCTAAATTTTTTTTTTGTCCTGAGCTTTCTAAATTAGGCAATGCTGTTAACTTTTCAGAGGTCAGATTAAAAGGAGCAATGATTCAAGGTGACAGTCCAACTCACTTTCCATGAAGAAAAGAATCCCAGATTTTACAATGCTGAGTTCAGTGGGTGCAGGCTACCTGTGAAAATAGGTCACATCTTCAAGCTGTAACTTAAACTAGGTCATACCTTCTGACTAGTGAAGAGGAGGAGTTTGAGTTTCAAAAAGCTCGTAAATTATCATTTCCTGGAAAAGACCCAATGCGATGAAGTGCTATCCAAAAATCAACCAAGCCAGCTTGACACATAAGAGGAAGTTCATAAAACATCACTTTATCTTCCTCTGCTTCATGAAAATGGAAATGTATTTCCTTTTCAAAATAATTGGTGGTGCAAACATTGATGCTGCTTGTGGTTTTAGCTGCGTAATTTAAAGTTTTCTGAGCAGGAACATTCAACACAGACTTTTCTGGTTCCATTCCTATAAATTGCATAAGTAAGGGGGAGGTTTGTTCTGGCAAGTTTGAAAGTCACCTGGGTTTGCAGGGGTCAGAGGAGAAATTTAGAGCTTTCTAAATTTACCAATGAAACATTTTAACATTAATAATCCTCACACTACCATGCAAAGTAGGTAGCTCTTGGAAATTATACATAAAAACTAGAATACTCAGTGGGTTCTTTAGACTCACTAATGGGAGAAGCAGCCTCAGATGCTCCCCACATCTGTGGAATCAATTGACCAAAACTAACTCTTCTGACAATTTGACATATCTGTGCTGATTCTTGCAAGCATTGATTTCTGTGCAGGGAAGGGTTGATATCTGCAGGTTCTTCTTAATATTCCCAGTGAGTCCTAACTCAGTTTCATAGCGAACAGTAACTGGGACATTATTTAGGATCATAAATAATGCGCTTGGCCAAAAGTATATGTATATAGAATAACAACTGCAATGACTGATCTGGCTGAGATTTTGAAGCTGAACTCAAGGGTTTAGCTACTGATTTTCCTGAGAGCTGAGCACTGAAATTCTTTCACTGTCCCAGAAAAACTCAGTCCTCTGAATTTTCCTGTCTGCTCTGTGGAATGAGAAGGGTCCATACTATAAGGACTGTAGGGAAGGATAAGCAATGCTGGGATGGATGCTGAGCAGAGATAAAGCAGCCACATTTTCCTCAAATAGGACCTTTGTCTAGCCCCAGTCTGGTGGGGAAAGACCCCTCTTGAGTCTAAATCCTCACTGACTTGCATGACAGTACATGTCTCTCCTCCACTCAGGGTCCTGGGGAAATCCTGCAACCAGCAGGCTTGAGAAATCATGCCAGGGACTTTTGCTGCCTTCATCTTCTCTCCCTGTGTTGACTGCTTGCTCACATCCTGCTCCTTGTGGCATATCTGCCACCCAGCTCTGCTCAGCTCAACGTCCTCCTCTCCTCCATACCCTGTCCCTCTCCCTCTTGCTTAGTTCACCTGTCCCACAGCAACCCCCTTCCCACCCTTCAGAAGCTCTGCATCCATTTGGCATGGAAAGTCTTTGCCACAATGACTTCTTTTTCAGTTTGCATCTGCTGTGAGTCCTACCTGCCTCCACCAATGCCCAGAGGACAGAGACTGCTTCCTAGTGCCTGCCTAACCCCTAGTCTGGTGAGGTCCTAGGTTAAACCTTCAGCTTTGCCGTAATAATTGTGATCAAAGCTAACTATGTTTTACACGGAGTTGAAATAACTTGTCCCGGTGGGTCATCAATGAGCCAAGTGGGGGTTTTTTGACCCCTATCTGTACACTCTGGAAAGCTTTCCCTCTTTGTAGCATAGAGAGGACAGCACACATCCCTCTGAAGGAGGTGGGGGTTATTCATCCTCCTCTTTTCTTCCCCAGCATTAATGCAGTGATTAAGAGGACTAAGAACTTGTGTCCTCTCAGGGTCCCTCTATCTCTTTTGTTTAAGGAGATGTTAGCCCCACGTCTCCAGTGACTCTCCCTGGGAAGACCTTTCCTCCTTCTCTTGTTTTGTGTCTAAAATCTAAATACACTAGGATCAAAGCAGACTTTTATTTCCTATCAGTCTTCTCCTTACCCCAAAACACCCAAGTTCCCCAAATAGGATGTACCGTAAAGGGATCAGATTTAGGGACCTTTTTTTGCACAGTGCATTAGCAGCTGCTTCTCAGCAAGCAAGGGGTAGATACTGAGATATTTGCAGTTTCTGATTTGGCCTCAGTTGCAGAACCAAAGGAAGTATTTGCATCAACCAGGATCTGTGCTGCTTATTGTACTCTGAGCCAGCATCCACAGTGCTAAAACTGCACCAGCAATCAGCCACTGGCAGACTGGAGTGGTATAACACAGCAAGGCAGCTGCACTACCTAGAATTTCCTCTTCATTTGAAATATATCATAAAAAAATCTGAAGCAGGAAATGGGTTATCTGGTAAAATTTCAAATGATGCTGTTATCTGGTATAACCTCAGCACATGCTAGAATTCATCGCCTGCCTTCTAGTCTTGAAAATCAGTTCAATTGTGTTGAGCTGTTATTCATTTAATTTCTCCTAGTAAAGGTGCAGACATTCACACTCTGCTCTACTTCGTTATCTGTGGGTTATTTCTCCAAAACGCCTCTTTCACCTAGGAGCTGAAATTCTCAAGAAGTCGATGCAAATTAGGCAGTAGGGTTATGATGAAATACATATATATATATATGTGTGTGTGTGTGTTCTTATATATTTTTTAGATACATGTTCACAAATGAAAATCTTCTGAACTAACCGTTAATTTTGTTTCCCTGGAACCTCAGCAGCATGAATTGCTGCAAGAAAATTCTTGTGCTGGCTGATAAAACACATCCCTAATAAATGTTTCAGCATTATGATGTCAGAGAAACACTGCCATTAACTGCCTAGATAAAATGGACTGCCACTAGTAGGGCACAATGGTCCTTGGCCTTTGAAGTGCCAGTCATGTGAGGATTAGGTTTCTGAGACATTTTTTAATCCCATTTTAAATCTTTATACCGCTATAGCTGTCTGGGTAGACCTGTTTGGTGTTTCCCGGTGGGTAGCTTTCAGTATCAGTGGCAAATTCCAGGTTTCTGGGGTGACCCCACAAATGCCTTCCAGGAGCAGCAGCACAAGTTGTCAAGAGTAGGGGAAAACAGGTGACTGCTGTGCTCCCAGAAGATGAGAGCCCAGAGGGAGAAATCACCTCTTCCAATGTCAAAAGGAGTACGGAGGGCTCAGAAGATGTTTCCCCTGGTCAGTAGACATGTCTTGGAGTGGTCTGAAGCATATCCTGGTCTATGCCAAAGGGTATGGCTGTGCTACTAAATAAAAGAGGGGCAGGACGGAAGTTTGAGCACAGGCTGCCACCCTTTGTGTGCTGTCTGGCTGTGGCTCTGATGTTTGCTGCTGCAGCCCTGCTCTGCACAAGGCAGAGCTGTCTGCAGGATGGCCTGGAGCCCACCTGCGGGCTTGGCCTCGCACTCATCCCTGGAACTCTTCTCTGTAGCAATGTGGCCTGACGGACTCGGCAGAAGCAACTTGTGGTCATCCTGGCCTGGAAACTGATGGCTCCTCAGAAGGAAAGCCTTTGGATTTAGAAAAAACCATAAACCAACGAAACATATGAAGTAGAGGTGGAAATTACAAAAGAGATGTCAAGAATCAAAACAACCTCACGGGGAAGGTTTCTGGCTGCTCATCTGAAGGCTTTTATTAGTGGGTGTCAGGTGAAATCACTGGCAGTTTCCATGTTGCTTGTGGGTAGGAGGAGCAAGGACTTGTCCCCACAGCTCTGGCAGCTATAGCAGGTGCTGCCCACCCTTCCCTCCTGCCCTGTGGTTGGAGATGTGCTGAGCAGGATCCAGCAAGGAAGAAGGATGAAGAACTTAGCTTTTCTTGCTGGACGTGTAAGAAGAGCCAACTGGAAACCAAAGGAGGTGGAAGTGGCCTTTAACTTGCCCTTTGGCTGGTTTTGGTTGATTTGACTTTTTGCCACTGTGAAACACAGCTAAAAGAACTTTCCAAGTCAGCAGCTGGGCTGCTGTCTGCTCAATTTGCTTGACAGAAAATCAAAACGTTTTTGAGCAAAATTGAAAATTTTCTCATGCAAAATTGCCTCTTTTTTGGTGAGGACAACATTATTTTCCCACTAAAATAATTCCAGCCATCTCTGTGTTATTGGTGTGAGGCTGATGTATTAAACTGTGAAGCAAGAACTCTGTGTGGGGTGAATCTCTCAAGGATGTGTAAGTGCAGAGAGTCATGACTATTCAAGCTCATTTGCTCCTTTTTGCCTTTCACACCAGTTTCAACCATACTTCCCTCTGTCATATTCTCACAGTATCTTTACCTTCTTTCCTGAGAGCCAGTTTCTGCTCCCCCTTTTCCTATATCCCCTTTTGACACCCGAACTTGGCGTTTCCCTGTTCAACCAGGCTGGCCCCTCCTGCTGTACCATTGCCATGTGCTCTGTCCTGCCCATTGGGGTGGAATATTATTCTGCTCTGAAGTGGTTTTTCACAGCCAGTTCTCCTGGGATCTCTGAACAACCTTCCATAAGAACCTGACTACTACTGCCCTGAAAAAAAAATTGTTGTCCACTCTCCTTCCATTCATAATAAGTTTTTGCACCATTTGTCTTCCTCACTTCGCTAAGGGTTATAGGCTCTACCAACTCACGGTCCCAATAGCCAAGGGTGCTATCAGTTATCACATCCTTGCTTAGTTGTTTATTGTCCATGAGCAGCTGAACTGGCTGAACACCTCCCTAGAAGTCCTGCCTGTTAAAATTCCTCTCAACATATCCCAGAAATCTCCTGATTGCCTGAGCCCCCCAGCAGATGCTGGAGTGGGTAAACCCCACCTTGAGAACCAGAGCTTGAAACAAGAGAATTCATCCAGTTGTTTAAAGAAGGTACCACCTCTTCTTAACCAGGCAATCTGTAGCAGATGCCTAATGTAGAATCCCTCTGGCTGACCCTGGGCCTTCAACATAACAGTGATATAGACAAGAACAACTTGAAAATGTATCCATGCCAAACAGTGTCAAACAATGTAATCTTGTCACCAGAAAGCAACTGGATACAACATTTATTATTGAGAACCAATTCGAATAAAAGACTTTGCACACAGAAACTATGCATGCAAGCCACTGAAGAGTCTGCAGATGAGAAAGATAATGATTTATTCTTGAGCGTCCACCAGTTCTAATTAAATTTTGATTCCATTGACTACGAACTCAAGTCAGGTTGGCAAACACACAAACCCTGAATTTAATCAGTCCTTTTACTGTTTGCAAAGCAGCAAATGATATGCTTGGTAAGCAGAGTAGGCAGATCTGTGCGCTGATCTCTCTGCAATGTGTGATGTGTGCCATGCACAACTGGGCTGTGGCCACTGCTGCCAAACTCCTCTGAGTAAAAGAACGGAGCATATCAATTTACAGAAATAAAGAGAGTACATCAGACCTCAAACTGTCTGTATCCTTGGGAAAATATTAACAAATTCAGCATCTGATGATGGTAAGAAGAAAAATGTAGAGCAGAACAGTGTTAGCTGGAGAAAGCTAATCTGAAAAGAGAATCATCACCCAGAACATAGCTAAGGTAAAGAATTGCAGTGGGAATCTGGAGATCTCAAAATTAAATGGGTTCATTTTGGACCCTTGTACAGTTCATGATGTTTTATAATCTAATTCTCCTTTCCCCAGAATATCACTTTCTGTGTAGGTCTTCCCTAGAGAGATGTTAAGGAGTAGTACCTTTATCTGGAAATGTATCAGAGTAAACTGCCTTCCCACCACAGAGCTGTGCAGGAAAAAGAAAGGAGAGAGAGCACAGAGACAGGAGACATACAGAAATGTGTCTTTCAAAGAAACCTGTGTTGTACAGCTGAACCTCAGAGACAACAAACCCCCACTAATTTCTGAAGCTTTAGGAGCCTAAACATCTTTAAAAATCTCTGCAAAAAATGAAATTATTTTGTTTCCCCCTCCAGCCTGAGCTCAGGTGTCTGCCTGTCTGTATTCTTCAGTTCCTGAGTGCAACAGTAATGGCTTCAAGTCTCAGCACTTTTTCTACCTCTGAATATTCTGCCTTATTGTCCTTGCTTACTCTGGTGGATCCAGGGGCAGGACTGCAGTGTCTACTCAACACTGTAGGATTTAGTGCCATGTCTCCAAGGAGGTGAGGGAAGGAGCTCCAGGGCTTGACCTTCTGATCTCATAGTGTACTGAAGTCATGCAAAATCACTGAATAATAAGCCTTGAGAGGTTATGTTAATCAGGACTAAACACACTCATGATCAATGATCACACTGCCCAGTTCGGGTACAAATTATTATTTAGCATTTACCTGGAAGCAGATTGACTGGTGTCCTATCTCCTTATACAGTCCCTCCTTGGCCAGAGTGCTCCTGCATGTTTCAAGAACAGCCTAATCCCTTGTTATGATCCAGGGAGTTGATGGCCAGCCATGATGCAGCCATAATGGTGATGACTGTAATGGACACATGTCACTGGTAAGGGCAGCACTTTTCTATCATCCTGTAATTAGCCCATAACCTTGTATATCTCTTTCTATGGATATCTTTTTAGAAAAGTGTGACTGAACATCCAAACTTCTTTCAAGGTTGGATCAGATTCTCCAACCCGACTCTTATGCAAATGAACATATAATTACACCTGAAAACCTGTGAAATTTGTTGCGGCATTCAGAAAATGTTAAGGCAGTGCCTGGGACACAGAGGTGGTGGTGTTTATGGTTTGGAAGGCTTGTTCTGATGGGGCTGGAGCTCATTTTAAGCCCTCCTGCTCACAGCAGTGTGTTGTAATAATCAATCTCAGCAGCAGTGGAAGTGTGGATCACAGAGGGAAAGCCTGTATCAGTCAGGGGGACAATTATTTACACAGGATCCATTAAAAAATGTGTCCCAGAAGTTTGCAGCCTGATATTGCACGTAATCCATTTGGACATCATTTTGGCAAAATATGAAGCTCTTCCCCCTTACAGAAATGAAAACACTGCATTTCTACCTTACTCCCACTTTCCTTGTGTTTCAAAACACAAAAATTCACAAGAAATATTCAGCCAGTCATCTGTCTTGATAGGATTTACATCCAGCAGGGACATGCAAAAGGCAGCCTCAGAACAGGCATTGTTCTGCACCTCATGCTGCTACAGCCTGGGATGCCACAGCAGAGAAGTGATCAGCTGCAGGAACCTGGATGGAGACTTTCAGGCTTTGAGTCCCTATCACTGCCTCTCAAGAGACAATAAAGCTGATACCCTAAAATCACCTGCCACATGGATACGTGTGTATGCACATTCCTGTATAACATCCGTACCTTACTTTATTTGGAACTTAATATATGTGGAGTTTAAGCGGTGCCCAAAAGATGGCACTGTTTATTTGTGCTTTTTTCACTCTTAATTGCATACCCTCTTCTAGGGTGGCATATCATCTGACAAAATTAAGACAGGACTTACATACTCTATAGAGAAAAGCAGTACAAATCAAACCATTGCTGCAGCATGGCCTTTCCTATAACCTTTAATGTGAAATATTTTAATGGAAATGGGCATATTGATGCTGCTTAGAACTGTAACTACAAAGCAGTTGCCCTTTTATTTCCATCTAGTGTTTTCACTGTAGACGTTTCAAACTCATACATTTCATTTAATGCCTGGTGAAGGAAGAATGTGCTTCAGTCATTTCACAAGAGAAAGAATTATTGACAAGAGGTGGATCAGAACCAGAGCTGTGCCTTTAAGGTCCCTGAAAGTTAGCCTAAACTTCTCTGCCTGTGCAGTAATCGTTATCTGTATGCACTGAAAAAACCCCAACAAATGCCAAATAGCATGACAGCCAAATTACAGTTAATCAGTTGCCCACATTTCTGTGGAAACAGCTAAATCCCAAGTCCTACCTTAACAGCTTGCTGCAGCCGTAGAACAAGAGCAGATGTGGAAATACAGTTTACCTTGCAATGAATTTAATGCAATGAATTTAATGAAAGGCTTGCTGGTAATCATAGCAAATGACAACATTAATCCCCATATCAGCTGTCAGGTTTCTCCAGGTCGTTAAAACTAGAAGGTGTGCCAAACAAGATGTAATAACAAAACTAGTATTACTAATACCTGTGGTAATGCCTTATTTTATTAAATCAAAGCTCTTTGCAGTCTCAGCATGGGAGTCACTTCACCTGGGACTGACATCCAGCCATTTCCAAGGTAACAAACTTCAGGTGTCAGAATACCTGACAGATGGCTATGGTGGCTTTTGACACCATGTTTCCCCAACCCAGCTCTACATTAAGTTACTTGTGGCTGCTGTATGAAAACAGAGGGTACCAACCAGTGATGGCCCGATGGGAAGACAAACTCCATTGCTTCTATCCCTTGCCAGAGCCTCCCTTAGGCCTGGTACCTCCTGCACTGGATATAGCTGGTCAATGGAGGTAAGGACAGAGAAAATCTGCCTTGCTGCTGCTCTCCAGGCTGCAGAGCACCAGTCCAGGAGTCAGCTGAACAAATACCCCTCAGACATAAATCTTGAGGCTTGACAGGTCTAAGTGGGTCATAGCTACAGCTGCACAAACATCTTTCTGGTCTCTCAGATCTCCATGGAGTTTCCATGGGGAGCAACCTCCGTGTCCAAAATATATTTCTTCATCATCTGTGTCCTCTTCTGCACTCTCCTGTCCATAATATTTCCTGCTTGCCTTTGCTTCTGACTCCACACTTGCTCGATGCTATGTGTATGTGGATTTTCAAGAAGTGTGGTGGGCTCAGATGTGCAGAACTAAGACACCTGTCTGCTTAAAACCAGCCTCCTCTGAAGCAGTGTGTGAACAGAGAGATAGCTTGTGCTCTGGTGATTGCCTCATTGGATGGACCTTGCTTTCCAAGGTCAGGAGCCCATCAGGCTGCATATGAAGTAGAAGATGAAAGGCAGGCAACAGAGGCAGGTTGTCTTAAACTCCATCTCTTTTCTGACTGGAGGGCTTGTGAGCAGCTCTGAGACAAGAGGATGGCCTGAGTAAAGCTTGCCTCTGAGTCCTTCCTCAGGAAGAGTCCTATCCACCAAGCAAGGCGTTGGCGACAAACACCCTGCTGAAAAGCCTTTAAAAAAGAAGAGACATTGAAGCCTCAGGGTTTTAGCTCTCATCCACAGTGAACTCTGAGCTCACTCTGGCAGCTCATAAGCTCAGTGAGCCCCAAAACAGCAAACTCTGGGTCCTAGAAGCCATGTCAACAACCAGAACGTACAAGTCTGATTATTCAGGCTTTAGTTCCAAGGGTCCTTGTATTGCATGTGTTTGGTTTTGAGCATCTGCATTTTTGCTTATTTGTTTTAACCAGGTCTTTTCTAAGTGCATGTTCTAAGTGGATGTTCCACAATGCCTACACCCGTTGTGGGGGTGCCTGGCTTTTGCAAAGAGCTGTCGATGCTGTGTTTATTTGTACTTTCAATTAAATACATAGAGGATGCCAAAAGAGTTGAAGTTTGGGTTACATCAGAGTGCTCAGTTACTAACTGCCTACAAACATGGGTGGCAAAATTTGTGCTCATAATAATGACAGTTTTTTTGAGAATTTAATTCCACATGGAGTTAAATTTAAAAAAATGATATATAGGTTCTTCCTTAGCTAATTTATTCTTGTGTTGAGAGACTCATTTGCCATTCAGGAAAAATACATTCCTGTTTTGTGGGTAGTGGGGGTGGATATTTTTTGTTTCAATGACAGTTTCAAGAATCATATGGGTACTGGAAATAAAACCTTTTTTTTTTTTTTATTTTTTGCTCCTTATATCTTCATTGCAATAAACAGGCATCAGAACTCAAAATTTACCTGGCAATTTTGATGATTCTGCAATAAGTAGATACAGCTCGCTGTTCAGCCATCCAGGCTCTGCAGAACTGAGAACAGTAAGCATTTGATTGTGTCAGTAAACTGAGCTGATAGACCTTGGAAGGTACATATGGGCAAATTTTCAAAGTAATGCACGGAGCCGGAGCCGCAGAATTCAGTACTAACGGGAAGTGAATGTCAGAACTGAAAACTTCAGCCACAGACAGCAGATCCATGCAGCAGCGCGGTGGCATTTTAAAATCACCCAAATCACCGCTATTTAAGGAGGTGTTTTTCTTGGAATGATTATTTGAAGGGTTGGTGTAGCTAGACAGCTATGAGCCAACTGCATACAGAGCAGGATGTGCAAAGGTGGCGCTGGCATTGCTCCCATCCCCATGCCTGCAAGGGGGTAAATTACCCAACCCTGAGGCAGATTCCCCAAGGCAGACCTGGGAGCTCAGTATGGGGAATGCTTGTGGAGGTGGCTGATTTTGGAGCAAGATATATGCATGGGCAGACTGGCTTGCTGGCCGTGGGTAGCAGCAAGGAAAAACAAGAAGGGATGTTTGCCTCGGGAAGTGCAAGCCCCAGGAGCTGGCATCTGCCTGCTCCCGCCATTGCAGCATGGCTTCCTCATCCCTCCCAACTGCTGCCTTCTCCTCTTGGAGGCTCCTCTCTTGTCACCCCAGAGCCTGGAGCTAGAAGCATGGCTGGGACAGTGGTGGTGTGTCTTTGACCTTGCTGTTTCATGACAAGAGCCTTGATGCCTGTTTAAACGCCCCCCCATGGAGGATCACTGTTCCTTGACAGGCTAAATTTATTTAAACACAGATTCTCAGCTGGTCTCTTTTCCTCACTCAAGTGACAAAGGCATACAGTGCAAATAGCTTAATATATTAGCTGAATCTAAGCTAAAATCTTGTCACAGGCATTGCCAAGCCTGAAAAGAGGGTTGTCTCCCTCTGGATTGGGTTTGGTTCATAGGCTGGACACAGGAACGTGGCCAGCACAGATGAATTTGAGGCAGGGCTGGTGTGTGGTTTGCCACATGTAGTCAATTTTTACTGGGCACTGCCTTCTTTTAGAGTATGTGCTTCAGTGACTCACCTTGTAAATCAGCTGTGGTCATAAACTGCTTCCCGATGAAATCCATCTTTTTTTGGGTTACCACGCCATAGGGGCGTATAAGGTGCCCTCTGTCAAATTCATGCTTCATCTTCAGACAAGTCTTCTCTGTTTCTTTCTTTTAAGAGTGTCTTTCTCCTTTAGTACAAGATACTAACAGGATTGTTTTATGTCATATCTACCCTCTCCAAATAAACAGTGGTACTCACAGGACTGCTCAGCTCCAGCCAGATGGCACAACCATTCCCTCCTGCAAGCACTCCCTCCCAGAGAAGGGGAGAGCAAGGTGTAAGACCTGTGCTGAGACCTCCACCAATGTCTTAGTGGTTGTCTGGCAATAAGAAGTTACAAAACTCCCTCACCTGAGCCCACCCCTGTCGAGGAAATTAATCTCATGAAAATGCATCCAATTTTCACACACCAGGGCATCAGGCATCCAAAAATTGCTGCTAAATCTGGATTACAAAGATAAAGAAAAAGAAGAAGAAGAAAGAAGAGGCATTAGACTGTCTTCTCTCCCTCTCTTTGCTATTTAGCTACTATTTAACACTTTTAATCCTCCTGAGGCTTTTTTTTTTCTTTTTACTATAATCCCTTAATATAGTCTGCACTGTTTATAATCATTCTCCTTTCTCACAGTTTTAGGTTACCATTTAAGCTACTTTTTTAACCTTAATTACTTGGCTAACTGTAATCTGTCAGTAACCACAGACATGTGAGAGAGAAAGCCCTTGTGATGAGGCTGTCTTCTTGCCCAGGTAAAGCAAGCAAGCTGTTTTGTTAAGCTTTATTCAGCAGATGAGACTTAATTGCTTAAGTCAAGAAACTTCTACTGTTTCCTTTGAGATATTAGACTGCAATAGAATGGAAGTCAGTGTTAGGAAAATTTTCTCTGAAAATTTGCAAGATTGGTGTTTTATATCTTCACTGCATTTACAATCAGCAAGTAGTCCCACCTGCTTGGCCTGCACGTGTCTGCTCCTAGACATGGAAGCAGTCTCCATCTCCAGTAAGCACTTATGTGATTTTGTATCATCTCTTGGCTGAACAGCTGAGATAAATTGATCCAGGAAGGAACAGACCAGACGTTGTCCTGGAAGCCTGGAGACAGAAAGGAGTACTGAGAGCAGGTAGCAGAACGGCGGTGAGGCTGCTAAGTGAGTCCTCTGGCTCAGTTTGTAATAATTGGGTCTGGTCCTCTTAGGAGATAAAGTCTCTGATTTGCGAGAGCTTTGGTGAATATTCACTGCAGTGGTGTAAGGAGAAAGAATCCCACCATGTGCCAGCATAAGACACTATCTTCAGCATCTGCTGAGCGAGCTACTATTTGTTGTTTTGTTTATTGGCTTTCTTTAAATGATGCTTTGGATAGTCTACATGGGATGCAGCTGTGCCTGTCATTTCAGAGTCGTGGGCAGGAGTAGGCAGTGATTTTCTGCAAAAACAACAGAAATGAGCCTAATAACCACAAAATACCTCCTAGAGCAAATAACTCACAGAAATTTCCATTCCAGAATAATATTTTGAAGTAACTGGAGATCATTTCCTATAATGTTCATCACCTTTTCTGGTGCTCAGAATGACTCAGAACCAGCTGCAAGTCTTCTGTAGTACTGGAAACACTTGAAAATGTATCCTTTGCACGAGCAGCCACTACACAGTCACAAAATGACTTGTACACTGTCAGCATCTCTTTCTGTGATCCAGCCTTCACAGCTCAGAAGTTATTTGTTGCTAAGGACTCAATGTTTGACAGTCTAGGACAGGTAGGGCTTCTGTTGATGTGTTGTTAATGTTACCTCTAACACTCATGCCCAGATCCAGAAAGACACTTAGGTACTTCAAATGCCACACAGGTGTCACTGAGGCACAAGCAATGTGCCTAACCCCTCATCAGGAGTGAACACTCACGTGCTTGCACGTTTGCCTGGCCTTGGCAGTTCTGCTTGTATCCATTTTCAGAGTGCTACATCCTCAGCTGAGTGTGGGATTAGTCTGAAGTTCCTGTGGGATCAACAAAGCCTTTCTAGGCTTAAAATCCCGAGCAGTCAGGTTTGGTATATTTGTTATTAGCACACTTAACTAGTAACACACTGGGGAGACTGGTCTCCATTTAAAGCAGAGAAACCACTGCTACATTTTCGTTTATTGAGCTCACAGGATGGTGAGCCATGAAAGAAGCTTTTGTTCAGAAGAAGGGGAAAGTGACATCCACCTTCTGTAACTGTCTGAGGTGGTAAAATCATGTTTCTGGTGTCTTCATCTAAAAAGGGGTTGTACTTTCTTCTCCTACAATCCAGGGTACTATGAGAACTTTTGTGTTTGGAGCAAAACAGGAGAAAGGTGAAAACTGGATCATGTTAAAACTGAAAGAATTATGAGACTGGAGGGATTCCTTGCAAAATCATCTTATTATAAGGGCATTCACCGGCAAGTGCTTCTGCCCTCATTCCCAAAATAGTTAATGTATTTTTAGTATAAGAGTATGTAACATAAAATTAATGTCCAGGAACATGGCTATTTCCTCAGCAAGTGAACTCTGTGGACATTAGGCTTTAGAGTGTTTTCTATTCTATGAATCTCCCATTCTCGCCTGGATGATTGTCAAGTTTCCAGAGGGGAAAGAGCAATGCTGTCAGTGTAGTGGTTATGGGCTGTCCCTGCAGTTGGTGTGAGCTGCTGCTGGATGCAATTCCCTGGTCTGGGATCCCCTCGGTGAACTCTGTGGTGTTTCAGGCATACCTTTCACATGAAGTGAAGTGCAGCACAGAGGCACAGAGGCAGATGGAGTAATAGCTGGTCCCAGCACAGTGCTGTGCCTGGCTGGGAGGGAGGACTTCTTTGCTCAGGAGCAGCAGCTGTGAATGCACAGTGTTAATGCACCAGGTCTGCACTGCACCATTCATGGCTGGTTTAGGATTTTATCTTCCATGAGTCTACCTAGTAGCCAGCTATTGCTTGGTATCCTGTCTTCTGTTATCTTTTGTTAATGCACTACATTTTTGGCCTGTTCATTTGTAGATTCCTTAATTCATGTCAACTCCAGGGAGAACTCCAGGAGAAAAAAAAGGCCCTTCATTAGTCAGTGTTTGTATAATGCCTTGAAAATATAAAATGCTGCACAAATGATAAGTGCTATTTACTTCAGAGCTATTTTGCCAACCTTTCCTTTATTTTGGGAGCCTTTGGGTTTAGCTGTTCATTTGCTTAATTGCATCTCAAGCTTCCAGTTGAAAATGCTACACATACAGCAGTTATACCATGCCCCGGGAAGAAAACATTAGAGATGATGTTACTGACTCACCAGCCACAATGCCTTCTCCACTCATGTTCTGTATCCCTCCCTCCATTTAGCCACCGCCTGTCCTCTTCCCACCATCTCCCACACGTACAGCTGATATAGTTATTGGTATCACCGATTTACATAATAATGATACTTTCGTTTCTCACATGACTTATTCCTCTACCTACTCATTACACATCTCCTTGGTGTTTTTTGTAATTATCTCTGCCACATCCTTGAGCATGCTTTTGCCTCATTTAGAGTGCGCTGTAAATGATATGGTTTTGATAAATTAAGCAATAATCAGAAAAAAATTTCAATATTCTGTAGATTTCCATTAAGTTACAGTTATAGTGACACAATTTGCTCCGCTACAGTTCACACTGAGTTAGCCTTGTTTTCATTAAAAACCTCATTATTTAGAGATTTATAACTCATCTATAGAAATTTGCCCTAGGGTGAAACTTGACTCTGTTTTTAGTTCAAAAAAGCTTAAAAAAAGGTAATTCTGTTTGTATTTTGTGACTTTTTAGAAAGAAAATCTTTCCACCTGTTTCAAGCTTTTTGTGTCATGTGACTAAAAATAGCCTCAATTTCAGAAATGTGTGATTAGTTATAGTAATAACAAGAACTGATGTTAATACAAAGTCTACTTATGTAGAGAAGATAGCACTAAAGGGTGCAGATAAGAATGTAATTGGGGTATTTACTCACAAGGGTGTATAACCCTTCCACATTTGGTAGGTGAATAGGATTAATTGCTCCTACTGCACTATGCTTCCATCTGGAATATAGCAGGAAACATGGAAGGAATCAGGCCATGGTGGTTCACACATTACTTGCCGTGGTAGTTTCTCATAGCCTGGTTTCCTGGAGATTTGGATCACTGTCTGCACTAACTGGCGCCTTTGCCACTCTTCATCCCTTTAGTCTGATTTGGAT
Source organism: Gymnorhina tibicen (assembly GCA_013399875.1). Classification (NCBI taxonomy): domain Eukaryota; kingdom Metazoa; phylum Chordata; class Aves; order Passeriformes; family Artamidae; genus Gymnorhina; species Gymnorhina tibicen. Next base: position 1,429,098 of record VXAZ01006690.1, on the reverse strand, counting down.
AATTGAACAGGAGAGAGAAGTTTTGAAACAGGAACAGCCAGTTGTAAAAGAAGGATCAGGTTATGAATGTCTGGGCTGTTCTGGTAGGCAGCTTATAAACACAGAAACAGGCACAGTATGAAAATCAAGGCTATAAATGCCAGTGCAGAGCATGTGTGATGCAAGTATATTTTTGGGATTGTGAATGAATTTATCAGTAGTCTGTTCTGTCTGGTATAGAGTAGCTGGTTCACAGGGATTTATAGACCTCCTTCATGCAGAGCCTCAAGGGCCTCCAGAGGTGAAGTTCTAGATCCTGATACACTGAAGCAGTGATGAGATCATGATATCAAATGCTAACATTCTTATATAGGGCAATTCATTAACGCTGCAAATTCTTCTGAGTGCTCCAAGTCTCTTGGATGAATTTGCTAGTGTTAGGGGATCTGAACTGGAGCCAGTTTAGAAAAGTCTAAGTTTTCATTCTGGCCTTTTCCTAGCCTCACCTGTTTTGCACCAAAAATAGTTTTGCAGTCTTTCATGTTCATTTGTTGACTGTAGTTTCAGAGCCTGCCACACTTAATATTATGTATGCAGCAGACTCAGAGTACACTTGTTTGAGGACACACATTCAGCCAATTTGAGCTCACAAATAAGAGTTTTGTGTTCCCACTTGGGTGGGTAAGGTCATTTGTGCACAACAAAATTAGACCACTAATTATAGAGACTGTCTTAAAATTTGGTAAAAGGCACGTTTTCCCTAGGCAAAGAACTCACTGGGCTTTGTGAGTTTTGAACATTCAACCTGCAGGGGAAAGCTGATCCTACACAATGTAAGACCTTACTGCTTTTTTATATCGAGTATAAAATATAGGAGCTGCAGTTTTACCATCTACCATATTCCCAGGCCTATAAGAACAAAAATAAAAAGACTGAAAATTTTGCATAGATGCATAGTGACTAATCCTGAGGGCTGTGTCTTTGAGTTCCTAATACACTCTGGTCAGCTTTTTGGGTCAGAATAGCTCAAAACCAACCTCATCAGCAGAACTGAGGAGGAACTAGTTTTCTTAGCGAATAATGGGAATGTCTTGCCTCCATCTGTGTAGCAGATTAATGCTACCCAAGTGGAATGGACTTGGAGACTGTGAGGAGAAGTAATACTTAAGACTGAAATTTCAGTAATGAAATTTTTAGAAATAGTAGTTCACCAGGAAGTTTGTTCCATGCACGTGTGATATAAAAGAAACACTGATAGCACTGGGATATAAACTTGATTTCAGTGCTATATAAACAGTAGTAAAACAGCTTTTTCTGAAATCAGGACAAGGAGTAGATTGCTTTTAGGTAGTGCTTGGGATTGATGCTAGGGAAAAGAAATACTCAAATGAAAATTATTGGTGCAATGAAAAGAAATTCAGATATTATTTTCCACCTTAGCTTATTTTTCAGGCAAAGTTAGAAGGCAACATTCTCTGGGCAAGGGAACACTAACTGTATATTTGGGGTTCAGTTTTCAAATGGGCATTTTCTTTCTCTACGCATTCCCATTGAAGTTAATGTCTTTGTTTTACTGAATGTCATTGACTTAAGGGTAACACATCTGTGGTGTTAATTCCCTCACAAATACTGCTTTTCAGGGATGGAAATTCATCTTTTTGAAGGTGTATAGGAACATAATTCACTCTAATCACCTGCGTATTTCTGAGGATCTGGACTAGACCTACCTATATGCACATGTAAACTATTAACTACAAATATTGTGCCACGTGAAACAAGGGAGCAATGTCGACCAGTTTTTAAGGATCATTGCAAGGGGAGAAAAGAAGCTGCAGTATCTAAAGTAGGCATATATAAGGAAACTGTCTGAATATGGCTTCAACAGCTCAATTCCTAGGGCCATTAGAAGCTCGCTGAAGTCACAGGAAGATAATACTGGACGTTAAAGCACCAAAAAGAAAGCAAAGCAAGAAAACAGTTTGGCTTCTTTCAATGTCATCAACAAGATTTTCTAGTTAACTTAAATATAGGCATGCAACAATGAGCTATTTTTCAGAACTGGATCTGCACTGTTTCAGTGAGCCTGTAGGGACTTGGGCAACTGCATTAGTAACATATCTGTCCTATGGGCTTTGTAATGGAGTGACTTGGCTCTTGATCAGAAGAAAATAGTGAAGACTGTCACCTTTGTCATAGGAAGACAGCTTCGGAAAGGCAAACCACTGCAAGGCAAATGCTGTAATTAAGATGGATGCACAGCAGCTCTCTGTTTCTGCAGGTAGCGACAAGGAAGGACCAAAGAATTCCTCCCAACACCCACGCTTCTCATGCAAAATAAATCAACAGAGCTTAGGAAGCGAAGTTCCTGATAAATCCTCTGGATCAGACTTCTCCGTCACATGAATCGCCGGCCAGCTCTGTGCATAGCACAATGTTAAAGCAGAGCTGCCTCTTCAGCAGAGTGGCCTGCCTCAGCAGCCTGCTCCTCTCTGAGGTCTCACAGTCACAGATGGGAAATAATTACAGTTCCAGAAGCTGCTACAAGTCTTCTTAATGTGTATAAATCCATCTGTGGATACAGTGTAATCTCCATACATACCAACAAGAGCTCATGTGTGGGAATTTCCATAGTTATGTTCCCAACAGCCTGTTCTTAGAAGAGAAAATGAGACTATTGCAGAATCCCTGAATCCCCCTGCTAGTACAGCTGCCTCAAGCACACACCAGAGGGCAACTGCGGTTTTGGCATATTCTTTCCCCATGATGGGACTCGTATCAACCACACAAATCTGGGACGTGTCTGGCTCTTAGGGTCACAGGGGAGAGCAGTACATTTGGATGGGCTCCTTCCACCGGGGATGGTGGGTGCCCTCACTGAGGCAGCAACACTGCCCTCTTTGCACTCCCTGTGCTCTATGGGGCTGGCTCACCATCCGGGTTTGACAGCTCCACGTGGCAGCCAGAGCCAGGTGGGATTCTCTTTCCTTTTCTAAGCAAAGACAGGGCCCTCCCATGCCACCCAGTGCTCAGGACAGCTCTGCTCACCAGAAGGAGCATAACACAAGAGGGAGATGACACTGGAAGGACTGATGCATCTGAGAGTCAGACAATACGGGACGGAAGAAGGGTTGTAATTTTTTCTGAGTAGGCAGGAAATTGATGATTTTTTAAAGATTTTTTTCAGTTGTTGGTCGGGATGAGGAAACAGGAAGATAGATTACCAGGCAGATGTTGCATGATTTGCTGACAAAAAGAATGTTTTCTGATAGAGCTCTAATTAAAAATTTGGCAGCAAATTGCTTATTAGATATGAGACACTTCAGATGGAAGGCAAAACACCTTGTCATATTTCTCTGAAGTGTCAAAATACAGATCAGTGACTGAGGGTCTAAGCTCTGTTGTGCAGCTGATCACAGTTTATTCCAAAGAGACAAGATTTTCCTTGTCATGGAAGAACTGTTTCAAAGACTGTGTGCCACAAAACTTTCTGACTGATGGGGCATACAGAGGATCTCCTTGTAGCACATGCCTTGCAATGACTCAGCTGCGGAGGGAATCTCCTGGTTAAGAAGACAACATTGTGTCCATCTGCCACGTGGGACTTGTGACAGCAACACTGCTGTGTAGTATTGTCACCTGGGTTTGCCTTAACTCCCTCTCACCCAGCCTGGGAGGCCAGATTCCAATAGAATTGACTAAGAAAAAAGGTGGAAAGGAATGTGCATGAGAAAGGTTTTGAAGGGAATCACAGCTCAGTTAAGAATAACTAAGCAAGATATTGTTCTGTTAAATTATTGTGACAGCCTGAAAGTTAAAACAGCTGAGTCAGGATGATTATAACAGCCAAATATTGCATAACAATTAGAATGACAGACAAAATTCAAACGTATATATGGGATAACAAGACCAACACTGCTTGGAGTTACTGGGGCAAGGAATGATAGCCTGGGGAATGCTACGGGGTCCTGGACTGTGGGACAAGGGAACCCTTGAGGGGTGGGCAGGGACAGTCAGGTCATCAGTGTCCCCAGGGTCTGGGCAGGGATTTAAAGCTGGCTGTGAGCACAGCAGAGACAGGAAAATGTAGTTGTTCTTGTAACTCTCCCTGTCACCACCCACATATATACTTTATCCTCACGTGTGTAAATATTTGCCTGAGAAGCAGCAATGACATTATATTTAAGGGTATTTTGGTCCGAGCCTGCCACAGGGAGACTGCTTAACCCATACAACTGGGAAAACCAGATGAAGCCTTTGATCAGCCTCTCTTAGATGTCACTGAGCCAAACTGAACATCTGCACTTAGTCCTCCTGACTTGTCCTACGAATCTTTCTCTTCAGACCATATATCATCCTGGTGCCTTTTGCCTGTATGCTTACTGGTTGTTGATGTTTTTGGCAGTGATTGACATCTGTGTTCCAGGGATTTGCTTTTGCTAGACAAGTCCATTAAGTGTGAATGAGAGGTCCAGAAATGCATTGCTGAGTTACCACTCTTCAGCTACAGCCCGGTGGATGTGTCTTGCCCTCTGCTCCTACCTGATGAACTTGCTTCCCAGTGAGTGGTGGTCTAATGGAGAATTTCTGCTTGTAAAACATAATACACTATACTATATTCACATATATTTTCAAAAAGGGAATGGGAAACTGCTTCATGAAGGCTTTTCCATCTGTCAGTTGAAGAACTAGTAAGATAGAGAGTTGTAAAGTAAAACTCAGAAAATTTAAGAAATTAACAAGCAACTTATCAAGACCAGCGGTGAATTCATCATTGGGTTTCTTTGGAGGTAAAAATAGCTTTTTTATTTAAAAATTGTATTTTACTTCAAAGGGAAATTGAAGCTGGGCATGCACAACAGAGGCAAGACTGAGATGCCTTCTGGAACAAATACAGGAGAATAGAAATAGAGAAAGAGAAATGGAAAGTGTTTTGACAGTACAAAAGTGAAAGTCAGTACTATTAGCAAGAATTTAGTACTATTAGCAAGAATTTCTGGAATAAATGAAGCTCATCAGCTAGAAATTAAGAAAATCTGACTGGATAAAGACCTGGACGACCTGGACTGCTCTAATAGCTCACATAGTAAAAAGTACATCCTATTTCAAATAAAAGGCTGGACAAAAGATCTCCCAAGGCCTTCCACCCTGAATTATTCTCTGATTTGTACAATTCTGTGATTCTATGGAAGAAAAGACATTGATATATGAGCTGGTTATGTGGTGTAAAGTGGGGCTGTGGATTCAGACTCCTAAATCTCAGCATCTGCGACATATGTGCCTCAATGTGAGCTGGATTGCTGAGGTCCTAAGGTACGGCCAAGATCAAGTTGTTACAGAAAATGGAGTGTGCAGAGGCTCATTTAAGGTTGAGATTAATAGCTAGCTAGGTGCTATTCACTGTAATATAGACACACAAATACAGACACATAAATTTTGGAGTCCAGTTCTGGAGCTGCATGCCATCAGTCAGGACTATGATATGGCCATGAAAAAGACAAATGCACCCTCGAGTATGTTGCACAAAATGTTTCCTAGAGGTAAAGTCCCAATGTTATTTCACTGGGTCTTGCTACCATTTCTGTTTTAATTGCAGTTTTCCATATTCAAGATTAATGATTGAAGAGATAAAGGCTACTGAATGATCAGTGGAATTTCACAAAAAATCTTACTATCTGCAAAGAATTGAGCTTCTATTAGAATTGTTTATTGTAGCAAGCTGAGGACTATAGTTTCTCTCTCTAAAGACTTCAGGAGTTAAAACCACAAAAACCATGGAGGGAACAGTGCTGACATGAAATGATTTAACTATCATTTGCTTGGGAACTAGATAAAAACTTAATTACCAACCAATATTTTTGTTAGTATCAATCCAGCATAGGCATGCAAAAATCATTACAAAGTCTACTCAGTTAAAAAAAAGTGATTAAGAGTTAAAATTCTTTAGTGTTAATATAAAATAGACGGACATAGACAGAATAGACAAAATAGAACAGATAAAAATCTTGTTTGTAATTTGCTAAGATTCTTATACTCACACGTTTCTTGCCCAGGAAAAGCAAGAAAATCAACAGATTTCAAAGGCATCATCCCGAGAAAAGCTCCAAAGTGCCTTTAGTTACATCACTTAATGTCCCAGCTGTTAATAATTATATATTTATTACATAAATATCAGAATATATGTGTCCTCTTCTACCTATCAAATGTAATTTCCATATTTTTGGCATGCTTGTGGTATAGTGACCTTACTGGTGGTACCTTTAAAAAAACCCTTTGTGTTGTATTTCTAAACTCATAAATATTTCTATACAAACCATCAACCATCTTCCTCAATTTCTAAACTCATTCCTGTGCAACAAAATAATGCATTGCAGGTATTAGTTTTTAACCCTTTATATGAATAACAAAAACAAACATAGCATCTTCCATGACAAGAAAAAAGTTAAAAAAGAAAGTAAAATATTGTTTTGGTACTGTTCTTCAATCTAGGCACTTTCATGGGTTTTTTTTTTTACAATTAATAACCATGACTTCCTGGTTATTCCTATGTTGGTTTTGCTCTGCACTGGAATGTTTTTTTTGCTGTTATTCTCATTCATCTTGGATAATTAACCAGAATTCTTCCTGTTTGTTTCTCTGGTCATTGCCTTGCTCTTCACCATGGGTAAATATTGCTGCTCAGTTGTAAACTGTGTCCACATCTGCAAACATCTGAGGTGCAAGTGAAGCCTTGCAAATCATGCGTTGGACTTCAGATGTTTATGTCTTCATAACACATCAGGGGTGGCACTGCACTTGCACACATTTTATGTAGGTTCTGTTTTTAGCAAGACCACTAAATGGGCAGTTGGTAGTTACATAAAAATACCTGTATTTGGGCGAAACATTGGTAAAGACATCAGCAGTGACGTACATAGGGCTTTTTATTTCAAACAACACCACTGTTGGGGCGGGGTGTAACAGCTCCTCAGACCCCAAAAATTCTTCAAAATGTTTTTTTTAATACTGTATTTAATTATCACGCTCTTTTCATGGGTATGTATGTGTGGATTTGCTTAATTGTTATCTTTATTTACTCATTAACCTGATTTTCTGTTTCATTAAGCTGATGGGCTATTTGATACATAATTTAACTACGAAATCTTAACTTGCCATCAACACAAGCTGCACTCCTGATTTTGTGCATTCTTTCATTTCCATGGTCTAAAACATTTACCTCCTAGTGTTGAATTTTAATTGGAGGTTTAGTTTGGTATGAAACTGCACAAACCAATGCTATGTTGTTTTCATTCACTGAACATGTATTTTAGGGTTTCTTATACAAAATTTTTGAATACTTTAATAAGGGAGATAGCTTTTCCCACTTTCAGCTATGGGAATATGGGAATATAGCAAAGTTAGCGAAATCAGACCTGTGAAAAGTGCAATGTAAGTTTTTGTGGCTTGGCCCCAAACTTTTGAGAATCTGAACTGCAAGTATAACCTGACCTCTGAGAAAGCTCTCACAATAAGCTCTCTTTCCTAGTTCAGAAAGTTACAGTCAGTCTCCAAATGTACAGGGACTGAAATAAAATGAATAAATTTGAGTTGGAATTTTTCTTCATTTTCTGAATGACAGAGCTGTAAGGCCCTGGAATGAATTTCCAGAAGAAATGGTGAGGAGAGACAAGGTTGTTTTCTTAGAAGTAAAACCTGGTAAGTTTCAACTTAAGATATTTAGTTCAATTGTCCACAAAACCAAGATATCAGTTTAACATATCTCACCTGGTTCTGTGTTCTCTTTTCTGAACTCAGAAAAAACCCTTTGGTTCTGTTCTGTACACGTCAGGCTCACACACTTTGGTCCCTCTGGACTAAGAGGTTATGAATTGTGCTAAATAGCAACATCTATCACTGTCATGTTACTTCTAAACTACTTTGCTTTGCTTTCTAGTATGGACAGATGTCTGTGAAGTCAGTATTTTACAAGCAGTGGAAAAATCCACAGTATAAAAGAAGAATTGCAAAAGGTGGTCTAACAATCTTTACCTTGACACTGTGCAAGTAAGCCAATGAAATGAAAAAAGTTTTTCCAACAGCTAGATTTTATTAGATTATGTAAGAGACTAAAGATGTCAATTATACCCAGACTGAACACTAATTCTTGTGGCATCCCACTAATCACCAACCCACAATTTGATGAATGTCTGGTTATCATTACCATTTGTTTATAGGCCTCCACACAAAGGAGGGCATTTTGAGAGAATAAACGCTTTATTCCATTCCTGGCCCTAAGAGAAACTACACCAGTGACAGCTGCTCTCAAAGAAGGAAATTGTTTGTGCCAGTTATAGCCAGTCAGGAAGGAAGCCAGCTAAAACCTCTTATAAACACCAATGAGACTAAGTATAACTGGTTTATTCTGCTTACTTAAGTGAGGTCAGCTTTTCCTGTTCCTGTCCCATTTTTGAAGAACTTCATCTCTATCAGGTAGAATGGCAAGATTTCACCTAGCTGTACTGCAAAATATTGCCTGAGAATTTAACATATATAAACAGTCTTCATCTGCTGTAATTTTTTTCTAGTCAGTGAAAGAAATTGACTCTCTAAAAGGTCCACAAGGATTAGCAAACACTTAAAATCCTCCTTTTTTCTGATGTTGAGCACCCACGTGGCTCCCACTTCAAATAGTTTCCCATCAGCATTGTGAAGTGTTTTTCATTCGAGTCTTCATCATGCAATGGAAAGCTGCTTATTTATAAATAGCAAACAATGAAAAAATATCTAAATAGATGTGTAGGATGGTGGGAGAAAGTCTGCCTGTATTCCAGGGTTCCCAGCGCAGATCCCTGTTCCGCAGGACTGGCACTGTGCACCAGCTCTCCTACAGGCTGGAAGTCTGATTCAGTATGAATAAAGTCTGAGTGAACAACTGGGTTTTGTTTCAGAACTCAGATCAAGGAAGGTAACAGATTTAGATAATGCTGAAAACAAAACATTCAGGTTTTTTTCATTAAATGGAATGATAAGCAAAAAAGAAAAAGGGAAAAGGAAAGCTTGGTTTGGTACAGACAAAATGGTTTCATTTAGTTTTTAATAAAGGCAAACCAATTCAAAGGCTCCTCTACAAAAGCACCACCCTCCTTGGTCAATGGTGTGGACACTCAACAAGGCTGCAGGATGTCTGATAGAAATACTTTTGCTGCCTGATAGGTTTAAATCTGAGCATCCCATGCCTAAGAACAATGCCTGTGTTATAAGATGGACACACTGGGGAAGGTACTATTTGAATAAACAAAAACGCTTACTTGGAAATCAGGTTCGGAACCCGATATTTCTTTCGCATTTTGCACAGCACGTTATAAGTTTGTTCATGCATGCAAAGTGTATCTTTTTCCTTTTCTTTCCCCTACAACCTGGTGAATAAAGTACTCGAGCCAAGATTCAGCAATTTTCACGGGAGAAAGTAGGAGATAGCTCAGCCTAAAGTACAAGACAGCAGGGCAGTCACTTAGAAAGATCCAAGGCCTCTTGGGGAGAAGGTGCAATCCAAACCCAGCTTTTCATAATAAATTCTTTAACTCTTGAGTAAATGGGAGAGGAAGAGGCTTAAGTCCCAGTGGACAGAAATGTTCTACTTCTCCACAGTTTTCATACATCCCAAATTTACACATAATTTTTCATATTGTATGCATTTTTGTATTTATGTTCCTAATGATGCCTGATACTTATTTATGGAGCCTAGCAAAGTTGGGGTTTTTTTTCTTGTAAAGGTACTTTCATTAATTTGTTTGCTCATTGATCTGCACAATTCTGTTCCTGCACTTACTTTTACAACTGATTTTCTCCATTCTAAACACAGAAAGAAGACACAGATGTGATTTTACAATCAAAGGCCCAGAGCATTACAATATAATATAATCAACAGCCTCAAACATAAGGCTATTATTTAGAAGGTGAAACACAGGGAGTATTGTCCTGAATAATGGCAGCTGAGGTGAGATAATACATGTGTCTTGGAGACTATCAGAGTCAGAGAAAGAAAGTTAAGCCTTGGTAAGAGTGAGTATGAGGCATTTGTTTCGTTAATGAATTTAGGATAATATAGCAAGATTTGGTTTAGGAAGATTTTCTTCCTAAACATGCTGATCTGTTCTTCTTACTTCGGGATTTGGCCCATAGCCCAAATCTTTTCTTCTCTAGAAAGCAATTCCCACCCGCTTTTAATGCAGAACATTTAAAAGCCAACTGTTTCCTTGAATTAGAGTGTTCACTCCCTTTCCCAGCAGGGTCATGGTTCCTGGGGTCAGAAAAAGATTTTGCTCGGTTATTTTTACCACTATCTTGCACCATCAGGCTCTCAACTTTGCTTTGTGTCTTTGTATGTTACTGTAATAAAAATATTTGTTTATAGCATATAATTTGCAGAAGTCACCTGGGAAATTTCTTGCAGGGGCAATGCTTGTAAGCATTTCAAGGGTAGTTCATTATATTCCTTCTCTTTCCTCTTTCTGTCACTCCACTCAGAGATTTCTTTCACCTTTCAGAGGAAAGGTGGCACAGGAAAAGATTCAGATCCTTGGAAGGGACTGAGATAAGAGAGAAAAGCTAAGAAGTGGAAAAGAAACTTCTGGAAAATAAAATCTTCCAAGTTAAAAAAATTGCAGTCAACTAGGAAGCTATTTTTGAAAATACTTTAAGCAGTAGAGACAGAAACCCAGATTGAAAATATTTAGCAATTTTTCTATAAATACTTGGTTTATTGTACCCAAATCCTAGATGAACCACTGGATGTATTATTTCAGTCTTACTTTTCATCCAAATTTGACCAAGGTACAGAGGGGTTAGAGTAAAAACTATGAAGTTATTTGCTGAATCATAGCAGAGAGGGAAACAGTAAAATGCCCTATTCCCATGTTTTAAGTTATTGTTCTCTTTTTGTTGTTGCATTGTTTGGTGGGGCTTTTTTTTGTATGTCTTTTCAAAGATGCCAGAAGCTCACCACCACATGAAATGGTGCGTTTCTCAGGAGAACTGTGATCACAACGGGAACAAAGTTGTTTCATTCTATTCAAATGCTCTTCAGAGAGTCAAAAGGGTAATACACAAAGCTGAGACAGGCAGAATCAGTAAAGTCTGAGAACACCAGGCTGTAAGTGAATGGAGCATTTGCATGCATTGTAAGTACCCAGGAGTGGAGAACTCAAACCCCGCTTCGATCAGGGAATCTTCATCTCAAACAACAAAATCTTGCAGGGTTGTTGCATTCCCTTTCCACCCTTCCTAGGCAAAACAAACCCTGTTCCTTTACTGCCTATCTATCTACAAAATGATGTGAAGCACAAGACACATAGCTCTACTGGGGGCTTACTCCTCATGCTGAAATCAATGAACACCTTTTTTGAGTAAGTACAGTTCTTCTTTGGCCAGGCAGAAAGGAAACTCACAGGAAAATAAAATAAAATGAAAGCTGAGCTGCTGTACCACTGAATTATAAAACTTCATTTCATTTTCTAATTCTCTAGATGTAGACAGATTTTAGCAACAGCTGGTTTCATCAGCTCCTTTATCCTGTTACAGAGAATTGACCGAAGTTATCCACAGGTACCTACAGAGAACTAGTGTGAGATTAGTTTTCTGCTAGTCACATGCAGATGTGTCGGGTGCTGTAGGGAGTCTAGAATATCACTGGACTTCTGTATTTAAACAGCTGAAGCCATCTTCATGACAAGCTGTTCTTTTAAAGATTTGCACTTTTTAATTTTTATTTAATCAGATGCACTTTTACTGATTCAGCAAAAAATGTGCACTTATTATATGGAGGGTGAAAACCCCCTCCCAGTTCTACTCAGTTGTTCATGTTTCCTCAAGAAAAAGTATTTGTGACTTCCCAGTGGTTGGTTGCTGCTACTTCTCCCCACAGGCTAAAGAAGCCAGATTTGACCTAGGATAGGGCCCAGCAGTCTTCTCATGGTTTGAATGAACAAGTGCCTCTTGTCATGTCCTGAAGAAGCTTGCACTCAAAAGAGAAAAGTCTTCTTGGTATCAGCACAAAGTTCAAGTGGAATTTGGTTCCCAGGAAGGGAAGTGCCTGGTAAACTGTGGAGTTGCTGGTTCATCACTGTCATGATGAAACAATACAAGGTAAGGGCAAGTTCAGTGTCTCAATGACTTGAGAAATGTCCTGTGAAGGTAACTGATCCTTATTTTTTTATTCCCAGCAGTATTTTCTGTACAGTGCTGAAATTCATATGACAAAAGCTCAAGGCAAATTCTCTTCTCTTTCTCACTTTATTTTTCTTTGGTCTGAAACAAGAGCTCTGCTGAACTGCCCACTACATTCTGGTTGTATCTGCATTCAAGTGCCCTTTATTCTATTTTCCTTTAATTTCCAAAAAAAGATTGAATTGCAGTTAGAAATGGCACTTTTTTTTCTCCCATGTGCATAACTATTATCCAGTCAGGGAACGATCTTGCATTTGTGTCAAAATTAATTTTTTATGCTACTTTAAATTGTTCTCTCTTGTTGCAATTACAGCATCGCATAATGAACCCTTCATATTTCGATATCCAGAGGGAGGTAGTTCAATAAATATTTTTAATTGCCCATTTTGTGTTTCACAGAGGTGAGATTCCCAGTATGAAAAATGTCCAGAATGTCTTATTATACTCAATTCTTTCTCTCATATTAATTTTTACAGTAGCATCCCTGATGGGACATTACCATTCCCTAGGTGTACACACATCTTCTGTATATGGAGCCAATATCAGAATCACCATATAAGGACTTCAGGGATGGGCACTTGGACCAATTATTTGATGCCAGTAAAACATAAAGCTGTTTTTGGCTATAATATACTCTGACTCAGTAACATTCTGTTTGTCTGCTTCAAGAGGCCACTTGGTAAATGTTTATCTTATACTTTTAGAAGCATGAGCTGTTTTCATTTACAATTGTAGTTTTTAATTGCTTTCTTTCCACAAAATTTCTTTATCTTTTGACAGGTTGAGTCAGAGTCACAAAGTGAGATTTTCTTGCTACTACACATTAACAGTTTACTGTGTACAAAACCGACTGGGAGCTTTCCTGTGGTTTATATTTAGAGGAAGGAACCAACTCATAAGCTTTGCAAGTTGAATTTCCACTGCACCTAGATCCCAAGGACCTTCCTTGTTTTCCTTATGTTTGTAGCTTTTAATGAGGTAAGTCCTCAGTCAGTTAAACATTTCACCTGATTCCTTCTCTTCATCCAGTGTTTTGTTAATTAGACATGGTTATACCTCTTCCTTTCCCCTTTAGGTTTTCAGGCTTTTTTTTCCCCTTCCTTACTGGTTTTTAGTAGATACAGTAACAACAAATGCTCTTGTCATTTCCCTTTTCATGTGATTTGAAGAAAAAACCAACTAATTCATAGGTTGTAATGAAAATCTCACATTTTGAGGGTTAGGAAACTAGGAAATGAACAGTATACTAATAGAAATTCTCTTGACTAACTAAGAAAGTAAAATAAAACAATGGAGAAAAAAGAGTAATAGGCACTCAGTGGGACTGAAAGACCATCTATGTCCTTCCCTTTCCCTAATATTTCTATTTTCCCTGTCCAACTTTTTAATTTTTAATTTGTGTATTGTGAAAGAAGCTGTGTTGTGACCCCTTGCATACTGGAAGACCAAAACTGAAGGATGCTGCCATAGGTCTTTGCACTGAAGATGACCAGAGAATACCCTCATCAGAGTCAACAAAGAACTAAGGCCACCCAAGAGACGCCTGGGGAGGAGGTCAGCAAGTTAGTTCCTGCTCATATAGAATTACGGGGATTTTTTCTGTTGAGTTTAAAGGGAGCAGAAGCAGGTCAAACACAGCCAAGATGCCCTTTGTGTAAGAGTCCCAGCAGCTATCTGCTGTTTGTTCTTGAGTTCGTAATTCAAAGGGAAGGACTGTGTGTGTGCAGGGAAGGGTGGGACACTGCCCCAAAGAAGTGATAGCTCTCAGAAGTCTGTCATCAGAGTGGAAATGTCAAGCTACATAATCATCTAAATCTCAAACATATAAGACAGGAGAGATTGATGGCAAGAAAATGATTCACCTCCATCTACCAAATTCCCTGTTTATGCACTTCTGCAGATTTCTGTTAAGGGTAATTTATAATGCTTTTTTTTGGATATCCAAATGTTATGACATCAGGAGCAGTTGTTTTCCTGAAGAAAGGGCAGAAGAGGCAAGCTGTTTAATGTTGAAATCATCTGCCTGTATTTATTTCTTTTTCCGTTTATAATCTGGTTTCTTGCTTACTGGTTGTATTATTGTGAGGAAAACCAAACAACATTGGATTGACGTTGCTGACAAGACAAGAGGAGATGGCCTGAAGCACCAGGAGAGTGTCAGGCTGGACATCAGGAAGAATTTCTTCACTGAAAGGAGAGTCAGACAATGGAATAGACTCTCCAGGGAGGTAGTGAAGTCCCCATCCCTGAGACTGTTCAAGAAACAACCGGACATAGTACTTAGTGCTATGTTTTAATTGACATAATGGTGTTTGGTCAAAGGTTGGACTCAATGTTCTTGGAGGTCTTTTCCAACCTTAATGATTCTATGATTTTATGACATTGTCTCCAGCATTTATGTTTCTTTCATTTAAAAATAGCACTTGAAGTTTTAATGTTTCTTTTTCATTCTTAAGTTGGATGGGTGTGTGTATATCTTGTATACTTTTATCAAGACATTGTTTTTAAGCAAAGGAAAAAACAGTTACTATATAGTTCCAAACCAAAAATTCCAAAAGATTCAATATGTTGAATAAATTTTTTCATGTTTCAATAAAGAGCTTAATTAAAAAAGGTGTACTCAGAAATCTGCCTGTCTGTCATGCAGAGAGCTTTTCCTGAGTATGTTGATCAAGGTCCCTGCTGTGTAGGATGGCATTCCTCTGCCCAGAGACAGGCACCAAGGAATCCATTCCACCTTCAGGGCTGATATAGAGAAACACAAATAGAAAGACAGAAGCAATGCAGTGAAACCCCTGAGGGAGGTTTCTCAGCTCCTGTGTTAGCCAGGAATTATACAACAGGAGAGGTGCCTTCCAGAGTGCTTACTCCTCCAGACTATGTCAAATTTTGACAGCATACTTTTAGATGATCTCAGGTAGGTGGATCCCAACTGTAGCACTGGGGAAGGAGGTGGTTCTCCTCTGCTAGACTTGTCAGCTGTTACTCACTCTGCCCCGAAGGGAGTCAGAGATGAGATGGGCCTCTGCTGTGTTTCATGACACATAAAAGTGTTTTCTTTACTCCTGCTGTTCCTCAGCCAGTCGTACATCAGGGTAGTGATAGGGCATGCAAAGGTAATATGAAATTATCTTTATGCAAAAAAGCATAAGGCAACAGAGTTTAGAAACCTAAGGCTGGCAGACGGCAGCTTGACTTCTGGATCAACAGCACAAAGAGGGAGCAGAGAGAGGCAAGATAGTCAGTCCCAGCTTGGGACCATCTGGCCAGAATATCAACCCATAAGCTAGAGAGCAGGGGAAAAAATAATAAATTCAATCAAACAGCTGGAAAATCTGCAAGCCAGCCAAAAATCAACCACATAAAACTTGGCTAAAAGCCTGAAAAACTGCAGATGCTTTTTCAGTGACCTTCACCCCTTGTTTGGGGCTGTCTCCCACCAAATCCAGCGAGAGCTCTAGTGGAAGGGAAGAGTGAAGGGAACACTTGTGCCCACACTTGTCAGGCACCCATAGGGAAGACTTCATTTTCACCAGAAAGGGAGCAGGAGACACTTCTTTATTTGGTCAGTGATTCAGAGCTAACCTTCAGCTATGTAAAAATCCACTCTGGAAGCACAGATGAAGGATCAAGGTTAACACATTCTGATATGTCCCTAGACCTAGCATTTACCAGCTCAGTGACCATGAGGGAATTGCAGAGAGGTTCTGTTTGGTTTATACATAAGTGCATAGAAGAGTTTGAATGAGAAATATTTGTTTCTTTCCCTGTACCCTTCCTCTGTTTTTCCTTTTCCCTCACATGCTCTCTCTGCTCCTTATAATGGTGGTTTTTTAGAGACACAGGTCCACAGAGCTGGCTAAGATCTTCGGTGGTCCTCTCATTCTTACTTTGTTCTGTGTCCCGTTATCTCACCTGCACCAATTCCAAGGTTTGAACATCCACATTAAAGAAGATTCAAAAAGGATAACATAAATGACAGGAAATGACTGTGGATGCCTGTGTTCTGGCTAGGAGACAGTCACTGAAGACAGTGTTGGGCAGTGGGCTGAGACTGGCCTGTGTCTCTGTGTGTGTGTGCAGTACGTATTCAGTGCACAGCAACAACCCGACTGAGCCTCGATCATGGCTCTGCACAACACTGTTTTCAAATTAAAGAGGGTCGATTTAGATTACAGGGAGGGTGGTGAGGTGTTGGCGCAGGTTGTCCAGAGAGGTGGTAGATGTCCCAACCCTGGAGACATTCAAGGTCAGATTGGATGGGGCTCTGAGCAATCTGATACAGTGGAAGATGTCCCTGATTGTTGCAGGGTAGGTGGACTAAGAGGCGTTTAAGTGTCCCTTCCAACCCAAACGAGTCCATGGTCCTATGATTCTGTGAACTGCCACTAGATGGAGAGCTTTAGATATACTCCATGTGCATACATCCCTATGCAGAGATTCAAAGACTCCAAGGCTGGGAGGTAGCTCTATTATCCTTAAGTCTGAGCTCCAGCAAAAAAAAGCCAGAAAATTTTACTTAAAGACTTCCACATTGAGGCCATCAGTCCTTGCTGTGCCAAAACATAGCTTCTCAGAAGAGAGACATCCTCTATTTCAGGACTTCATACAGGAATCCGTACCGCATCCCTACCGAAGGTGTTCAAATGGCTGTTCAAAACATGCACTTCTTTTCTCATCTGGCTCTTGTCTGCTTGGAATTCCAGCTATCACATGCATAAAAATCACTGTTTTTTTAACAAGTTGTTTTTACAAACATTATGTCTATAGTTTATAATTGAGCTTCTATGAGCATTTTTTCATTTCTGACCCATATTACCCTGAGCTGGCGTGTGTAGGAGTTGTCTGGCATTAGCGGAGAAGCTAAGTGCTCTGTATGAGTTTCAACACTCTGAATTTTTAAATAGCATTTTTGTTTTAAAAACACTAATTCTTCACTTATCACAGTTTAGAAAGGGAGAAAAAGGCTTTGCTAAAGACTTCTGTCATTAATTTAACAGGTTCCAGTGAGAGTTCAGTACTGCCTGGTTTAATTTAAGCAGGGTTACCTTGAAATGCAGCGTTCATGACTACTAATTTCTACTTCAAAAAGAGGCTGAAATTCAGTCATCAAATTATTCAATCAAAGTTTAAAGCAATGTTAATAACTCTCCTTCTGTCTTGTTCCTTGCAGTTCTGTGAATTATCTGCATTAGGAAGCTCGATCTATATGGTTGTCTCACCTCACCAAGTCTTTTCTTTTCAGGGCCTCACTAGAGGCAGACAAATATGAATAATACAATACAGGAGGCTTCTTACAACAAAACAGCTTTCTTTCTGTGTTTGTTCTAAGTTCAGTCCTATTGCAGGGGACATTGGATGGAAAAATCCTCTACAGAGCAGGGACAAGGCACACTGGATGTCCAGGCCTTCCTTGCTCAGGCATAGCCAGGCCAAGCGGGGACTGGGGACGTGTCGCACTTGGACACAGAAAGAACGACACAGAGTCTGGGTTCTCGTTCAGCCAGAATGCCTGAATGGCCAGCCCCTCCAAGCTCAAGTTTTATTTATATCTTTTTGAGAATACCCGTGGGTTGGAAGATGAAGTTACCACCTTCAAATCACACTGGTTAAAGGAAAAGTCCATCAGACGTCTCTGCCTTAGGAGAAAGAATGCAAACAAACTAGACTGATTAACAAAAGATGGCTTATATTTACAGAAAGTGCCTGAAAATTCTTATCTACAGCATTAAAACATAAAAGCACTGAAATACTCAAGGCAACAGATACGTTTGCCCCAAGCATGCAGTGTCACAGTCCTTGTCACAGCTGCCCCACTGTCTCTTGCTGAGAGGTCACCTCTTGATCTGTGCCCTCCCTATCCAAGTCCTCCACAAGTCACAGGATGTCATCATTTGCCTTCTCCTGGTCTGCATCAAGCTGTCCATCTGTGGTGGCAGCAAAACCAAATTCACTAGTGAGGATATAACTGGGCCTGTGAGGTTATCTTCCTTCCCTTGTCCATTTGCATATCCAAGTGTAACACTGTCAGACACTGGTCACCAACCCAGATGCTCCCTGTGCAGGAGGGATGCTGTCAGAGATGCTCTGCTGGGTGGCCTCCTCCTCCTATTAGCTTGCCGTTCATGTCTGAGACCTTAACCCTCACACCTCTTCCTCTCTTTGTTTTTCATCATTATTTCTCCTTACATCTCTTCTTCCCTTAGCTTCCTCTTCTTCTGAACCCCCTGTCCTGATACCAAAAGAGAAAATGACGGAAAGTGTGCCTGTGATTCCCTTTAGAAAAACAGTGTTTTGGATGGCTCTGCCACAGGGAATGTGTCACCAGCTTGTGCCCAACTCCTGCACTCTGAGGCTGCGTCATGCCCAATGGACATGAAATGGACTCAGTGCTCTGCACCTCACAGGGTTAAGCCTGCAGGTGTTTTCTGGACTGTTGAGAAGGATAAAGGCCTTGTATTGTGCTGAGGAACTGAGTTTGCTGGAAAAATATTTCCAGAGTTATTTTGGTGCCATCAATGTTGAGATGATACCTTCCTCTTTCAAAGAGAAAACTATTGCTTTCACTGATAAAAACACCATCTAACATGACAAGGTTACACAAAGTGTAACTCACAGTCCAAGAGATGCCATCAAGTTGGTAGGAAAGCAGGATCTGGTGAGCAGCTCAGCAGCGGCCAGTGCAGGAACACGTTGTCTGTGAGAGGCAATTGCAGCAATGGCTCAGTGACAGCCAGACCCACCCCTAGCTGCTCAAAAGAATGAAAACAGGGAGGTTTCAGGAAGGAAGGAAAGAGAAAAACTTGGAGAAGAAAGCAGGTTTTGCTGACTTCCTTCTGTGGCGGGTGTTTTTATGCCCTTAATTTTGCACAACCTCCAACCAAAAAGAACCTCAACAGTGAAGCATCTGCTTTTGTTCATTTACTTCTCAAACTCATAAAGGAAAGTTAGGAATCTGATCTTTCTGAAGTCTGCATTTTCATAAATATTTCCCTTTAGGAGTTTGTGAAATTGAATTTTGGTTGATAACCCTGCTTTGTTCACCTAGCCTTATATCCTCAAGAGAACAGTGAGAAAAATGAAAAGACTTTAACAAAACATAATCATGGCAATTCAGTACAATGGCAGGGAGACAAAGATAAGATGAGAAATAAGGTACTGTTCTCTCTGCTTTCCTTGTTCCCTCGTTTAAGTGATAATTTTCATACCTTACCTTTGAAAGATATAATTACAGTAATTGGAATCTGACTATTTCTGAGACGTATGCTGTGCAGTACTTTTTCCCCTTGATATTTGTGTCTTTTTAACTAATATAAGATCTTTAATCTACTAAATAAATAATTATTCTCTGCTATGTCCACACACTTCGTGCTTCTCAGGCAACTAAAAGCTGCATTAATGCCAGCTTAAGAAACCACGGGAGTCCATGCTCTGGGGAAGAAAAGGTTGATTGAAAACTATTTCAGAATGTCTGGGACCACAATGCAGTGCAAGCACTATTGTGGGATATGTCTTACCTGTCTCTCACCATGTAAATATTAGCCTGGTCAGCTGTTCCTAAGAACAGAATGGGAGTAGAAGGTGAGTCCAGAGGGGCAGGTGTTCAAGGGAGAGGGGAATAAAGTTTTGTGTTTTCTTGCAGGCTGGGGAAGAGGTAAAGGCAAGATGAAAATGTTGGAGAAACAAGACAGTGAGTCTGCTCGAGATGATGTGCAAGTCTTCAGCACGGCTCTGGGAGGGGGGACTGTCCCCAGAGACTCTCCTGGAAGGGTGGGAGACAGTTGCCCTCCAATTCCTTCAGTCTCTGCAAAGGTTGAGAGTTAGTCACCCAAACCTGCCCATCTAGTTCTGTTTTAGATGTTTTGTTAGTGTCAGGAGAGAGTTCTGGCTTATTTGCTTCCCCAAGTTTGTGTATGGCCAGGAATTTTCTTCTGCTTTGTCTCTGAGCTGAGGTAAATGGAAGTATAAATACTCCAGGGACAAGACCACTGCCCAGCCCTACAATTTGGGAAAGGCAGAGGTCCAGGTTATGTTCCTTACTGTTCTCAGCTGCCTCTTGGCCACTTCTCAAAGCATAACCAGTGTACCCACTGTCTTCCACTAACACCGTCCTGGGCAGCAGCCAGGTTACATGACTTGTGGGCAGTACAAACAGCCAGTGCTGTGAGCATCAGTGAGCTATAAATAGCCCCCTACAGAGTAATACACGTGCTACCAAAACCTTTAAATATGAAATCCTACATCTTCAGGCATGAAGGCAGGGAGCTTTTGAGCAGGCACAAGAAGTTCTGGGATCTGGGCACATTTTAGGATTTTCCATCCTGGAGTAAGGTTTCTCAAACTGTGTTAGTTTGATACTACCAAAAACAGCAGCAGCAGCAGCAGCTACATCAGTGAATGCTGCTGCTGTTGAGGAGAGGGCAGAACCCACATCAGCACCTATAACTGAAGGTCCCTTCCAGTTGCAATCTTCCTATGATTCAGTGTTGACTGTGGCTGGGCCACTGCTCACAGCAGGGCTGAAGGGTTGTTGAGAAAGTGGAGCAGCTGGGGGGCTACTAGGATGGCTGGGGACTGAGATGTGCCATGTGCAAGGAGAGCCTGAGGGAGCTTGGCATGTGCAGCCTGAGAGGAGATGGTTTTGCAGGGACCTAACACCAACCTAGTAGGGACTGCAAAACACCTAGTGCTGGACCCTTTTCAGAGACACACAGAGAGAAGGAAAGGGCCAGCAGACACTGGCTGCAGAAAGGGAAATTCCAGCTCAACATAAGGAAAAAGGAGTTCACAAAGTTTTTTAAGAGCTGGAAAAGATTGTCCAGAGAAGTTGTGCAATTTCCAGTCTGGGAGATATACAAAATTAATCTGGAAAGGCTGAACTTCAGTGCTAGTCCTGTTTTCTTTAGGGAATAAGATGATCAGGTATAATACTAGATGACATCCAGAGGTCCTTATTCACCTGAATCAGGGTTTTTTGGGTATTTCCACCTTTATCACCTGAACTCTTGAACTCTACTTATAAATAGGATGAGTTGCATGTGACACCACACTATGTTCAACTACCATGAGTAGTTCTGGTGGTGCATGTGGTCCTACTGCATTTTGTCAACCTTCATCCTTACAGAAATAAACTAGGATTTACTATTGCTCTTTTCCCTGAATAATCTTTCTGGTTGATAACCATACAGTACAATTACATCCACTGATTAGGGCTAAAACCAGCTTCCTTGAGACTGATCAACATTTTGTATTAATGAGCTTAACAGTCTTTTGTTCACCACTGCCTCAAGTCAAAGTTCCTCATGGGCAAAGGAAAAAGAAGGAGTGGGCATGTTTCTTTATCTGTTCACACTCTTTGGCAACTGTAATACTGGGCAGGTCTGGCACCTTGGCATGATCAAATGCCTTTGTTTGTAATACTTGGCTGGATCAGAAAGGTCATGCTAGAGGAGATATCCATAGCTTGGAGGTTCCTTAGCTCACTAAAGATGTGGTTGTGCCTGAGCTCCTCTTAAGCTAAAGCCAGTGCAAAAGGTCATGGTGCTGTCAGCCTGCATTTAATTTTCTGTTATAGATACAGCTTTAGTGTCTGCCCCAGTTTCTTTGTACATTATCTGGGAGATGGAGTAAAGGCTTTGGGAGAATACTGCTGGGATCGGAGGAAGAGAACAGGCTTGACACTTTTAATGTGATTTCTGTTCATGCCATTATACTGTGTGAATAACATCATTTTACTGAACTTTTTTCACTTAAGTTTTACTGAGGTCTTTTTAATTCTTGCCAAATTGCTAGATACCTCTCACTACTGAAAGTAAGATAAGTGCATGATAATATAATTCAGCTTCACTGATTTTCCATCCAGTTGTGAGAAAGGAAAAAAGGTATACCTTGATGTCGTCTTAGCAAGTACGTTTCAGTGGTTTCTCATTCAGGTCTATTTTGTTTGAAAATGATGATGAGATAGAAAATAATGCTGTGAAAATGAGCAATAATAAAATGATAGTGATTCTAGATGTCTCTCTGGAAGATGGCATCTAGACTTGTAGGTCAGTTTTGATTCCATTGATAGTTTCTGTTGGCATTTTCTTGTTTCCCTTAAAGGGACATCCCTTATACAGTATCATGACCCTGAACTATCTTGGGTGATTATCTTTTTGGGAAGGTGCTTCATATGCCAAGAAGGCTTCCAGAGACATCACATGTATGGTTACTCAACAAATGGGTTAGTCAGAGTGGGTGTTCTTTAAGTGATTCCTACTTTTTAAAGCTATTTTGGACTAGTCTGACTGAAGCACAAGAAGGTGGAGTGACTTCCTTACAGTCACACTCTGAGTCAGTACCTCAGTACCTCCAGGCTTCCCTTATTTTTATTCCAACCATTGCGAAGACCACACGGCTTCCTCTTGGCGTGCTTTGAGGTTTCACATCTGAGAGGTGCATGCTGTAAAGGTTTTTGCTGCTAACATGTGAGCTGCTGATTTTAGATCAGAAGTTCTTTACGTAGGAGTGCAGGATCCATCCAACAGCCATCAGTTGGCTTCTTGTCCATTCAATCCACCTCCTGTCTGTGGAGCTCCACTCAGACATTTTCCTACAGCACTATCACTCACCACATGTCTCTGCTTACCATGGGAGACAGGAAAATCACCGTGGTTTCTGTTCCCAGGGCTCTATGTCAACCTTCTGTAGTTTTGGCTGGTGAGGTTCGTAGACTCTTATTTTTCTCATCACTTCAATTTTTGAATGAAACTTCCTCCCTCTTTTCTCTCATCCACACCAAAACCCAAAGCAAAAAATCAGCTGAAATGGCCAATTTTTGCCGTCTTTCAGATGGAAACCATGCAAAACCACAGAGTTTGGCCTGTTGTCTGCCGGAAACTATAAATAGGGCTGTTTTACTCAAGCCACAACCCAAAGTTGTGAGACAGTCTCTTAACCCGGGTGGATGTTTTGGAGTGTGTTGACCAAGTATGGTGGCTGTAAGAAATTCAAAATTCTGCTGAGTTACCTGCTCGGTTTGGGGTTTCATTGCTGAAGTTCTGTATTTCTGTATTTACCACCAAATGCTCTGAAGATTGTTTCTGGGTGCCTCCTGGCCCTTCTTCAGGTTAGGTAGAGAGCCCTGGAATACTAACTACTGCTTCTCAGCATCTCTGATTCTCAGGCTGGTCAGTGAAGGGGTTCTAATTCTTCCTCAATTTTCCAAGATGCTTTGAAATCAAAGGGTGAATTTGTATTTGCGCATTTTTACTCTGAGCAAAACATGTTTTATTCAAATCCCAATAATCTGAGGACCTAATCCAATAATCTCAGCATGGTAGAAGGGCTATTGAAGGAAAACATGCTTTTCCCTTCTGTTTAAAGCAATGCAAAAGGCCAAAACAAAAGTAAATATTCAGAGTCTAACCCTGCACCAGTTAGCTCTTAGCCTAAGACTTGGCACTGAACTTCTATTACGTTCTGAAGAAGCAGTTAGTCTATAACAGTCTTTGGATCAATACCTTTCCCATAAAAAACCCCTTTTTAACCCAGCAATGAAATTAACCTTGTACATTTAAATGTGTCCATCCTTAGAAAGCAAATTATTTCATTGTATCCTGCTGTATGTTTCTGTCTTTTGCTCCTCCGAATTTTACAGCTAGGGTAGGTTAGCATTTCTGTTGGGTTATGTCATGAGACAGGATGCCTTTCCAAATTTTTTCGTCATTTGATAGTTTGATTTTCAGTTTATTCACCTGAGATAACAATGTATTCTTGTGTTAGCAGAGCTGTCACACTTCATTTGATAATTTAGAATTTCTCCTTTGGTTTAGTGGATGAGGTTGTTTTGCAAGGCACTGTAATGTAATGAATTTATCTGCCTGAAAGGTGTCACCCAGAATCTCAGAGAGATCTATCTTTATATTTTAGTAGATCAGCCTTGACTCTGGAAGCGCGCTTAGGTCACGGGGCGTTCGAACCACTCTAGCACTGGGCACGTAAACAGGGAGCAAGAAGGCAGCTCCCAATCCAGCTGTCACACAGGCATGCCAGAGAAATTAATCACAGGGCCAACTGTGCTTGTTGCCTCCCAGCCACGAAATACCACAACAAGGACCTCTTGTGAGACCATAAGTACTGCGTCTTCCATCAGCAAAGAGGGTGACGCCACCCAAAACAGAAGGTCTGTCTCCAGCTCTCTGTGCAGAGTACAAGGGAGGGTTCCACCTTCTTAGTGTCTCTGGGCAGGACACTGAAGTGATGGTTTGTTGTGCAGTTCTTGTTTTCTAAGGGTCTGTCTTCAACCTCAGCTCTGATTTGTGAGAGAGCTGAGCATTCACAGCTGCAAGTGAATATCAGCAGCTGCACTCTGAAGGTAGAAAAGTGCCAGGCCGCAGGATGTTACAAATGAAAAATCCCCAGGTTAATGGATATTTTTTCTTACTTAATTCCCTCTCTACCCTCTTTCTTGGTCTTTAATGGAGAGGGAATACTATTTCCTCATCTTCTGGGGATTGTGACGGATTTGAGAACAACAACAGAGCTGTGGGAGCACTAAATGTTCTACAGGAATTGAATACAACACAGTGAAACCTACATCTCCTACTCTAAGAGAATTCATGATTTGGGGAAAAAAAAGGACACATTAATTTTCAATCTTGTTTAGATTCCAAAAAAAAAAAGGAGGGGTTTTTTTGGAAAAGATGGGAATGGGCCTGTTGAAATATTTTCATTTTTTACTTTTCAGGAGCCTTTTTGTTTGTATCCACTCTTAACTTTCATTCTGTAATCTATTTTTAGATGAATCGATATAACTCTCTCCTTGTCTTCCCCAAGTCTTTTCTTCCAAGTAATGTTTCAGGCTCTTTCCCTTCAGGTTCAACCCAGACTGTTGCTGGCATTCTCCCCTCCAGTACCTGGGCATCAAAGGTAGGAAGGACACAATGGAAAGCCTCCCCCTAATTTCAGTTCAGTTTCTGGCTATGGCTGAAATTATAGGAAAAGTCTTTCCGAGCCCTGGACTGGGGCACAGCCAGGGCACATAAAGCACTAGCAAGCCTCTATTAAGCCTGCACACATGGTAGTTTATCAAACCCTCATAACCTAGCCCCATGTAGACATGATTTTTTGTTTTCTTAATAGCACTGGGCAAGTCCCTGAGCAAGATGAAGCCTTGCTGTCAAATCTGAACACCTATAGTCTAGTGACACAAAAGGTGTCTCAGGGAACCACACAGAGAAATTAGTGTTCTGCCTAGCCCCCTTCAGAGAAACTGGTGATGTTTTTTCAAATAAATAATGTATGTGTATCTATCTATGGATAGACAGATAAAACAAACAAAAAAACCTTGGCCTAAAGCAGACACACAGAATGGGAAATTTCAGTCTAAATGAAAAAAAATTGGCAAAGGGCAACTAAATTCTACGGTAGGTTGGGCTGAACTGTACTTTACTCTGTGCTTCTGTTGTTTTTATTCAATTTAACTATCTAGACTAGTCTTTTCTTCTGTACTGAACAACTCTCTTTAAAGGAATACTGAAATCTTCTGAACTTGTAGTACAAAAATGGAACATTAAAGAAAAGGGCATTTTAAGGTGACTTCTTAAATAAGGTGTCTCTCTGGACTGTCCTGTTAACCTCTACTGCAACTACCTCTTTTTTCTTTTGCTCACTATGAAATATATTGAAAGGATGCAGATGGGTTACATGATCCCAGCCCAATCAATTAGCAGCTTTTAAAGATGACTCATTATTTTGTCTGTAACATAAAACAAAATTACACAGTGAAAGGCCTAACACAGCCTTTTAGAAAAACTCCAGAGATCTATTTTTCCATTTGTGGTTTCACTTTTTTATCTTTCTCCAAAGCCCAAAGCACAGATCTTGATGACCTGATGCAGTATGTGCATGCAGCAGGCTTTTCCTCTTGCTGCTGCTCACATTACTCCTCACCTCATCTGCAAATACAATTCTAAGCCATGCATCGGACTCCCACTCCTTGTCCTGAAACAGCTGGGTTGGCCAACACACCTCAACTTTTGTGCAGACAGTGCAAACGAATCTATGTCAGTGATAGGACTTTTGTAAGCAGCGATCATCCTTTGCATGAATCTGCAGAATCCCAAATATTTGTTTTCATTATGTATTTTGGGATGTATTAATTCATGTCAAATCTGTATCTGACTTACGCTTTCAGAGGCAAAGAATCTGCAGAAAAGCTGCACTGAAATAAGCTCTTCCCATTTCATGTTATGTTGATAACATCCCATTTTAATTCAGAAGACCTGAAAAGAGGCTTTCTTGATTGTGACTTTGTATTAGTTTGATTTCAAGTCTTGTAACCTAGATTACACGACATTTTCAGCCCTGGAATCATGCTACAAAGTATTGTAAAAAAAAAAACCCCAAATTCCCCAAAACAAAACAAAGAAAAACAAACAAAATCTCCTCTCTCAATAAACCAAAGAATGAACTGGAACAAAAAGAACAAGTTGGCTCTTTCTAGTGGGACCAGCTGCCTTTTAGATAACTAAACACAGGAAAAAATATGCCTTTCCCACACCTCCTCCCAGACTTCTATAATTCTTACTCATTATATTACTTTTTTTTTTTTTTTTTGTAGACACACTAAAATCCATTGAATACAATGGGTAGAATAGAGAAAGGTATGTAAGTAGTGCTAGGCTCCAGATATGTTTTCCCATGTGAAGAAGGGAAAAAGTAGCCTTTGACAGTGGAAGAGCTCATTGAGCTTATTTTGTACAGAATAAGGGAGGCCTGCATGCTGAGCACTCTGCTTGCTCACCCTGCCAGGGATGGGGCACCCACAACTTCTCTCAGCTACGTGAGTGAAAGAAAATACTGCCTGAGCCTTTCCTCATCCTTTCTCTCTCCCCATACTTTTTCTGGAGAGCCCAATGTGTTGCCCTGCTTGAGTGGCCCATTGGGGTCTCACATGTTTTGAGTGTCTGCTTCAAACTAATGAAGAAAGTTTCTCACTGAGCTGCACCATCAATCGCCTCCTCCTGGAAATTATATATCCTTTATATTCTGCATGAGGGGCAGAGAATTAGTAATTCCTTGGTTCATTTATTAAAGTATTTATTCTCAAATTCTTTCTACCATCTCTTTTTCTTAGATATGGCAGTGAGTGATGAAAATATCTGCCCTGTACTGAGGACTTTTGCAAATAATTCAGAAATCTACATTATAATACAATACTGTTTCCTGTGGTGAAGGCTCCTGAAACTCAAAGCAGCATACACCTTTTCAGCTGCCATTAGTGTGCATACAGATCTGACTAATTATACACTAAGAAGCATATTTTGCCTGAATTGATAAGCACACAGTCTGAACCTGAGTGTTTCTACTATCAGTCTTGATGCTGCTTTCCCTCATCTGGAGTGTGAGCTGCTGATTACAAGAACATAGGTCTGAAATAATGAGAACACCTTCTTTTCACTCAAAGGTTGATCTTGGTGATCACCTTCCCTTTCTCCATAGATGAACGATGTTTTTTATTCAATATTCAATACTTTACACGGGGGAAGCAAAATTGCTGTGTCCTCAAGGTGATTTGTATTGCTTGCTAAACACGCCAGTGATGAACTTGGAGGAAAATAGGTATTGAAGAAAAAACACAGGTAGTGATTCAGGCTGAGATGGGGGTGTTGGAAGGCAGGTATCCTCTGTGCTGTGTGGAATGAAAATGCAAAACATTTTGCCCCTACAGAAACCTCAGGCTCATTAAGCTGCTCAGGAGGGATCAAAAAGCTGCCTTTGTTCACAGCAAAAGGCCTTGAGGTTTTAAAAAAAGGGGTCAGTTTGGCATCTTCCAAGGCACAGATTTGTAAGGACAAAGTATTTGACTCTTGCCTCATGTCAAAGACTTGTGCCTTGCTGGTGATGCTCAGGGCTCAGCTGTCCTCATGATTTCTGCACAGTCTATCCACCAGGCTGAAATGCATTTTGCCCAGCACTTCAGTGTCTCAGCTAGAGCAGGGTGACTGATTAGCCTCCACAACTCTCTTCCTGCTGGTTTGAACAGTGGATTTTCACATTATCAAATCACCTAAGGGGTCTTTTTCCTGAGTGTCTGACTTTGTTTCTTTACCTGGTTCTTCAGCCTTAGATCAGTAGGATTACTTGATAATGTTTGATTGAATGGACACTTTACACAGGAATCCTTAGAAAATATCTTGTGGGCAGTATTTGTGCCAGTAAATTGTTTCCCTTTTGAACATAAGCTCTTAAGAACAGAGACGATGATGTTATTTTCCTACATACAGGTATCTATTGATATCTAAGCTGTCTGCTCTCTACTCCCTTCATAGCCTTTGCAGCAAAATGGGAATTTCTGGGTGTGATTCACTTTACCCTAGCATAGCTGTCTGTGGTTAGAGAAATTGCTCCCTAAACATGCCAGTTGTTTTCCAGAGTCGAGGGAAGGACAGTAGGATGAGTGTCCCTAGATGACTACCCAGGCAGATATCTAGAATTAAGTGAAACCCACACAGGCTGTCCTTTTGTTTGTACTGAATTTGGTAAACCAGAGCTGCATTTCGCCAGCTGGGCTCCAAGACACTGCCATCCTGGAGCTCATCAACTCTGACAATGATGCTGGGAGAAGCCGACATAGAGAAAAGGGGCTCTTCTACAACTCTGAATTTGTGAGAGATGCTTTTGACTAAGTGATCAATCTCTCACTTGTAATAATTCTCAGTGTTGCCAACACTGTTGATACTGTTAAAGCTGGCTCAGCTACTGAGGTGCTGAGGAGATCAACCTCTTATGCCTGATGCTGTCAGTGATCTGCATGGACTGGCACTCATTGACTGTGACCACAGATGGTTCTTTATTAACAAGTGAAGATGGGCTTGATCTCAGGACACGAAGGCTCCCAGCATGGTTAGGAAAGCTGATCAGCAAAGAAGGTTTAGCAAGAGTGGGAGATGCTTCTGTGATAACTTAGTGTAACAATGCCCTGGAGAGCTGGCTCAAAAGAGACCCATCCTTCTCACCCTTTTATGCTAGGGCAATTCATCTGCTTCCTTGCAGTAAAAGAAAAGAGATGTGAGGTCCTGATGGTTTAGTTCCCAGGTGCATGAGGTCAGGCCTCTCTTGTGTGCAGCTACGAGTGGTTATTGTTTCTCCTTTCACTGTCTGCTTTTCCACTGGGCCATCTTTGAAGAGAGATTTCTCTGTGATAACATCGGCCCTGTCCAGAGAAAATGAGCACCATCTCTCAGCAAGTATTTTATTTCTGGAGTTTTAAATATCTATTGAAATTGCCTAATGGTGTTTCCTTTTAGTTTTTTTATTTATTTAATAAGGTGTCCCTTAATAAGCAGAACATAGAATTTCAGAAAGAGAAGGGCTGTTCCCCAGGAAGAGCTGCTGGCAGGGCTTTCAACACCTTCAAGAAATAATGAATTCAATCCAATATGTGTTCACGGCATAGGGTGTTTTATTACCCCTTTGTGTATTTGGAGCCTGTGTATTAATCATCACCTAGAAGCAAGAAGAAAATTGTTAGAGTCTCTTGAGGTGAAGGCTGAGTGTAAAGTAGTTGAGGGCTTTGTGGTATATTGTAGTGTTTTGAAAGCTGAATTAACCTGCATTCTTTTTTTTTTTTTTCCCTGCAGCACAACCAGCCATGGCTACAGAAATGGATTTCTTGCTGTAGAAAAAGAATTTATATATTTCCTACCAGATCAAAGTGAAGAGAGCTGTAATTTTTCATCCTTTTCGCATGGTGATACAGGATTAAGTGCATTTGATCTATGTAGTTTGTGGATTCTGGTGGGCTTTTTATTCAAATTCTAAGGCATTTACCTTAACACTGATATACACTTTTAATAGTGGAAGGCACAGTTCATACCTGGCAGAATTTTTTTTTTTGCCGTGATCCAAGGATGATCTTTAATCTCATGCATGTACCTGCAAGAAGACATCTAGCCTGCATGTGAGACAGTGTGGAAATTCTGACACCTACACACTGCCATGAAGAGCTATGCTTTTGCCTCCTGGGTTGTAAAAGGGAGAAGAAAAAACCCAAAAAAATCTTCTAAAGAAAAAAAGCCAAATAAACTTGGTATGTTTGTTAAGAACATGAAGTGTTCAGAATTTTGAATACAAAAGTGGCAGCTCAAATAAAATGTTCTTCTAGTCCTGCATACTGGTTCCAATGCTGGTCAGAACCAGAGATTTAGAGTGGAGTGTTAGAGAAGAACGGTAAAAATAGTATTTTCCTCTAATACTTTCTCATTTTTTTAATTTTCTGTGCTGAGCCAAGGTTTATTAACCTTCAGTGGACTTCTCCAATCTCTTCAGTCTCCCTTGGAACCTATATAGACTTTCTGTGTCTACAACGTTCTTCGTCAAGGAATTCTGCTTGTGAAGAACTACTTTCTTTTGTTTATTTTGAATTTAATTCCTGTTATTTGATGCCTCCTGGTTCTACTATTAAATCTTGGCATAAGTGTGAAGTTACAGGCCCAGCATGGTTAGTTTTGTATGAAAGGATGATTCAGAATGCCAATCCAGGGGCATTTCCA
Organism: Gymnorhina tibicen; assembly: GCA_013399875.1. Classification (NCBI taxonomy): domain Eukaryota; kingdom Metazoa; phylum Chordata; class Aves; order Passeriformes; family Artamidae; genus Gymnorhina; species Gymnorhina tibicen. Next base: position 1,398,382 of record VXAZ01006690.1, on the reverse strand, counting down.
CCAATCAGATTCCAGGAGAACTTGCAATTTTCTTTTATTTCCAAAATATGTTTTGGTGTGCTGTTCTGGCCCATTCCATCACAGGGCAAACCCAACGCCTAATTACTTGCATTTACCCCTTTTGCTTGCATGTTGTGGTAGCCACTTACACAAATCAGGCCTAAACTCTTGTTTGCTTAGCTCAGAAAGCTGTGTTAACATGACATCAATCTAATGTCATTGACTGCCTGAGGGAAAAGAACCCACAAGTTAAGCCAAACATGCTGGTTGATTGACTGATGGCAATAAAACCCTCGCATGGGGCTACCACAAAGTTCAGATGGTTTGGCGAGGCCCTCTCAGCTGTATTGTCTCACATTTCTCTCCAGTTGTCTGAGCGCAGACAATTTAATGAACGCCCAGTCAAATGTGCCTTCTGCAGAGAGTGGCACTTTCCTCCCCATGCTTCCATGTTGGGTTTTGCCACACAAAAACAGCCCAGACACTTCCTAACAGGGTGATCATCGTGGCAAGACAGCATGGGAAACCAGAACAGCAAATTAGGTCACAGCTTCTTAAAAACCTTTCTCTTTCATCAGCCCTAATGCTCTTTCTCATAACTTGTTACAAGCTGGCAGAGAAAGAGAGCATGTCCCCCTGGCAGCCTGGATAGGATAATGAAGCCTCTTTCCTTCTTATGGCCTATAGACATCACCATAATGTAAATTACTGGTAAAGTTATTCTAGTTCATGGTCACAGCATACAGACGGATTCATTCACGCAAGTTAGGATTGCGGCAATTAATTTTTTTTTTAAAGGAGTTAATAATCAATACTCCTAAACATGTAAAGGTCAGGGAGGCTATTCAATTTATTGTCTGAAAATGGAAGGCCTTTGGTCATTAAAAGGATGTGGGAAAGTTGTCAAACCGAGTCTTCTTGGCTTCCCATGGGTCATGTTTCCAAAAGTATTTGGATGCCTAAAGGTCCTGGCAGGAAAAATTCCACCTCAAGATTTTTCTCTGTCCTTTGACACTCAGAGGTACTGTACAATTGGTACTGCCAGGCTCTGGAAGGAGGTAGCCTGGCTGAAAGGCTGCAGGGCTAGAAGCTGAGTTGTGGTTTCTCTCTCCAGCCACTGATACTGTCCTGCAGTGTTAAAATAAGCCATAAGCTAATCACACCCCCTCCTGCAACTCATTGCTGCCCATTTGTAAACAAGGTACAGTTTTGTGCACTTGCAGAAATGCCTTTAGGATCAGTGAATGATAAAAAGGGACTATTTTCATTCTGGGGCAAGACTCAGGTTCATTGCCCAAGTCTTGCTATTTCTGCTGACCTTGCCCAAGATATGCTAAATTGTGAGTTACTGCTAACTGTGATAAGGCTTTTCTGGTGTGAGCAAATATTCATTAGGAGCTTAACTGAAGCAATTGCTTCAGTTTAAATAGCTTAACAGTGATCCACTGAATGCAGATTAGGCTACAGATCCTGTAGTAGGGTTCATAGCGATACTGAAGATATGTACATTATGAACCCTCCAATCTGTTAATTCTTCTCCCCTAGCTGTGGAAAGTCTTTTTATTTTGAAAAATAATGATTATAGCACACTTAGTATGTGTGCCCTCCTCAGGATCAGTTAGGAGTTCTTGCAAAGAAATTCCTTCTGTTGAAGAAAACTTGTGTTGTGGGTACGAAAACTGAATGTGCGTATGTGGTGTGGCAATTAGGGATTGCCATCATGGAGATGTTTAGATGGCTGACAGATCAGGGAAGTTTTAAACTTTTGCCTTTACTAAATCCATTCCTTAAGGACAGCCTTTGTGCTCACAGCTGATTGCCTCCCATTGTTTCAACATCATTGCTGTTGGTCTTTAGCAGCCACATTGTAAGCCAGCTGTGGGCACTCAGTGCTGCGGGGGCTGCTGCCTCACAGCTGGCACTGACGGCTGTGGCCTTCAGGGGTCCCCATTTGCCAAGGTTTGGTGATTAAGCTTGAAAGCTCATTAATGAGAGAAGCCAGAACTGGGCTTGTCATCTTTCTTTTCTCTGCTTGTTTGGGTTTTTTTTTTTTTTTTTAATTTGCTTATGCCTGATGGTTTTATGCTGTTTCCTGCTTTCAGTAAGAAGAACTCACCTCCCCTCAGTATCACTTACTGTGCATTTTGCTTTGCCAGTCATCCCTCTCATGTAGTATGCAGGTTGTCCTGGCTATTTGCAGTCTCACGTGCTTATCTTATTCTCTGTCTGGCAATTTTTGTTAGCTCAATGCCACCTACTTGCAACTTCACCCATCTTTGGTAGTCGTGTTGCTCACATGCAAAATGCTCATAGATTGCATTTTGCTGTGCCTTGAGTGTTACAAAATACTTATATTCTGTTGTTTGTTACACCATCCTTGTACGTATTTAAAATGAGGGCAGGCATATTAATTATATTCTGACTATAATTTCTAGGTGTCACAGAGCTCTGTTTTGCTACATCTGCATATTTGCAATGTCATCCACCCTTCTGACCCGTCTTTCTCTGGCACAGCATGGTTGTAGCCTTTACTCTCTTACTGTAGGAAACTGGTGGCCACGCTGTGTTGTGACTTTGTAAGCAGATGGATATTTTGTTGGCCCTTCGGTGGCTATTTCTGCAGATTTTGAATTTCTTTTAGCCTGCCGGGGAAGGAAAGGAACTATTCACTTACTGATAAGGCTTTTCATAGCTCTACCTCAAGGATACAGAATGCTTTTTTCTATCCAGAGAAAGCAAGTCTGCCAAAAATAAGGTCAAGGAGTCGGCCTCATCTCTGTCAGTATGATAGAGTATCATTTGTAGAAATAATGCTTGGATTAACTGGTAAGTTTGTTGCTTTGCCTTTGAACTCATCCTGTCACTTTGATTTGGAAAGCTGCATTCCTTGGTGGATAGAAAGAATGAGATTTTCCTCAGCTTTGTCCCCAGCTCTGCCACCATCTTCCCTTGTGACCCTGAACAAACCCCTGTGGACATTATTAAAATACTGGAATAACAGCCAGACAGGAAAAAAAAGTTTGGTAGAAAACACAGTTTTATCTTGTTATGGCTAGTGGTCCTGGAGATAATTACAGGGAAACTCATTGATTCTGAGGGAACACAGCTATCCCAGTGCTCAAGACAATGAGTCTTTAGAGTAGCCTTTCGCCTGGTGCCCTCTGCTCCTGGACAGCTTTCCTGGCCAAGACCACACCTCAGGTTGTCCTGGGATGTGAAAAGGTGTACTAGTCGTGCTAGGTGTTTGTTCTCCTAACAGCAGCTGGGCCTGGTCCCCACGCACCTTTGAACCACTCTTACTCTTAGCTTGCTCGTGCCCTCAGTTTACTCATCAAAGGGGAAATGTGACATCTGCCTCACAGAAAACGCTGAGGTAAAAAAGGCAGCTCCTCTTTATATGGGTGTAATCATTCTCTGAGATCATGCTGGATGATGGCATGGCTGAAATGCTAACTAACTTGTTGCTAGTGTCCTCATCCCTCCTAACTGATGAGGTGTTTTGTCATCATCTGGACAAGTCAAGCAAGCGTTCCTCACCCAAGATTTTCCATTTATCTTCTTGGATAGTGAGGGAAAGTACCTTGGAATAGGAGCTGGCGAGTAACTGATGGAGTCAAAAGCAATAGGCATACTTTGACCTAAGGGAAGCAAAGTGAAAATGTTACCTTATGGGTCCTACGGAGAACTTAGATAAACCTAATGTGGTAGCAAGAGTATTTTTTCAATTTAATGAAGTGTCATCCTATGCATCTCACCAAGTGGTGCACTGCCTGCTGAGCCCATGATAATGCTCATGAGCTCTCCCTGCAATTTGGGCCTCATCTTATGACTCTGCTGCAGTTTAGTGAACTAGCCATTTAACTACATAAATATTAAAAACATTCAATTAACTTTGCTTGGATCTGTCTGGCACTAAGAAAGGAAAAATTCTAGGGTTTGAAATATATGACTTGGCATGATTATGTGCTGAAATGAATAATGTTTTAATGAGTGATTTGTAATTATTTAATAATTAAAGAGCCCTTATGAATATTCTTGAACACCCTGTGGAAAAACTAAATTGTATGCTGATTTCATCAAGCATTCAAATCTAATCAGAATTTATTTTTATAGCATCATTTTAAACATAGTCTACAAGAACATTGCCACAATAATGCAGACGGAACAGGAAAGTGTCATGCTATAACAGCTCTGCTTTTTTTAGTAAAAACTCCTGATTTTTCCATGCAGAGAATTTTTCTGCACTAATGAACTGCAGCTGCACTGTATTCCAAGACCTGCAGCAGCCAGTCAGGTTTCATCAGTGGTTCAGTGACAGGTTGAAGGTGCATCAGTTTTGGTTTGTAAACACAGATGAATGGTAGCCACTTGCTGCAGGTGAGATTGGTCCCATTCACCCTTGCATGGAAACAGAGACCAAAAAGGAAAACAAGAAGTTGTGAAAAGGGAGCTCTTTCAGTCCTGACATGAAATCATTCAGTCTCAGCTTAGTCTCTGGAAATCCAATTTTCTTTTAATTTCTCTTCCCATAGTATGTATATTGCAGCTTTGGGCAACATTTTAATAAGATGATGTTTTCTCTGTCTAATCCTGGAAATACTTTTCCCACAGGGATAGCAGAGGTTCAAGAACAAGATAAATTATGTGAACCATAAATCATCCCAGATTTTTCTTAACTCAAATTTTAAGGGTCAGGCAAATTTTTATGCAAAACAGTTTTATGTTAACTAGTCCTCCAATAGATCTGAAAAGGAATAACACAGGGCTCTGGGTGAAGATTGTCAGAGATTCATCAATCCTTTTTCAAATAAATGACGCCTACAGGCCAAGAAATCAATCCAGAATCTTACACAGAAACCACAAGTTGCCATTAATTTCTGAAAGCAGTTTGGTACGGTCATATTTGATGGGATGGAAGAAGGACCAGATGGGGGCCCTCTTCCACATGGATATCAATACAGTTATTACCTGTGAGGATATAACTGTCCTGTAGCATTGCATGAATAATTCATTTTTAATTCCGTATTAGATTAATTTCATCTCATCCTCTCTTTTTGAATTGTCCTTCAATAAGTTGTAATTTTCTTGAATATATTTATTATTCAGAATAGATTTTAGGACTCATGAGTCATTCATTTCAGGTAGGTGACATTCAGAATTTCAGACTTTCAGGATGGACATACAGGTCATTTTTGTGCCCTGTTACACAGCTAAAATACACAGAATGAAGTTTCTACTTCCAACATGTATTTACAAATCTGGAATTCATTTGCTTTTACTATTCTGCAATATTTAGCAGTAGATCCAGCAGATTCACTGGCTGGAATATTTAAAAGTAGGAAGAAGTGCTGAACAAATTCATTAAAAGAATCTGGAAGAAAATATTCACACAGCTTCTTATAACACCAAGACTAGGTTAGTGACCTGACATTCTGCCAGAGATTAAATAGAGAACTTATTATCCACCATTCAACTTCTCCTTTGAATTTTTTCCCTCAACTTTTTTCTTTATATAAATAAAATATGTTGTTGATCAGTTTACCACTTCAAGTTTTTTTTCCCCTAAAACTTCTATCTTCCCCCATTTTCAACCCACAAAATCACAGAAAGATTAAAAACCGCAAGTTTTTATTAACTCCCTAATTTTGCTGAGACTGAAAAGAATTTCCATGTTTACAAAGCGAAACTATTCACTTGAAAACAAAAACATTTTTTATAGTAGAATTTTTTTATCAGTTGAATCACAGAGTTCTTTCAGCTGATTTTTTTTCATTTCTAGTCATGAAACACTTGCCTTTTGGAAAATTCTCCCCACCCAGAACTGGGTTTCCTTCTGTTGCTCAGAAAAAAAGAGCAAAATCCTGAACAGTGGGATCCTAGCAGCTATTCTGGGATTGTAAATCGGGCCTGTAGTAATTACATGGGTTTTCTTTACAGCCAGTAGAGAACAGGAGGTATATCCAGAGTGTCATATACCCAGTGTAGTAAAGGCATTGAGGGAACATAGGAAGAAGCTGCTGTCATTGGAGGGCCCTACTGAAGAGCACAGCCTAGGTCTCGTCACCTTGTTGACAGGTAAATTTGGGCAAAACGAATGTTACAGTGAAAAGAAATATAAGAAGACGTGAGCAGAAGTGGAGAGATCAGAAGAACTTGTCTGTAAAGGATGTACTTACAGTGCTTCTTCCTTATGTGCCCATGTAGCTTGGGAGTGGAAAAGACAGGAATAGTTCTCCCTTCTCCAAACAAAATGAGTCCTCAGGAGTCCGTTTTTGCATTTAGTAGGCAAGCATACTCTTTCATCCATGCCTTGAAGCAAGAACATGCATCATATTGATGTTTAGGCTCAGAGGAGAACACTTCACCATCCTGAGGGATTTAAACGTCATACCCTATTGTAGACATGAGAACTATATCTACGTAGTTGAACATAGTTCAAGAGAACTGTGGTACCCCAAGGCAAACATTTATGGAAGCATTTGTGTTTGGCTTCTGAAAGATAAAGTAGTTTTGGTACAGGGTTTCAAGTTACAGGGCTCACCTGATATAATATGAACAGAGAGCAAGGTGAAGTCAGAATGTCTTCATGTGGGAAGCAAAGAGAGAAACCCCTCAACTGTAACCCGTTGTTTTCATGTCCTGTTACAGTAAAGGATCCCCAGGAACCTCCCTGACTTCCCTTCACTGGTGCATTATATATGTTCTATTTTACTGCATGAGGAAGTTAGACTCCATGCTCAATACCCTTGACATAATAAGGTTGACAGGATGATATGAGATAGGAATAAAATTTACAGAAAGCTGAAATTCCAGACAGGAGTTGGTTCATTAGTACCTGAGCGTGTCCTGTGGCTGCGCAGAGTGCAACTAACCTCACCAGCAGCACTGAGCTTAATACCAATTTTTTTGGTCAACACTGATACACAAAAAGAGAAGCAGAAAAGGAGGCAAAAAAGAGACAGGTACAATAAAAACAATGGCGTGAAGTAGAGAATAAATTATGGAAAGTTTTTGATGTTTTGAAGAAGCCAGTGCTTTAGCCTGTGTTCATGTTATTCTCTTCTGATTAAGCAGCAGTGACCTTTGTAATTAATCCAGTCTTTCTGACACATCTTTTACAAATCTGTTTTGTGGAAGAGTCCTGATGAGTTGGGTTAGATATTACACTGTCTGCAAGTGTCTGCCAAAGATTAAGAACCAAGCATTGCAATTTTTGGCTGTGGCGTTCTCAACACCAGAAAGAAATGTAGAATAAACACAAAAGCAAAGTCTCACTCATCTTACCAGAAAATAGAGTATTGTCTCCTGATTATCTCTTATGATTAAAGTGACTTCAGTATTTCACAGGGATATACAGTAAAGTAAAAGTACAAAATGAAGGGCAAGTGCTAGTAAATATTCAGGATCTCACCTTTTTTCCTGTCTTATAAAAAAAGTTAAATTGTGCAAAGCATCAGCATATGAAGAGCACTCATTTAAGAGTCAGATGCCATTTAGGTTATAAGCAGAATTAGTTTGCTGCTGTCATTACAGGGTCCAGTGGGTGCAGTTGTGCTTCAGCAATCCATCTCAATGTGTGGTGCAATGCATAACAATTGGTGGATTCTGCTTTGGATCTGCCTTCTGGAGAGACACCAGCAGTTTGGGCAGGCCAGCCCTGAACGGTGTGCAGGCCTTTGTGCATTCCCAAGACTTGGTGTCAAGTGGTTTGTCAGGCCTGGAATGCAGTGCATTAGTCTGTCTCTGCTGTGAAAGGCTTGTCTCTGCAATATTACTGGGGATTTCAGGCTGGTACATGTTGTTGCTTTAGAGAAGGAGAAAAAAACTGCTTTGTCAGACCTGAATTAAGATGGATTTTTGTTGGAAGTTCTTGGAATTGATTTCTTTCCAGTTTCCTTATTGGTAAGAGACATCACAGTTGGGTTCAACTTACAAAATATCATTGATTTCTCTCCCCAAACCACAGATGATTCAGCTTGTAATTTCCTCTACAATTATAGAGCACGTCTCCTTAGAAACTGCTTGTATCCATTCAAAGTTTCATCTTGTGGAAACCACATTTCCCCTCTCTTTGGCCAGATGTGCTTGACATGAGTCCAGAAAAAAAAAGTGGAGGAAAGTACAATAAACATTTTCCTGCTCCTATTCCCTCTTTTCTGCTTCCTAAAAGGAGATTCACAACATTGCAATTTCAGTTGCCTCTGAGTACCTTGGGATCTCAGGCCATCCCAGGTGGTGGGGTTGGCTATGGATGGGCCTGCTTGTGGCTCTGCCAGTTTGTTGCACAGCCTTTCTTCTTTAGGAGAGGCCAGGGTGCAACACAGAGGTCATGGTTTCTCTACCCTGACACAGCATCGTGCCACCAAAGGCCAGTCAAACTAAGCTGATTGCACAATTGGCTCTGCCTTGGCTGGCTGCCATGTGTTCCTCCTCATATACAACTTTGACGATGCACAGGAGAAGTCTCCACCTGCTCTTCACATCCCCTGTGACCCTCAAGGGAACACGTACTTGTGCAGGGAGTCCCTGTCATGGAAATTGCTTGGCTTCTGGGTTTGAGAGGGACTCTCAGATAAACCACAGGATCTCGTTTAGACAGATAAATCATAGGACCTGATGACAGTTTGAATAGCTTTGCAAGAGGGAAGCTTGTGCTGGGACAAGGTCACACACAGAGTGCCTCTAAACTCTACTCTACCCTCAGTACTTTTCTGAACAGGTCAAGACAACATTAAATTGCTTTTACATTTGGAAAAAATCTCCTCAGACCTTCTGCCTTAGTAACTGCAAAATGGGTCTGTGCTGGCAATGGAGACAAAAACAGACTCAGTTTGCCCGTATCTGTTCCTCACTGTGCCATGAGAAACTCAGAGTGATCTGAATTCAATCATTGCAGTGGCAGTAGGCTGACACTTCAGGAAAAGATGTTGAAATCACATCTGTTATGTGGAAAACTTAAATCCATACCAGTAAAGAGACAGAGAAGGCATAAGAAAGAGACACAAGTGGAAGTGGTGTCTCTATAGGACAGAAAGTTGCAGCTATGTATAAATAGCTCTTACATGTATAAATAGTGTTCTTACATATATATTTACGGATGGGTATGTGTACCTATATGCACTCACATACACATGTGGGTAACAGCTATGTGGAGGCATTAAAATATGCAAAGAATGTTAAAACCCATCATCTTACCAATAAACTGAGAGGGATCTAAGAAAGGGTATGGTAAAAAGGAGATAGATGCCAGTTTTATGGATGTGTGCCCTTCTTCCCTTTTATTCCTTCATCCTTTTCTGTGTAGGGAGAAAAATCTTGGTCCTTGAGGTTTTTATATTATGCCAGCTTTTGTCCCTGAAAACAAACCCACTTCCAATATTATACCTGAAAGCTGTTGCTGTATAAAGATTTTTCCTCAAACTGGTGGGATCTGGTCTTCCCAACACCTTTTTTACATTGCTTCAAGTGTCTTTGTGTGTCAGGCCCTTAAGCTGAACAATTCTTTGTGAAATCATTTGGAGGCCAAATGCCTGTCTCAGAATGGGAGGCAGTATGGGACACAGCCCAGTATTTCAGCCAGCACTGTAAAGCCTTTTTGTGCAGCTAGGCAGATCTGCACATGTGGATTTAATTTCTGTAATTTTGTGTGTGTGCCGTGGTGTGGAGAGGTGCCCGCTTATCACTGTGTCAGCTGGAGGGCAACACCTAACAAAGATTTTGAATAAACTGTCCCTTTGGGAGAGGATTTTCACATAATACCAATATTGAGATCTGCTGGTAAAACAATGTATTGGGACAGAGCTGAGAAGCTTTTCAAGCTCTATTAAATTTACATAGGCTCTACCCATTTTTAATCCTGTTCAAACATCCTTATGTACAGCAAATAACTTCCACGATCCCTTAAAAAAAGCACTCATACAGTGCACATTTGCACTGATGTACTTATTTAAAATTCAAATATTTGGTAAAGGGGCTGAAATTGCCTCCATCCTTCCTCTATACAAATACAGACTACAAATAACACCAGCAGGCCCAGAGAAATCTTTCCCTTAAAATTACTCTTGACTCCTAATTGTAGATGGGATATGTTTTGGTGAGGGCATACTTTTTACAGACACCACAGACAGGAATCCAGATCTTCCCTAAGTGCAGTGTGGGTGATTTTCAAGAGCTTGCTCAGCAGTCATTGAGATCTAAATGTCCAGCAGTTTTGGGGGCAGTCCATTCTTGGGCATGTCCACAAGCATGGTAGATGCCTCTTACAGACAGCACAGGAGAGATCTAAAATCACACCAGGAAACTCCTAGATACCCTACTTGATTTACTGTCTGCAAAACTACACTTGACTTCAGAAAGCTGCTTTTTGTCCAAGTAATACAGTGCAAGATGTGCTCTGTTTTTTGCGATGAACATCAGTGTTCATTATTGTGCTAATTCTGGAGAACAAGGGAAAATAAGTGACCACTGTTTTCTACCCACTCTTCAGTCTCACCACAAAATTTTTTTAAAGACGTCATTTCTGAGTGCTAGCCATTTGCTAAACAGAAGCCTCCCCACTGCAGCTGCAGTGCTGATACATTTCATCACCTGTCCTTGTTTTTTTTCTAGAATAATTGTAAATTAAGTGTGATCACCTCAAATGCATCCAATACCTGGTACTGCTCACTGCACACTTCTGATAAATAATCCTGGGCTTGTGGGCTCTTTGTGAACATCCATATTCCAAATATTCATGGAGATGCATAAGCCACGCGACATGCTTCTTTCTCCTGACCCAGTGCAATTAATTCTCAGCAGCAGGATTTCGGATTGTGAATTAAAATTTGGGTTCTATTAATATCTTACAGTACTTATTGGAAAGTTACAGTTTCACTCACTAATTTGGTATGTTTGTGCTAAAGTGGTAGAGAAAGTTCTGTAGTAGATGGGTTCAGAGATCCCAGTGAAGAATGGGATTTTTTGATTTTCAAGATTTTCAACAGACTTCACAACCCACAGCCCCCTGATGAAAGTCAGTGGGACACTGTAATTCCATTTCATTAGGACTTAAATGAAATGTTCCACCTCTGCCTTATTAGCACAGCTGAAACTGGCTTGTTTGAATCCCAAACCAATTTCAGTGGATTTTCCTGGGTCTGTCCTTTCTGCCTGCATGAAGATAACTGTTTGCTGTCTGGTTTGCATAGCATGGACATGTTCTCTGCCTGATGTTAGGATGTGTGATGCTACTCATGTGCATTTCAGCTCTCAGCATCCCTATACATCCACGCAGAGATGGACTTTGAAGGCTGGCAGGGGTTTCACAGGGAGAATCAGAGCAGGCAGATGCATTACAAAACAGCAAAGATGTGGTCATCTGAAAGAAACAGCAGTGCCATGGCTGAGGCTGTGCAAAACACTTAGATCAGTTCTCAGAGCTCTCTGTCACATTTTCTGTCTCCTTTTCCTCTAGCCCTGTGTTGCTGAGATATTTGTCAACAGAATGGAAATGATACTGTTCCCAAGGAGAAATTGAATTTAATATTAATGCTGTCTCCTGTGGAACAGCGAGAGTGAGTCAGAGCTGAGTAGAGTTTGTTTTATATATGAAGTCTTTCATTCTGGAGAGTAACTCAGAGCACAGAGCTGTGAATTTAATGCTACCAGCTCAGGAAGCTGGTAGGCAAACACAGCAGGCTTTGTGCATTAAGCAGCAACATGCATTGCTGTAGTCATTAGAAACAGTTTCATTAACAAAGAAATAGGGGTAAAATGCTCATCAATGTCTTTCTCAGTGGGCAGTATTTGGTAAGTTCCACAAGAAGCTTTGAATACACACTGGGCTGAAAATATTTAGTATCACCTTGCTTTAAATGGACTCTGCTTTGCCTCTCTTTCCAGGCTTCTTTATATTGTTTATATTTTAAATTTTATTTATCTTCCTGCTCAAAATGAAACTCCCATCAGCAGTGACTCCTGTGTTCATGCTGCCCTTACTTCCAAACAAAGTAACACAGCACAATTTAAAACGCGAGGATTCAGTACTACAAAGCTCAAAAATAGAAGCTTTGTCTGTTTTTAAAGTAAACTCCACCTTTCCTTTGAGTGCCTTTTCTGTTATGTCTCACTGGATGTGTCCTATGTCCTGTCATGTCCTGATAATGTCTAAGTAGATGCTGTTGTAAGTAGCTGGTGCTTCCCTGCGTTTTAATTTCCTGTGGGAAAGGAGATTAGCTGCTGAAGGAGCCCTGCACAGCTCTGACACTGGTGTATGGATGTCCTGGCAAACGGGAGGCCGCGGTTACTTCTGTTCTGCTCCGGGATGCTGCATTCCCTGTTTGTGGCCAGGCATGGAAGGCGTAAGAGGAAGGAGGAGAGAAAGGATAGCAGAGCTGGAGAAAAATATGGTGTTTTGTTGATGCTTGCAGGATCCAAGGCAGATGGTCAGTCACAGATGGATGCCTTGGGCTGGCAGGTCAGCCACAACAGCTATCGCTCTGGTTGCTGGCTCCCTTCCCCAGTTAACTGTGTGGCCTGGTCAGCTCTCTCTCTGTCTCTCCTTTTTACAGATCTTTCCCAGTCTGGACAGCTAGCTGTGGATGGCTCCTGACATGTCAGCCTTTTGACTGCAGCACAGTCAATCTCAAGATGGCTGAAAAGCTGAGTGCAAGATGGAGAGAAAAGGCAGACAATGAAAAAGGAGCTTTGAGGGAAGGAGACACAGAAGGATTGCATGTTTCTGCATCCTTTCCCATGCAATGGATGTGATTGGGAAGGGTGCCAGTGGGGATCTCATGGAGCCATTATGATTCCTCATGTCCAAAGAGGCTGTGTTACTGGAGCATAGTAGATGCAGGTTGGCCTGTGGCCTCTTTCCCTTTCTCCAAGTCCTCCTTCCCTCCCCCATCCACTTGTCTTTTTCTTTTTTTTTTTTAAGGAGGTGAAAAGGGACACAGGCTCATCCTTTCATTATCTTATCTCATTACTTCTGGTGCACCTTTTAATAAACTCATTTCTGAGTTAAAAATGAGTTTTAACTCGTTCCAAGAAATCTCTGCACATTCTTTGGGCTTTTCCAGCTGGAGGGTTTTATTGGTGTAGTTCAGTTCTCCTTCTCTTTCTTTTGCATCTTTGCCATTTATGCTCAGTGTTCAAGACTAACAGAATATTTATAAACCTGATGTACACTTCCCAGGCTTCTATTCCTGACTAGTGCAAGGCAGCAAAGACTCAGTCATTTCTGTGCTTGCCCGTGGGGAGTCAACAACTGAATTTAAGGAATCCTCAGCTTCACTAACATTAATAAAAATTGGTGAAAATACTTTACTGCTTCCTTTCTTCCCTGCCCTTGGGCTCTTAGTTCCCAGAAAGTGAAGAGCTGCACTGTCATGGAACGACACGTTGAGTCTTTGAGCTGCTGTTTTTCAGGCTGCTGACATTGCCACTCAAAAGCACCAATGCTTTTGGAGGTAACAAAAGGGGTGTCCAACTAGTGTTGCACCATGAAAGCATGCTCTTAGTGGTCTTAAATGGTTAAAATGTTCCAATATAACTCTCAGTCTATAATTTTCTTCCTTACTTTTATTCCATGCTTCATTTAATAAAATCCCCTGCAAGAGAACAGATTAAGAAAAAAAAAAGTACAAACCCTTCCAAAGCCATGTGGAATTACTTCTGATTCAGGTGCAGTTTCAGTCCTATTGTTCACAAATTGCTACGTGCAGCCTTTCTGCGATGGGTCCTGAGGCAAGGGCAGAAGTGCTATCCCTACAGCACCATGAAGCTTTATGACAGCAAACCTGTGAGGGAAACACTGCCACTGATCCAAGCCCAGCCTCCAGTGGCAGAGCTCACTGGGGAAGTGCCTGCTGGCAACAGCTTGAGAGCCAGTAACCTAAAGGAATTGGAGCCTGGAGGATAAAGCTGGGGTTGGAGGGGGTGATGAGGGGAGGCTTATGGGCTGTGCAGTCACCACACACACACACAGAGCCAGGGGCTGGGAGCTTATGGAGCCAGGGGCTGGGAGCTTATGGATATGTGCTGTGCCCATCTCAGCAGAGTTAATGCCGACATCAACAGGTACAGAAAATGCTTCCTGCGCACAGGGGAATGCTGCTGTTTTCACTGATCTCAGGAGTAGTGCCACAGCACCAGGACTCTGACTGCCAACAGAAAGCTCAGCAGCTCCAGGTTTTAACTGCGAACGGTACCTTCAGATTCCACCATTCACTCTTGGCAAAGGCCAGCCAAATTTACAACCTTCTGCTGCTTTAACCAGTCCTGCTGTGTCTGTGGTTGAGCCAGCTTTCATGTGCTGCTGGAGGTTCTTCAGCACTTTTAGGGGTATGTGGCCTTGTGACTGGGGCAGCAGCAATGGACTGCACGTGTCTTCATCTCACAGCAGAATTATTTTCATCTCCTCCACCTGTCATCCAGGTCACATTACACAAGAATAAGTCAGTTTTTTACTCTCCTTTCTGGACCATGCTTATGAGAGACCCCCTGGGACAGTCTCAGCTAGAAAGAACATCTCAGGAAAGGGTTCAGCTGGGTGTGAATCAAATGGATTGTACAGACGTAGAGATCCCAAGAAAAGAGAACTGCTAGCTCCTCTCTGGCCATCACTTTCAGCTGGAGTCTCTCTTTCTGGTGGATACAATATTAAAGTGATATTAACCTGTATTATTTCCTTTCGTCCTATCAACATCCAGGAATAAATGTAGATTAAGTCCTTCCAGGTGCATGTGGTGTTTTCCATGTTAATCATGAAAATGTACTCTTGCTTAAAAAAAACAACAAAAAAGAATCCATGTTGTTGTTTTGACTTGTGTGTTGATATGAGTGATAGGAGAGAAGACAGATAGTGATAGGAAAAGTCCAGAAATGGGCTGTTACAAATGACAGCATAAAACTGTTCCCATCTGTCCATGGCAATGATTTTGACTGGGATTTTTAAAGACACCTGATGTAGTGAGGTGTCTAAAGCCAGAATGCTTTGTCAGGTTCCCAGACTTTAATGTGGTATGAAAAGCATCACTGCATGGCCTGCATCTGAAATTTTTGACTCGGCTAACTTTCTGGGGGTTTTTTTGACCAGATTTTTTTTTTCTTGAAGGAAAATGACTTGAATAAGACTGGTGTTTCTACTTTCTCTCTGCTTTCCCAATCAGCTACAGTTTTAGAAGTAGTACTTCAGCATATCTGCTCCCATTTCAGAGTCTTCAATGTACATCAACATGTCTACTTAGGCCTGGCAGATACATAGAAGAGCTAGCAGGCTATTATGCTCCTCCATTCCCTGGAGAACTTTCACCTCTTTAACAACAACTTAAAAACCAGTTTCTACCTGAAACAAGCAAGGAACAACTAAGATTCTTCATTTGACTTCTCCAGCCTTAGACAGGGTACCAGTGATCTTATGCTGTGTTTGGACCTCTTGAAAATCAGCCTACCTAATGCTCTTGAAAAATGCAAAGGAACCCTACTCTTTGGACAGGTTTCAAACCTTCTTTCAGGTTGAGGACATGCCCTCAATGGACTATTACCCAGAGGAAGAGAAAAAGCAGAGGATGGGGTACAGGTCTTCCTGGCAGAAGTGCAGCACTTAAACAACACAAAACCAGCACTCCTGATGCCTTTTCTTGCTGTGGTTGTTGAGCTATGAGAGGGACATACATAAGGGTTGCACTAGCTGGCAGTTTTTCTGCAAACTGAACTGTCCCAACCACAGTTAGTCATAAGGGTTCCATCTACATTGTTTTTCAGGGGAAAATCGAGTTTCCCGAGGTAAACTTTTGACTTGGAAAGTGCAATCTTAGTTTTGAAGGCAGAATACGGTGTGATATCCTATTATTCCGCCACCCCCCAACCCCTCTGCCCTATTTCTCTCAAAAAATGTGTAGGCTTGAGTCAAAGAAGAGACCCATGTGTTTTAAATTGAATAATAAATAGTTTCCAAAGAAATAAAGAAATTCTTACAAGTTCAATAATTTTGTATTTACTAAAAACAACTCTCTCCCCCAAACTAATACAGCTATGAACATGTGCTGGAGTACATTCAAGCAACATATTAACAACCTAATAAAAATATTTACTTGAATTGACTTTGATTCAATTAGAGATTTATTCTAATTATTCAGCAGAAATTAACTAGCTTGCCTTATTAGACACTAAACACAATAAATTCAATCATTCATTGAATCAATTGGAATAACTCACAGGGGGAAATTGTGTGAAGAACCAAATACCCTACTCAGCCCGGTAAGGGGTGCAGTCTGCTCAGTGCCTTGCAGGATGAAGCCTTCTGCGTGTTCCCCTTCCTGTGGGTTTGCTCCGTAGCTCCCAGCCCTTGCAGGGATCACAGAGACGTGAAGGGATAATGAAGTCTCTGTCTATACAATTATAATGGATTGCTAAAAGTATCAGAGTTGCTGTAAATAAATCATTATATCAGGCTCATTTAGCCTGATTCCTACTCTCAGATGGCTTGTAATAGAGTCTCGTCTCTGAAAGTCAGCCATTCCTTTGCAATTAGATTTATCACTAATCAAAAATGGAAGCTATCCTGCCAGCTTTCAATTGCACTTGGAAATACCAGGTTGGGCTCAAGCCTCAAAGCTGAATTTATTCATTTATTCAAATTTAAAAGCCACCCATCTGCAAATATTTAGATGCCCTAACTATTAATTAAAACTTACAATGACCGTCTAGTGAGGCACAGCGTCCACTTTAACCCAGACATCGCAGCAGAAGAGATCCTTTCACCTCCCGTCTCCTGGCAACACACCTTCCAACGTCCTCAAAAACTCCATCCAGTAAGTGGTTTACAGCAAGATGCAATTGTCCCTTTTCACAGAGCTTGACCATGGACGACCAGTCTTGCGGCGACTGTGCAGCCAGACTTGTACCAACGGTACCTGGGGCAGATCTCCCTTGTGACGGGACTTTGCACTCCAGGGCCACAGGGACTTGGTCCAGGCTCAAGACTGTCTTAAAAGGCATCTCCCTTGTCTGTGTCACCACCTGTTTGCAGCCCCAGACTGCATGGTTGCACCTGACGCCCAGCTCCCCATTGAGCAGTGCTTCTCGCTGACCTGCTCGGTTTCATCTCCTTTGGGTCTCAAATCATTTGCATGGAAAAAGAAAGAGGGATTTTGTACCCTGGAAGGTCTCAGGCCTCTTCAAATTCAAGACCAAATGCTTATGCAGAGGTGAGTACAATGTCTATCCCCAGCTGCCAAATACACCTACGAAATCCCAGCTTAGTAAATTCATCTTCTGCCAATATGTACTTGGCCAGGATACCAAACAACATGCTGTGTGGGTGAATGTAAATAAAATCCCTTTATCTTTGCAATCTAGCCATCTCTTGGCAGCCATGGCAACTGAATAACAGTACTCAGATTCTGTCATCAGTGATACAGCATGAAAGTTTATATAACACAGGATATGTTTACACCAAGTTTCACACAAGGAAGACAATTGGTAATATTGTATTTACCTAGAGCTACAGTAGAACCAGGTGTGTGGGGGAGGAGATATCTGGGTATGACCAGATTACATTTGGTAGTTCAATCCCTTTCCTATCTCATAAATAGATTTAGGTGTCAAAATACCATTTGAAATTGTTCCTCAGTGAAAGTCATTTCAGTGAGCAGCATTCTGTTAATCTGTATACAATGAGCAGCATTCTGTGACTCTGTCTCCAAAGCTGCTTTGAAAATATGAAAGTGTTTTTCCACCACCATGAGATCCCATGAAATACTGATATCAGATATACTTCACATGTAATTCTTGTTCCCTCAGGGGATGACTATAGAGAGGAAGAAACATATGCCTAGGGACAAGGAATTTGTGAGAATAAGAAGTATTGTGTGAAGCAGAAGTCCACTCTACACAAGGCAGCAACCCAACCCCAGTTTCCATCCAAATATCTTCAGAGGTCTGCTCTTTAGGAAAGTACAGTCTTAGCTATTAGCTAGACACTGGTAAGGGGATATTATTAAAAAAAAATTACCCTTTTTCTTTGTGTTGCCCCAAATATAATACATTGCACAGAAAGGAATAATTTAAACAAACATTCCCTCTTTCTGAATATAATACGCATATATAAAAATGAACATAAACTAGAAATATTACTGTAATCTCAAGTGGAAATTTTGTCAAGCATGGCATAATGTTTTTGCAATTTAATTTTGCTACTTCATTGCAACTTGTTGCTTGGTAGATTCCAGTTAGTCATAACTACAACTATTTAGTATATGGAACAAATTAATGTAGTAATTAAGTGGCATCATGCTATAGATTTCAGTAAAGTGTTCACAGTATGCTAATGTTTATACTTACCTGTAGTAGTGTAGTCCAAGAAAGCTTCTCTGAGCCAAACCGTGTAGGACTTGGTGCTCCAGGGTGGGAACATGGCTCTGTCCCTTCTGATATACCAACCACAGACTAGGAAATATCCTGCCTCTGGTGAGAAAAGGTCTTCCCAGCTGCATAAAACAGGAGTTCCCAAGGTGCTCAGGAACATCCTTTTAATTCTTTCCCCAGTCTCTTGGTCTCAAGTGTAAAGTCTCAGAGTATCTCCCGAGTCATGAGGATGAGGTGTAAATTGATCATGAGGGAAGACGCTGCTACGCGAAGAAACTAAAAAACAGCACCCAAGCCAGAGTACTGAAGTGAAGGAAACTCTCAGCTCTCCATAGCATGGCCAGGACTGCATGAACACCTCACACAAATCCATGCTGCTAATTTCCGGAATAATTCAGTGAATATCTTATGGTTAAAATCTCCTCTAAAAGCTGATGGAAAATGCAAATCTATTGGATCCACAAGACCTTACTCCCTGCTGTGTCATAGTCATTTACACCTCTCTGACATCACTATTACAGCAATAAACCAGATCCATCATATTCGTATGAAAACCAATAACGTGCATTGGAACTAAGGAATTTAACAGAACAATATGTTTCAACAAAACAACTGTTTCAATCCAGCAGAAGCAGCAGGAAATAATTTAATTTTATTTTAGAAAACTCTTTTTTTTCTATAACAAACATTTGAAAAACTCATAACAATTTGAATAAATGTGAAGGGAACTCTTTAGCCAGTACACAGAAAATAAGAAAATAGACAATTTAAGTTACAGAACCTACAAACTTGGTGTTCTTGAAGTTACCAAAGCTAGCACAGGGTCTGATTATAAAAGGGATAATTTAGAAGACTAAGAAAATGTGGTAGAATAAAAAACAGGGACAAAAGCTACATTAAAGCAATTACCGCTCAACTTGCTGCTGTGCAACACATTAATATATCACAACCTTTACCTGCAGTTTTGTGAATTTAGCGAAAGGAGGAAGTAATTCTGAAATATTCAGATCAAATTGGGTATTTGATCTGGGCATTACTTTAAAACCAGAAATAGTGCTCTGGGGTCCAGGATTACCTATGGTTTCAAGACTGAGTGTTACATGAAAGGCTGGATGCAGACCTCGTGCCACATGCACAGCCTGTCCTACAGCAGTGGGCCTCCTACCATGGCTGGTAAATCACATGTCTGCACATCATCCGTCTTGACCACAGGCTTGAGGCCTCACAGCCACCCCTGCCAGGCTCAGGGCCTGGTGCTGGCTGTGTTGTAACAACAGACAGGATGCAGGATAAGTATGCTAAAAGCCATTCAGGTCTTAAGTTTAAGAGTGACCGAGTCCGACTTGTAACCAGCTGTTGGACTCTGGCTACCTCTGTAGTCAATGGAGCAAGCTACAGATTGGGATCGCCTGTGACTAATTGTGGACATAACGGCTAGATTTTGGCATCCTTCCTCACATCCACTGACTTTTTACCTCTGCCAGTTACAAAGGGTCTGGCAGCCTTGTCTGCAACCCCTCAAAGTCATTCATTGTTCTCCTGACAATGAAGGATGTCTTAACAGCCATCACCTCAGTCTGGCTTTGGTACAAAGGCAAGTGGCCCGAATGTGGTCCATATCTGTGCTGCTAAAATAGAAAAGGGTCAGGTACCCGGCCACTGAACCTCAAGTCAAGTAGGGTGGACATGTCCACAGTGCCTTACTCAAGACTCTGTAGAGCAGCTTTGTTTTGGAGAGAGCTGGCTGAGACAAATTATCAGATGAGCCATTTGGATGATCAAAGATACAATGTTTGACCTTGTTCCCTGATAACACAGACCCATAAAATCTAATCAGTTACGCAACACAGGCCACAGGCTGATGTAATATTCCCTGTAGAAAAAGAGGAGAAAAAGTGAGATCTACCTGAGAAGGTCAAAGTCTGCATTCTAAACATTAAGTTATGATACAGCTTACAGTATTTATTAACGCCTCTATAAATATTGAGAGATCCTCATACAATCAAGATAGTTCCAGTAGCTCTTACATTATGAAAGACATCTCTCAAGCTTTACAGAAAAGCATGACCTTGCCTCGCAGACTTCTACTTATTCGTGCTAATGGACTGATACTTTTTAAAATTCCACCTGCTTCCTTTTACAGGAGGCTATGTTTGCTATACTGCAAAAAAGCTAATGAAGGCATTCTTATAACTAATTCTAAGCTAAAGGGATGAACCTGATGACTCAGAGGCTTTGGTTGCTGCAATTTTGTTAAGCTCGTCAATGGCAACATCTGTTTCTTGAGTGAGTGAAGCCGGAAATGTTCTCCTTCCTGTTTTAGCTATCAGAATTATTTAAAAGAGGAGGGATGAGGTAGAGAGTTGGCTTTATGGTGTCACAGCTAAAATATTACTGACACTTCAATTACTTCATCTGAAGATTGTTCATGTCTTTATGCTGGATATCAGTGAAGATAAGCCTTTACCAGGCCACTGTGGGTATATCTGGAGAGAAACAGTGACAGTTCCACCAACACTTTCCATCTGATGAATCTTCATCTAACATGGAAGTGGTCTATCTCCTAGTTTGGAGAACAGGAAAATTCTCCTGTAGTTTTAACTGTGAGTTGACACAGAAGTCACATTCCTTCCTCAAACCATTTCCACTTCTACCTGCTTTGGAGGAGAGGGTACAAGACAGTGAGGATGCAGAGGCTGATGCTGTCACATTTGAAAGTAGCATTGCACAGGGTCTCCTTTGGAGACAGCCAGGTAGACCTAGTCCCAGTCCTGCCCTAGATGTTCAACACAGACAGATCCAGCAGTCCTCAAGTAAGAGGGAGAGAGAGAACTTCTTTCTTATAAAGAAATTATAGTGTTGATGCAAACAGTACCAGTGTGACTACTCAAGGAATAACTCACCTGTGTGAGAAGGAAATTCCTAATTCAGCCACATACTGAAAACAAACAAGTAAACAGAAGTCCTTCCCTAGAAGTATTCTGACCACTGCCTATGAGCACTTGGACTCTTCCAGGTCTTCTCACTGTATGGATAGCAGTGGTAGATCAAGCATTAAAGAAAGGTCCCTTAAACCGCTCTTGTCTGTTTACACTGAGTGCAGGACCCATGCTGAAAAAAAGGAGCACTAGAAAGTGGTTGAGAGATAGAAGTGCTTGTCTGGGAGAGCTGAGGAAGAAGAGGCACACATAAATCAAAAATAATAATCCACTTTACTAAAATCTAATCACAGAGCCTCATGTGTCAAGGGGAAGAACAGATGAGCTGGTACTGGAGGCAAGACCATGAGATGCAGAACTTTATCAGATAGGCAAAATAATTTTGTGCCTAGATAGGCAGTCCCAGGGTGGTTTTTGTCACACATACATGGACTAACCCTCAAATTGTGAGACGCGATTTCTATTCTTTGCCCCTTTGAAATTCATCCGGAATCTACACTCTCACCCCAGTGCCACGAGAATGTCAGAATCTGTTCTAGGTAGGAGATATTAAGAGTAGAGCTGACAGAATGGGCTCTAAACCTTATTTACCCTTGCCTCACCCATGCTGAAGCAATGCCACACAGTAAGATTAGAAACATTCCTCCTGATACTGACTGCAATGAGAAACAAGAAGTAATGAGGTGATTTATTATCCCCTGTCTCTCCCAAAGACCTCAACATGCTGGCTCTGTCCTGTACTCTTCAGCAGCTGATTTCAGAGGGACAGAACTCTACTCACTCTTTGCTGCAGCAAAATATGCTGTCTGTTCCCCAACACAAAGAAATGAGGAGATGAGGCAAGTCGCCAGGTTCTCAGAACTTTCCCTCATAAAAGCAATATATGTGCTTATTGTTCTTCCAGATTACAAAAATTGGAAAGGAGAAGAGAGGACAGTAAATTGCACAGTGTATTTTATGGAATGGAAAATGCAGCACGACTCCTGCAGTGAAGTTCGTTTAGCCCATAAACATGTCATGGCTTGATGGAGAGCGCCATAGTTGCTCAAATGAGTCAAGATTCCCCAAGAGGACATTCCACCGAGTTCAGCATGATTTACCAAATTTGATGGAGAATGAAGAACTGTGGATTGGCTTCAGTGGCTAACTATCCCCTGGATTCAGACACTCTACCTCTTAACTGCTATCAGTCTTCTGCACTCCCAGGTGCCCAAAACTCTTGGAATGAGAGTCCTGTTGTGCCAAACATTGTACAAACAGGAATGAACAAACAGACCTTGTCCTGAAGATATCATGAGGCTATCTTCAGATTTTTCCTATGCTTTAAACAATGTGCCTGAAGAGAATCTAAGGAAGGGATGAGATATTTAATCTAGAATTTAGAACTTGTTCAGGATAGATTAGATTCTTAGGCTTTCATGCTAGAATGCTTTCTTCAGTCTTGATCCTCGTGATTTCTTTGAGACTCCTGGTGAAATAAAGGTGTAACGGATCCAAATCATGCAGGATGAAAGGCAGGCGCCAGTGTCCCTGGTGATATTGCTGTTACTGCTGAGCATACAAGCAATACCAGGGTATCCAGACTGGTCTGGCTAGGTAGGCAACTCTCCAAAAGACTGGTGTTGGTACAACTATGGTATACTGTTGGTATCCGGGGGGTGTTCTAGTGAGGAGCCACGACCTCCCAAACCGACTCTAGCAGAAAGTCACTTGGCAGCCGCTGCATTCACACAGACACACACACACACACTGGATAGCTTCTTCGACAAGCTGACAGCAAAGAGGCAGGAAGGGTCTTTGTGTGGAATTCCATGGCAGAGGTTTATTTCAGCTCTACCTTGAAAGCAGGCCAGGGACAAAGACCCTGAACAATGGAAAGTTCCAGCTTATATATGGGGGTGGGAAAAGCATCAGGGACAGGGGCGGTACATAGGTGGGACCTTGACATATAAGGGAAAAAGGGGCAGGGAAATCAACAGGCCAGTCAGGGAAACAGAACTGGGGTATATTTGCATGGTAGAATTAAGTATCCTGGGAGGCCTCACTCTAAACTGGAGAGATCTGTCGGGGTCTTTCCATTTAGGGGATATTTACTGGCTCCCACAGTATACTGCGAAGTTTAATTAATGTTTATTCTGTCTCACACTATGTGGGACGACAAAAGTAGGGTGAGCAACTCAGGCTGCCTCCAGCCCACAGCTGCCAGGGTCCAATGTTTTATATCACTGATGGAAAAAAGTCATGACCACTCAGGCTACTCTGTGACATGTATCAGCCTGGTCCAGTGGCTGCTTGAAGTCACCAAAAATGTCTACTGTGTTCACTGGATTAGTCTTTGTGAACCCTGCAGTGTCTGATGATACTGCAAGTGGTCCACAGTACCTCACTTAAATGAAGCAGCACTAGTGTCACACCAGATTATAATCACAAACTGTACTGACAGGCCCAGTGGCCTTTGTCATTAAAGTTCCATAATGTGAATCTGGGAATGCAAACAGTTTTTCATGTACTGATTAAGTTACAGTGAAAAGAAGCAGAGGCAACAAGCTTGAATTTCAAAATAACTCATAGAAAAAACTCCAACAGTCCTTCTCTCAATACAGAAGATTATTCTGGGAGACATCCTAAAAAGAAAGCTGGCATTCTGTTTATCTAATCTACAGTGTTTATCTCATGCTGGTCTGCAACAAGAAAAAGCAGTATTTAAGTAAAAGCTAGATTAGGATACTTCCTCTAATACTGTAGGAAAACATTTTGTACTCTCTTAGGGCTGCTTTCTTTCCTCCAAAACTCTCTCAGGCTCAGGCTGGGTGAGGGTCTGAGGAACTTGGTCTAGCTGAGGATGTCCCTGCTCATTGCAGAGGGGGTGGACAGGATCACCTTCAAAGGTCCCTTCCAACCCACACAATTCTATGGCTCTATGACTGTACATGGCCAAAAGGTTTAGTCTGACACCTGATGTTGTTTCGTGCTCTGCAGCAAGGATATGAAGGAGAAACCGCATATTCCCTGATTATGGCTTCCTTAATCCAGCCATACAGTTCATCGATGTTTGGGGTCTACTTTGACAGACTGTCTGTAAGACACACCTCAAACGGATCACAAGGGCTTGGGAGGACAATCTGGAGCCACCACTAAGCAGGCTTGGTCAGAGCATCCAGTCCAGCACAGTGTCAGCGCACATCCTGGCTCAGTCCCAGCAGAGCTGTGGCTGCATTAGGCTGGTGCTGTGTTCAGAGTAATTAGATCTGCCTCTGAAGAAGAATAAGGAGTTTGGGCCGACTGACAAGGCAATGTAATTATACCTCTTCTGGACGTAATTCAAGGACCACAGCATTACGCTAAATTGTGTAGCCTAGATATTTCAGAAGTTACTCATTTTGAATTATCTTTGATAAGAACTCACAAGGGAGAGATTTAGCGCTGCAGTTATAGGTTCCATCCATCTCTCCTTCCTGCTTCTGTTAGCAATGCCTCCTGTGGTGTTTTCCCTTCCAGTCCCACAACCTATAGTGCAGCCACATGAGCATTACAACCCCTCCAAGCTCCAGCCTCCATTAGGAAGCATGACTCTTTCAGAGGGCACCTGACACAGCTTCCCATTCAACCTTGGAAAAGAGCTTACTCCAGCCATTTTCAGGGGCGGTACATCATTAAAGGAATGAAAATGAATGGTGTCAAGCACAATGGAATCAGGTTAGGTTAATGATACTGGAAGGTCATTATTAATATTTGCTGCCTTTTCAGAGGTGTGGGTTTTTTTTTCCAAAGCAGGTTAGATATGTTACTGTGATAAGCACGGCATAAATGTTCAGCCAGACAGTCAGACACTGTACCTTCACCTTATTACGTGTGACTGAGACTGCAAACAGCTCAGATCAATCTCAGAGATATTAAATTAGAGCTGAATCTCACTCCATCTCCCAAACAAAATGAGCTGAGCTAAATCTGAGATAATGCCCATATCAAGAGACATTACAAACCATATTCTATTGGGTGAAGATTTATTTTTAGTTTTTCCACAGAATATTTCTGGTTATGTGAACAATGGGAAAGAAGAAAAATTCTTGGCATTAGAAATGCATTGAATCTGTACATGCATTATGTAGCAGCTAGAGGTTCTGTCTTTAAGACAGGACCAAATAATGATTCTTGCATAATGTAACTATATGACAACTAAAAAGAAGCCCCGGGTTGAAATGGGAAGCAGAGATTATTACAGAATCACAATAACAAGGTCATTTGAAAATGAGGGCAAGTAAGTAAGCAACTAAAGGAAAGAAAATTAGATATAATGGAAAGAAAGGAAACATTCATTATGGGGTGGGTGCAGAGCAAGGAATAAGTTAGATTCCTAAACTAAATTAGCACATACAGGCAATTTTCTATCTCTGCAGGTTTGAAAAGGCTTCTCCCATTCCCCACGCTGTTACTGCAGCTCTTAGGGGGATAAAATGACCTTGTGTCGTAAGCACTGAGCTGAGCACCATTGTCATCATCACCACAAAGAAACTAGTTTAGGCCATCTCAAATGTTTTAGTGATCATGTTCTGGCTACCCCTGTAATGACAAATAGAGCAGAGACAGATTATAGGCTCACATGTTGTTCTAGGACCACCCAAAGTGTTTATTGCTAAAAGCTCTCTGGCATATTTTTGTCTTTTTGTTCTACTATTTTCCCTGATATTTTCTGGACACAGATGAGGAATAACCTGGATAAGGGACAGCTTGAATGTGTGCACGCCTTTCTGATGAGCAAAGTGGAAAGGTTTGCTATGTGGAGATGAATTGTGCTGTGCCACTTGGCCTCAGGACCACAGCGTGTTCCTTGGTCTGTTTTATTTGGTAGTGCAAAACGAAGCATTTGAGAATCACAGAGGTCAAAGAAGGTACCAGAAGAGAGGAAAAAAAGACAGTCGTAGTTATTCTTCTTAAACAGGGAAAAGATCACTCAACATCAGTTCCTAGAAAAAATCTAGAACAAAGAATTGACTGCACTATGTATAAGGACCTGAAAGGTAACAAGAAGATATATAATAGTCCACTGGGATTCATCACAACCAGATTGCATTATACCAATTTAGCTTCTGTCTATACCAAGATCTTACAGTTAGAGTTGAAGAACATAATTTAACATATTTTTCTCTGAATACTGTCTCATGTAACTTTCTCATTAAAAAATCTACATGACTGTCCATCCTACACTTCACTGTCCATTAGCAGAAAATGCTCAATAACTGCATTCTTGAGGAGCGTCTTTTGATGTAGTTTCATCCCAAAGGAATGCAGGTCATGCACTTCAAGACTGCTCTGTAATACAAAATAAAACATGTTATGTGGGGATAAAGTCAACCACTTCAAAAGTATTCTTGCAACAGCTTAAATACTGAAGTACCTGTGTACTGCTGGGTGTCATAAACTGAAACATAGTTTCCATTAAAAAATGAAAGCCATCAGATCAGGCTTTACATGCAGAGGAACAGCTTCCAAGGCATACTGTTTTGTTCCACTTTTTCTAAGAACTCATCTGAAGCTCTCCGTTTAGTTCTGGGTATCAGAAAGAGAAACCAGGCACAGTCTAGAAGAAAGCGTTATTCATAGTATGACCTCTTGGGAAAGATTAAAGGACTTGAGATTGTTTAACTTAAAAACTGACTGGGGACATGACAACAGACCACAAACATTTTTAGAGAGAAGAGAATAGTCTGTCCCTTCTTCCCATAATGGATAGCACAAACAAGGATAAGAAGAAAAATCTCCTAAATCTATGCATAAGAAAGCTCTAGCACAGGTTGCCTATGGAGATATGGCAGTCTCTATCAAGGTGGATCAGTAGCAATTAGACAAGCAGGAGATATAAATGACTCTTCCTAAGGCTACACGGACAGACTAAGGCAGCTTCTGAATGTCCTTCCCAATCTAGTTTTTCTGTGACTCTATGTTCACTCCTCCTGACTTAGTGGAACATTACTTTTCCTAAATGTCCTTGTTTCAAGCAGTGGAGAGCAGAATGCTTTTGGTCACAGAACACCTTAGGAAGTTTTCCTGGGTTATGGTCTGAAGCTGCTGAGATAAAAATGTCCCTAGGAATCCATCTTGCACATCTGACTTCTGTGGAGGTCCCACTCCTCTTGCCACTGCTATGGGATGGAATAGATGTTTTCCTTCTCTTCAGAACATGATTTCAAATAAATGTGGTTATGCTCAGCTGGGGGAGATCACAGAAGTGCAGATCACACGCAGAAGTAGAATTTTGCACGCCTTGGAAAACGTGTTGCATATTTATTTGAACATTTGAGGAAGTGTTGAGGAGATTGTGGTGAAGACTGGAACCTTCATAAGCTGTGCTCAAGCTGCTGTGCTTCTGTCAAGTGCCTTCAGCAGAAGAACGTAAGGACAGCAGAGAGTAAAACAAGTGGAGGTAACTAATCACCAGCTACAGTGGCATATCCCACAGGGCAAATAAAACAAGCACCTGACCACTGACTGCAATCCTTATGTAGAACAGGATACTATCCGCATTCAGCTAGTACTAAATAGCTGTTAAATGCATAGTCTTCATGTACAAACCCAGTGTATATGCAAACTCCAAGGGGGAAATGTGGGTCACTGTGGACCTGCATGGTTTCACCTTCCTCTCTAATATGGTACAAGTGGCAATAAAAGGATGCCTTTTCTGAAGACCGCTGCAGGAGGACATGGGCTTGAGCAGATGCTTAGAAGCTCAGAGCACTTTGCTCCTTGCAGAATGAAGGCCAGACTTCTCACACATCAGAGGGCAGTTTCTCTTCAGGAAAAACATGACATTTAGCACTGAGTCAAGAGAAACACAATGGCCTAAGCAGTGCTGTATTACTGTGTTGATGACTAGATGTGCAGTGACATTTTAAAAATGAGCACTGCCTTTTTAGTGCTCTACAAACTCCAAAACTCGATCCTTTAAAGCCTCCATGCATGGAATTCACATCGACTTGTGTATACAGAGGACTAGCCAGGTCAAGCCCTGAATATTAAATAATCACTTGTCATTCCTGATGTTGCTGCTTAGAGCTGGCGTCATACTGTTTTGTTTAGGCAGAAACCTTTCAAAACTTTTTTATATTCTGGGTTTTACTGAACAGAGAAGATTAATATTTATAAAGCAATTCTTCCAGAGGGGAAACCCTCACTCTTTTTCACCCCTGAAGAAAGCCCCCAAATCTCTAACAAGTATAACACTAGCAAAATCCAGCAACTAAGTAATCCCTGATACAAGTAGTCAGTGTTAAAAAGAATATGAGGCCATTCCAGAACAATTTCTTTTTAGGCAGTCTAGACAGTGTGGCGGCAATAACACGAAGGATTTAGCTCTCCCAAGCTACATTTATATTTTTTTTAGCAGCCAAAAAGCTCTATAGGCATGGAGAACATACAGCCAAGTTTTATTTTGTCAGTGCTGTTAATTTTTTATACACAGTGAAATAAATCGTAAAGGTGTAGGTGTTAGTGGAGCCTGAATACAATGAACTGGGGAGGTGGGCAAACTGTCTCCTGGCCTCCAGGACTCTGCAGTTTAACTCTGTGATCCATATATTCAAGCCCAGCTGAAATCCACTTCTGCTGAAGGCAAGATTTGACTTGTCCTTGAGAGGAGGTTAACTCTAGAAACTGTCGTGGTCTGAGCTCTTTATTTACTCCCCAGGGAAAATACGCTGAGAACCTGTAGCCGTGGCATGACTCATCTACTCTCAATGTATGAGGGGCTGGAAATCCCTCCGTTCCATGAAAATAGATCCGTCAGGCAAAGTTTTGCTTCTGCAAACCAGAATGAATAAAAATGGAAATGCAGGGATAAGAATGAATGCTTATTTCTAGAAAACTGGGGGACTACAAATAAAATTGACTGAAAGGTAACACATAGAAGTAGCACACCTTTATTTAGTGGTTGATATACCTATTAAACTGATCTTTTTTTTTTAAACTAGAGCTTAACACATGTAAACAGTCCATAGGGTAAATTCTTGTTAGGTGGAAACTTGATCACTAAAAGATGAATAGTCAATGAGTAGAAACTCTACAGGACCAGACATCATTACATGAATGGCAGATGGCCTGAGCAGCCTTGCAAACTTTATGAAAGTTGTTTTCCATTTGAATGAAAATGAAGAGAAAATGTAATGAAATGAGGTTGCTCTTTCACAATCCATGGGTTGAATCCAGCTCTTGCTGAAGTTGATGATGGTTTTGTTCCATATATAGTGGCCACCTGCTGTAAGTGGTTAGCTGAATTTCAATTTCAGCTATATTTCAGGGAAGAATCTGGGAAGAATGTGGCTCAAGGCTTTCTTTAGAGCAAGGCATTCAGTCTAACTTTCCAGCCCTACAAAAAAGACAGTTATTTCATATTTCTGGAGTTTCATTTCCTTCAGGGTGATAATATATCTGGTACTATGTGCTTTTTCAGCACATTATTACCCTAGCTTGGCTGGTGTCCCTGGGCAGTGCCCCCTGATAGATGGCATTAGTAATATTAATGATGAGAAAGAAAGATCACTGTTGGCATTAGTTTCCTGTTCTGTGGAGAGCCTGAAGGTGTGCAAAGGGCTGGCAGGTGCTGGAGGGTGCTGGTACTGTCTTTCCTCTGGGTCAGGATTAAGGCTGCTGAGGAGGACAAACCTGCCATGTGCTGTGCATTGAGCATAAGTCCAGGGAGTTTTAGGTCGTGTCCATTACAAGCACCACATTTATTTGTGGTGTAGCAACAATAGCAGCAGTAGTTGTAACAGAAGCAGTAATAGTCCTAGTAGTAGTTATAATAAATTATTGTAGCAAATTAACCAACTGCCGTTTTTCAAAGGAGTTGTTATCATTTGGGGGTAGGGAAAGGAGGTCTGTGGGGAGTGTGGGGTCTTCTAGCTCCACCACACTAATTGTCCCTATTACTGTTCCTATTAATCTGTTTGGTTATTTCATTAATCTGTTTGGCTACAGCTAGAGTTAATGTTTAAGGCAGTTTTTCTGTTGTGTACTTCCCCTGGCTGGGACTCCTCCAATTTCTGGAGCATTACCTCAAAGTAGCTTTTGCAGCAGCTTTGAGAATACCTCCACTGAGATATGCATAATACGTTATTTACCAAGAAATTCCTAAAGAAAAAACCTGCCCTTTAAAATAAAGTTTACTAGACCTAGCCAAATAGATTTAGAAACATTAGAGCCAGAGCATTTTTATCTACATGAAAAGATTCTTTTTTTTTTTTAACAACCAACAGCTGTGTTTCATGGATAAGCCCCAGCAGAAGAAAACACGTCCATAGCTGTAACAGCTACTTTAAAAGGCTATTGCCAATACCTAGCTTTTCCACTTTCTTCTCAGTGCTTTGGAAGTTCAAAATAAAGTTATTTCTTTTCTAAATATCTTCTGAACTGCAAAACATACCCTTCAGAATTTTGTCCATAATTTTCTGTATGGAGGCAAGGTGAGCAAACACAGGGCTACTCTAAACCAGAAACTTTTTCATTTGTATGAATGTGGAGTGTCTTCTTATTTGAAACTCAAAGACTTTGGTGGTCTGAATTCTTTTGCTAAACACATTTGCTTTCCTGGAAGGCAGTATGGAATTTCACATAGGCTTTGCTCAGGGAAGAGAATGATTGCACTGTAGACATTTAAGCTTTGCATATACTTTGGAAGACGGTAGCCATCACATTTAAACATATTAATTTTCACTTCATTCCCTGATGTCAGTTCCCAAGAAGATTCTGACAAGAAGGCCAACAAGAAACAACCACAGTTTCATTCTCAGGGAAGCTGAACGTTTTACAGATACTGGCACCATCATGATCCTTGAATGCACTGACTGGTAGCACTCATATCGCAGCTGAGCAGGGACACAATTCACCTTGGGAAAAGCCATTTTAAGTCCTCTTTTGCAGGGCTGTTTGCAGCTATTTTGCCTTGCAATTGCATAACATGCCATGGGAATGGTACTGCAAACTGTTCAGTGGATTATGGAAGTGCTTATGTGGTCCATGCACCCCGACTTTGCTCCAAACTCTGTTGTCTCCCATTCAAGCATGCTGCCACTCACTCAGGCCCTGCCTTTGCTCCTCAGAAAAGAGGAGTTTTACCCATCCTGTTTCATTTTGACATGTAGACAGCTGACTCTTTGATCAAAATTCATGTTAAAAAAAACCCTCTGTGTGTATAACTTGGAGCTATCCTAGTAGCATGGTAGACGCAGGGAATGCCCAAGGGACATGAAACCATAAAATCTGGTTGTGTTTTAGCAACAGGCTATGCTGGAAGCGGTGCTGATTGAACTATCGGTGGTATATTGTGCTTATTTGCAGTTGATTGCCTCATCAATTTTCATTGGGGACCTGAAATGGAATTTGGGGGTGGATATGGTATTAATTAGGAAGGAAACTGGCTGCAATATGCTTGGAGATAAAAATCTTTTCTGGTGGGAATCTGGTTTTGTACCCTGTCCAAATTGTTAAAGATGCATTTTACTGCAAAAGATATTTTTATGCAGTACTGTTAGCTCTCACTGGAGAACAAGTGAATTAAACATGAAGATGATTGGATTAATGAGAAAAAAAATTAGAAAAAACACTTTCTGGCTACAATAGATTCTTAAGAATTAAGTTTTTGTTGGTAATGCCCGGTGATTACCCCATGCATAACTCCCATATCTATGTAAGTAGTTAGGCAGTTCTCATCATCATGGCACTTTACATTATTTGTTTGGCCACTCTGAGAGGAGCATGAGATCATTATAAAACATTCACAAAGCCATGGATAGCTACAACATCTGTCCTATAGCTCGTAAGTGCTATTGAAGAACATCTTACATGTGGCGGTGTGCCCCGTGGTACCAGAACCTCTCCAGGCCATAGCCTGGTACGATGAATCCCCTGGGGGCACCACCCGGACTTGGTTCCCTTCTCCTCCCCCTAGGCTGTCAGTTACTATGTTGTACCCACCCCTGTATCCACCCTTGAGCTGCTGGCCCCCACCCCTTGTACCCACCCCCTTGTCCCTCACCAGACCTTCCAGAGAGTTCTCCCCTGTTCGCCTCTGGATTCGTCCTCCTTGATCCTGTTCCTCATTGTTGTTTTCGCCCAATCCCGTACCCCTATTCTCGCGGTCTGTTTCCCTATTGGTTGTTATGTGATTCCCCTAACCCTATAAATATAAGTGGCTTTCTGCCATGTGCGTTCTTTGGCTCTGGACTCCTTCGAGGTCTAATAAAGACTTCGGAACTCCACCCTAAGAACCTCTCCTGCCTCTTCGTCTTCAGCGGCCTCTCCTTCACCTTCCCTGTCTTTAACCACCTGTGGCTGCTGCACTCCCCAGTGCGGCTGCCACCGAGGACGCTCACTGAGACTCTATCGTGGCTGCAGCCTCGGAGCCTCCTCAGACCCAGACGGGGTCTGCCGTACCCCGGCAACCGCGATACTTACACACCAGCAGTATATAATGGTGTGCAATTTTTAAGTTAGGTAAGAGTTTGATGGTAAATTCTCATTAAGTCTTTGTGGCATTGATCAACCTCAGACACCAAAACAGAGCTTCTTCAGGCTTTTCAGGAGTTTATTTTCCTTCCCAATTGCAGAGCACAGCTTCCTGCAATTGAACTGGCCCTGCATGGGGTTTCTTGTTTTACTGGCTCTAAGTGTAAATCAGGGCAACACAGCTGCAGCAGCAAGGGTGGAAAAGAGAAGGAAAAAATTTGAAGGGTGCCCGCTGATTACAGTCAGATGCAAAGCAATGAGAAACATCACAGGAAAGGAATCAGGGGAATTGGGGTGGAATGCTGTTTGGGAGAGGAAAAGACAGGTTAAAGGATGTGCTAGGAGACTGAAATTCATGAGAGGGCTTGTAAAACACGGGAAAGACTGGGTTATAGGGAAGAAAAGCAGGAAGTGACTGAAGGGTGTGAAAAGGCTGAGTGGAAACTGTAGTGAGCAACTCTAGCAATCAACAGGAAAGTTGAAAGCTGCCAGCAATCCAGGAATTTTAATTCAAGGAGTGAAAAGACTAGAGCCAGGCTGACTGTCAACATGAAAACTGAAGTCTGGTCTCCCAAAGAAGGGAAATGGGTGAGGCAGGTGGGAATGCAGGAAAAAGGAAGCTTAACTCACTGGAAGATAGAAAAGAGACAAGCAGTTGGATTTCCAAAGACAAAGAAGATAAAAAGGGAGTAGAGATGGACTTGACAGGAGAAGGCGGTACGAGTGGGAGTCTGGCATCTCTGCAGCAGCTTTGGGAATCAGAAAACAGGTGCCTTGAGCCAGGGCTCAGCAAGACGCAGAAACACAAGAAGCAAGCAAGGAAGGAGGGGTCAAAAAAACGTTTGTGGGAAAGCTGACAAAAGTCAGGGAGATGGGTTAGTGGTGGTCCTAACACCTGTGTGGTACCAGACAACTGTGAGAAAGAGACTGCAGCCCAGCAGAGGAGCTAATTTGGGACATGCCATCATGATATGAGCCCAGTTGCTTTGTGGGGAGTGTTGTGGAAAGAACAGTTTTGTATTTCTTTTACCAAACTGTATGCTCCTAAGACCGTCCAGGGTCTGAAAAACTATGGCTGTGACTTGTGCCTGCTGACTTGAGGAGAAAGAGGTGTCTTAATAAGAGTTTTTACCATTTATATTAAAACTATATTTTGTGCATGACACAAAATTTGGGAGGGAGAGAGCAAGTGATCAAAAAGGGCAACAATTTCCCTGTAGCGGTGGAAGATGTTGGGCTTTTCTGGAAGCTCAGAATCACAACTTTCCCAAAAGGGCTTCACAAAGAGGAGCTATCTCTTACCCTGATGTGCTTGGCTGGAGAGCTTGCTTTTAGCCACAGCATTAAAATTAGATGTCAGAAAACTCAAGGTCAAGCTTTTGTTTTTATCAAAGCTTTAAATTATTAAAAACTTTAAGGACACACTTTAGGAGGGATCCATGGTTGGAAAGCTAGTGGAAAATATTTAGCACATCTGCAAAGCAGCTCTACTTATTTATACGCAAGACCTCTTCTGCACCAGAGCAATTTCAGTCCACAAAATGCTCAAAGATGCAGTGCCACCTTTTGGACAAACGAATGTCATGTTAGGTCAGGCATGAAGTTGAAAGAAGGAGAGAGAAATAGCAGGTGACATTCAGACCCTGGCCAGAATTGGGTCTCTGAGAAATGATCAGTAGCAAATGGAGACGATAATTGGAAGCAGTACTCAGAAATGGCTGTCTGCTTTTTCTTTAGGAAATGTAGGTCTTTATTTCCCAATTTATTTGAAAAGGCTTTTAAGGTCAGTGAAGTTCACAACTGTTAAAAAAAAAAAAAGAACAAAAGAAAGCAAGCAGAAAATAAATAAGAGAAAAAAGCACACATGGTTATACAGAACTGGAGTATGGATGTTAACTCACAGTGCTGGGCCTCACCTGTTGTCATGTCAGAAAAGCAGCACCAAATTCTCCAGGGACTGCAAATCTGCAGTGCATGATCTTCACGATTTAGAGAAGAACATTCAAACAAATATGTATGCCATCATCTAGATCCAAGGGGACTGCTGCTGTGGTCTTGGAGATTTAAGGGCTGACAGCACAGAATCTGTATGTAGTTCTTGTCTAGCAAAGGAATACTTTAAATGATATATCACTCATCTTCAGTGAACTGTAAAATCTGTGTATTACCTGCACTGGCCAAAGCATCAACAAATAAGAAGGAAGCTAACCATACAGAAAGGTGAACTGATTAGTCTGGAAATCACATATCCACACCCTCCTGCTGTGCTGTATATCCTTTAGGTACTCTCTGTAGCTTAACTATTTCCTTGAAAACACTAAAAGGATATTGTGGAAATAAAGTGGAAGTATAATGAATAAAACCCCCTAGTCTCTGAATCGTTCAGCAGGGTAAATCTTTTGGATTCTGGTACCCAGGCCAAATCTGCCAATGAGGTCTTATATAATTTCCTTCGTTTCTTCTCCCTGTACCATAACAGCAACAGTGGGCATTGCTCGGTAGCCTGTCACAAAATGATATCCATGTGTAGAATAGTCATTAGGGTATCCTAGTATTTTCCTGGAAATGCTGTAATAAGGACTTGCAATCTGAAGGAGGTCAATACTCTGCTACAGACAATACTCTGCTACTGTCATGTCTAATACCCACCAAGGAGATGTCAGGCTAAAATTACCATAGCATCTTCAAAATTTCTTTGTTTTGTCACTGCTACCACCTTCTTCAGCCTCCACCTTATCTCCTAGGGACCAGACACAGATTTCAGGGATGGATCTGGGGACCCTTCTCATTTTGTGTGAAATTACTGGCAGGTATCTTGGTGGTCCTGAGACCCATCACGTATTTAATATGACTCTCTCTTGTGTGCCATCACAGAGATTGTTACTAGACTCCTCTGTCTGCCTCCTTTTCTTTTCGCCAACTTGGCTGATTGCAGTGGCAGATAGTTTTCTCCAGAAGGGTGAGTTACAGAGTATGTATGCGTTGCTTTCTAGTAGGTAAGAGGTGCTTTCAAGAGTGACACAAAGTCCTTGTTCCCAGTGGGATATCTGTGCTAAGGCAGCTTTCCTCTCTCCAGTGTTTCACTTGTCTTTGAAAATAGGTGT
Source organism: Gymnorhina tibicen (assembly GCA_013399875.1). Taxonomy (NCBI): domain Eukaryota; kingdom Metazoa; phylum Chordata; class Aves; order Passeriformes; family Artamidae; genus Gymnorhina; species Gymnorhina tibicen. Next base: position 1,362,495 of record VXAZ01006690.1, on the reverse strand, counting down.
TACAAAGCATCCTGTTTCTATGTCCCAGCCTATTCCAATAATGCTGTGGATTGAGTATGATTTGATCTACTACTAAAACAAAAATATAATGAAGAAAATGCATTTCAACTGACAGACACTCTTTTAGTTCAATCCCAAATGAGATATTTTTGTTTAGTTTTGTGCATTTCCCTCAGGCTTTAAAAAATAAAATGTAGCTAAAGTTAGTCTTGAAATACCATTAGAAGAATACTACCTATATTATATATAGCACACTACATGCTTCCAAATTTTGAAATATTTTTATTGTTCCAGTATTAAAAAATAATATATTAGAATTTCATTACACACGTGCACACACAAAATCTATTTGTTTTCATCTGTAAATATTTGTGCATTTTGTCAAAAATTCAAATATTGTCAGTGCAAATCATGTTTTTCCTTGGTGAATAAATGATGCAAATGACAAAATATGTCTCATTCTAGTCACATCTTCTATTTCAGGTATGCATTATAAATAAAATTGTGTTTGCTTTCAATTAACAATGGATCTAATACATAAAAGAAAACAAAAAAGAAATAAGGGCAGACCTCTCACAGAAAACTATACTAGAAGTTTATATTATACTCAGATTTGGCTGGAATGCTTCTACTTCACCCTTTGTGTGGTGGGGGTGTGTACCAGCAAGTGGCAAATCGCTGGTTATGTTTTTTATGCTCTGTACTTGCCTGTTCTTGTGCCATTACAGTACGGTGCTGTTTTGCATTTCTGATGGCTTTTCAAAAATCCATCTTGTGTTGAGGGTCTGACAGTATGACAAGACAGTTAAACCAAAAGAAAGGTGATAGTGTGCAATTCTGCACACAGCCAGCAGCTGCTCTGTCTGTGATTCTGCGAGCGGAAAAGAAGTGACTGGGGAATGAGAGCCTGACTCCAACTGTTCTCTTACACCAGCAGGCATCATAAAATTCAGATGCAGTAGAATGGAACGTCAAGTCATTGTCTATCTTGTCACAGGCAACTTAACCCTGTTAATGGGAGCAAGGCTTCCCTAACACTTTCCCCAGATAATCAAGTTTGGTAGAATTTAAAATGCTTTAAAAGGAGGACATGAGTTTTTAAAGAGGTGGACCAGCAATCTCCTCAGCTTTGGGGAAAAAATGCCCAAATCTCATTCATAAAGCAGTCTCCAATACATAAGATGCAGGAAATTAGGAGTTATCCCTATTAAAAATACAAAGTAAAGTAGCTGCCATGCATAAGAATAAGGTGATGGGTTAAACCTGAGGTCATGCTGCAATTATTTTTCCTGCGGTACTAAGCATCTCCAAATCATCATCCAATATTCATGCCAATATGCTGCAATTAGAGACATGACTAAGTAGCAATACACAGACAGTACTGAGGGAGGAAAATTGCACACACTTCTGCAGAAAACTTCTCTTCACAAGTGCAACAAGAAGATCTTCTCATGAGTGCACCAATTTCAATTAGGATACGAAGTTAAATTTTCAAGTATACAGCCAGGTGTTGTTTTCTCTTGACAGGACTGATATTGTTAAAGCCAAACAAACTGTCTCCAGGATGAACACGGCTGAAATGAGCAGCTTTTGAGGTAATGGATTGTCCTACATATTAGAAGGTGAACCAGTATAACTGCTTTTAAAATATCATTCTGTCGTTACCCTATTACCTACATTCTCTATAGCTACACATGGAACTGTGTCTGTGTCTCTCTCTGATGATTGAAATACTGTGCTTTTCTATGGTTATTGGTGAATCACAAATCAACCTGTTAGGAGTCTGTTATCTCACCTGAATGCCATTAGAAATCAAATGGTGCACCCATAGCTGGCATGACATAAAGTGACAGTGCATGCTAAGTCTGTAGAGTGCAGGTGACCCACCCCCACTTCCCGTGGAGATTTTCAGTATTTCGGTGTGAGTGGCCTTGTAGAAAAGAGCTGGTTGTTCTAAGAAGCACTTAATCTGGGTGTAAAAGGGTGAAATTTCACACACTTTGAGGGATTTGCACCCAATTACATTATGGCTGAATCAAAGTTATTTTCTGAATTCAAGTCTGGTAGGATATTTCCTTTGTTTACTGGTCTGGTTTTGGGGGAGAGAGAGTTTATTGATTCAGCAACACAACAGATTTTGCATATTCTGTCCACTGTGTCCTGGAGATAATAACACTCCGAAAACATTACTGGAAGGTTGTGGTAAAAGTCCTGGGACCAAACTCCTCAAATCTTCCTGCCTGGCCCATAGCAGTTTATGTTGTTGTTTGGATCTGCCGGGATGCATGGCTTGAGCAGACCTTGTCCACAGGTCAGTGGACACAGGAAGTGGTACCTAGGAACAGGGCGCTCATACTTTTACATGTGCAGCTGCCACAATATTCTTGTGCGTGTGGAAATGCTCTGCATGCAGAAGGTTTGAGGCTTGTTTACAGGAGAAGCAGTCAGCAGAGAGCAACTGGTGCAGCTGGGCCAGTTAGAGCTGACTTTGGAGAGAGGCAGAAGGCAGATGTTCTGCTGATGGGGTGCTTAGTGCAACCTGTGTGTGTCCTTCCCTATTCCTAATTGTCAGCACTGGAGCATCCATATTAATAGTCTGCTGCCAACTGTTCCTAAGAAAATCCATGAGATTTGCCTTACATATTCATACCTGCTCTGTATGTGCAACTGTGGCACTGAGGTAGCAAAAGAGAGTGAACAAAATGTATGTGGGCCTGTAAGCCTGTTATGCAAATGTGCTTTCTGAAAGTACAGATTAGCTTATATCTTATTCATCAGCAGAAACTTAAACACAAGATGGAGGAAGGAGCTCCTCATCCACATCTCCTTTGTCTGATTTTGCAGTCTTTCTAGAGATTTTTTCAGGTGAAAAAATGCTCAAAAATGAGCATTCATGTGATATCAGGCAGCATTTATGATGCAAAAGAGACTGTATTTTGACAATACCAATATTTTCTATAATTGGTAAGACCGCAAAAGTACGTACTTGACTGAACTCTTGAGTGGCAAGTATTTTACTTGTAGTAAACAAGATCATCAGAGAGGCATTCACAGGATGAGACCAAATCAGTGAGTGAGCAGCAGATGGGGCTTGAGATTCAAAAATGAAGAGCACGGGCGACTTCATCTCCTAAATCTATTATTGATTAAACCATGAACAGTCAAGACTCTCATTTCACTCACGTTTAGTGCAGCAGCTCTTGGCTGCCAAGCTTAGGGAGTGAGCAGCCTAGCAGGAATTAGAAAAGAGCTGGATAGCAAAGTATATGCAGATAAAGTGCAACCATACCACTGTTATTAATATTAACCCATGCACTGCTGAGGCCATTTGCACAGATGCTAAAATCAGAGAAGAAAAAATCTATGGCAGTACTGGTGCCAGCACATGTGTCACAAATTCCTTGTAAGTGAGTAACTGATCTCTTGAGTACCACTATCTGCAACATCTCCTTTCACTTCTTCCTACTGCAGCTCTCACTTTCTTATCCCTGTAGCAGCTGATGCACATCTACAAAGGTACAGGCAGCTCTGCCTCATCAGAAAGTGATGCTTTGATTTTGTTTTTCTCCCTCAGCACCTAGTCCAGAGTAACAGCCTTTCTTTCCCATCATGTTGGCTTCTATTTTTTTTGACACAGTTGGTTTTTTGGGGGGCTCTAAGTTTTGTCTCCAACCTCTTTCTTTTTTTTTTTCATTACAGGGTTCTTTCTTTCTTCCCACTTCTCTTTTAACAAAATCTGGACACTTTTCTTGGAATCTTAACCTGGGGACAGTGTAATGACTGCTTGGTTCTATAAGTCAAAGAGTGCCTAAGCTGTTAATAGAGTTATTGCTCAGTCTTTCCTATTTCCTATTCTACCATGTCAACAGGGAAATTTGACCCAACAAAGCCACTGAATATCCAAAGACAGTGCATAGGACTGAATTCTTATTGTTCTGTGTTCCTTCTTCCTGAATGATAAGGTTCCTGCTGACTCTGAGTGATTTCCCTAAGGGCAGGCAGTAGCACCACTAGGCTTTTGAATTGCAAAATGCTACATCATGCTCATCCTGAAAATCTGCTGTCCTCTTACTTGCAAATTGTGGACTCAGATTGGAATCTGAGCTCTTCAGAGACAGCACTTCTGCTCTGCTCCTCTACCTAACAGTGAGCGTAGAGCAGGCCTTGGGAAAGGTATTGCACTGTGACAGCCTCTGTCCCATTGCTCCAAAAAAAAAAAGGCTGGCTCCATCTTCTTTGCTTCCCCCACTCAATGTGACTTTGTCAGCTATGTCTGTTTTAAGCCCAAGTGGTAAATACTGCAGTTTCCAGATGGAAGGTCCTATCTGGAGCTAGATATCCACTGGCAGTGCATATCACATGGAGAAGTTGATGCAATCAACCACCGGAGTGCTTTTGATTCTGTGATAAATAAGACAGCAAAGGCCCTTTTCAGCTTCCAACAGCACTTAATCCAAACAGAGCATGACCTGCAAACCTACCTGCAAACCGTTGTCATCATATTCTGCTCTCTGTTTTGCCTCAAGGGATGGTTACATCTAGCTCCCTGCTAGATACACTTGGCCACTTTGATTCTGCTCCACTTCTTAAGAGGTCAGGTCTTTCAGCAAGCAGTAATAATTGCCAGTGGTGTCCAGAGATTTATAGGTTTGCTCTATATCCTGTAGGCTTCAACACTTTGCACTTGTTCAGAAACCCCTGGGATGGCTAGATGAGTTCGCTTGTTTTTTGCATTGGGCTCCTTTTTCTCTCCCATCTAAATTTATTAACATGATTTTCAATTACTTTTAGAACCCTGATAGTAATTTATTTTTAATTATCTACACTCTGTAGCTGTAACTTGCTAAATAATCAGGTCAGTTTAAGGTCTCTCTCTGAAAATGAGTGTTACACTCATGGAAAGGCTCTCAATCTAGTTCTATTATTGCTATTAATTCTAATTAAAATAATACTTAGTACTTATCTAGCAGTTTTATGTCTGGAGTATTTTGTAAACATTTACTGATTCATTTTAACATAATTATTGCAAGATAGGCAGGAAATAACAGTAAAAAATCTGTAGCACGGAGTAAAAAGAAGAAGATCACTTGTCTACAATAAAAGGAGTTTATGAGTGTGTATTACCCATAGACTCATTTTCCTGGAAATCTGTGTAATTCCCTGCACATGCATGTGGACCCACGGTACAGCAGCAGAAATCATGTATCCTTGGCAGCACACAAGCTAACGCACACTCTGCTTTCTCTCAGCAGGGAATAGAGAGCAGAGAAGTTCACATCATCAGGTTCAGCTTGAAAAGAAGAAATTTAACCAACCTAGCATCAGGATTTAGAGAGACAATAGGTCTCCCCATCTTGATTCAGGGCCATAAAAAGAATTGGATTCCTCAGCATATGGTTAAGCACCAAGGGGAAAAGGACTAAATAGACAAGATTGGATTGAAAGGAAGAGAATAGATCTGAAATTCAAATTAGGGAAGCAATGCTAAGTCCTTGGCCCTGTTACCAGATTTGACATTGACAGAGATTAGTCTTGGCACCATCAGTAATGGGAGAGTTGGGGTGCTTTTTAAGCTAAATTTGCTGCCAATATCTAAAAGATTTGCCATCCATGGATGAGCACATTGTGTCAGAAGGCCAAGAGCTATTAATACAGTCACCACATAATGAGTGGGGAAGACCCAAGGAGCAGCTTGTGTAAGATTAAAGGCAGTTCCAAGTCAACACCATTTCTGCAGTGTTACAGTTCTGTGGATCAGCTACAACTGAAGTCTGGAACTCCACTGCAAAACATCAGTGATGCAAAACTGCTGATCAGCACATTTGCCAAAAGACGCCCAGGAGGCACATGCAAATCATTTCCTCTGGAAAAAAATAAAAAAAGAGACTGATGGCTTTGCTCCTTGGGAAAGAATGATGCCAGTATGACAGCTCCAGGCATGAGATGGATGCACAGTCTGATCACCAACCACCAGAAAATATGATGAAGAAGCCATTGCCAAATGCTTCGAAGAGCTGTGTCACAAGTGTGCCACAGGTGAAGGCTTCCCAGGACTTTTGCCGTAAATGGGAAAAAGTTCCTCAAAGTGTGTGTTGCTTGCAAATGGCTCCAGAGGGCAGGACCCATGCAGCCAAATGAAGCATGAAGCAGCATGAAGGCAGAGAAACCATTCTTGTCCAGGACTGGCCAGTTTTCAAAGGTGTAATAAGGAGTCATTATTGCCATGTAAGGGATAGGCTGGGTGTGTGCAGGAAAGGAGGTTGTTTAGTGCAGTTATTCCTGCTGTCATGAGATAGACTGGTACTGAAAGAAGATGAAAGTATATGGCACGAATTACTGGTTGTGAGTGGGCAAGAAATAGTGAAAGGGGTATGCAGAAAACAGAAAGGAATGTCTGCAGTCTCAACATATTATCTCCACTCACACCCCAAATGAGAAAGCTTTGCTTACTTTTACAGACTATTGGGAGCATATTTAGATAGGACCTATGATAAGAAAGGAGCATTTTCTATTGGAAAACTTTAAAAACAACCTGATGGTTAAAGCCCCAAAGAGTCCAGATCATTGCCTTCTACTATGGTGGGCAATTGCAGGGAGACCCTCGCTTGAACACAGTGTAGGTTCCTACTGTGTGTCATCAGAAAACCTAGAAACCTCAGAAAATATCAGCTCAGCACATTATTTTTCCATTTTCCTTTCTTAAGGAGCTGTGCATGGTTGTGAATTTCCTATCCCTAGTTGTGGATGCCCCAACACTCTAGGTGTTAAAGGCCAAGTTGGATGGGGCATTGAGCAGTCTGGTGTATTGAAAGATGTCCCTGCAAATGGCTGGAGTTTGGATCTAGATGACCTTTAACGTCCCTTCCAACCTTAACCATTCTATGATACCTGCTTCACCCTGAATGAGTAATTCAGGAGTCTGGCATTTGCAGGAAAGAAAATTCGTTTCACAAGCAGGATGTTATTATGGCAAGGAGCAAAGTCACTGGAACCTTTAATAAGAATCTGTGGCAGTCACAGCAAGGTAAACAATATAGGAGCTTAGCCTACATGAATTTCTGGGTTAGTGCCCGTGGAAACAAAAAGCTGCTGGAGCACAATGTATACTGTTCAAAGCACTGAGTCATCTTTCACTCAAGATAGCTCCATGTGGTGTGCAGTGTGGATGAAAAGGCTGTCTCCATCCTGTCACCAGAGCTCTGCTGTCAGATTTCCTTCCGTTTTATAGTTAGGTCAGGAGCTGCACTGGCTTGCAATAGGCCCTGCTAAGGTCTTCTGTCCTAAGTCTTCACGGCTAGTAGTATGCCATGACCCAGGGGCAACATTTCCTACATTTATTCTACATGGACATAGCCAACACCCTTCCTGCTTCTCATAGGTACTGGGCCAGCAGTGGTTATATAGACTCCTGCTCTCCTTCCAATTCAGCCTGGTAAAGGAAATTGCTTGATGGTTGATTGAATAATTGAAGATTTAAGGTTAATACTTTGATCCCATGGGAAAATTTCAGCCACTGCCTCACTTCATGTGCTTCACACAAACCAGCCTGTGCATAGGTGTCTTCACAGCCAAGGACACATCGGGTTCCTCAGCCTCCATGCGCGGCACACGGCCTGGGCTGGGGGCGCTGGAGCAATGACTGTTGTTCAGTTTGTTCAGGTTAACTTGTAACACTAAGAAGATGATCATTAAATATCTGTTTTTAAGTGGTGATGGGTGAGGTTTTTCAGGGTCATACCTTACAGACTGGGGCACATGCTGCAGGCTCTCCTATCGAGGGAACTGTTCTGGAGAGGGTTACAGGCCACTGTGTGCCTGCTGAAATCAGCTGCACACTGTCCCTAGGACACATGAAAGCAATGACGGAGAAACTGTGGCATGCCAAATCTCCACCATTATCCAGTCAGTGAAAAACACACTGCCCTTGCTCAGAAAAGTTTAAGAAGGAAACCGGCAGTGGCCATCTCTTGGCGTTAATGATTTGACTTAATGATCATGGAGGTAATTTCCAACCTTAACGTTTCTGTGAGAAGACAACTGATGCCAAAAAGGGTAGTGACATCCATGAGGAATGTGGCCATGGATGATCAGTGCTGAGGCAGGGACACCCCTGAGGGACTGCAGCTGAGAGCAACCCATGCCAGGACAAGAACATCCAGAGGGACTGTGGCTGTAGGTGACAATGTGGTGGGGAAGAGGGGAGAGAGATGTTTCTGTACAGTTAAAAAATATAGTATTTCTCTTTTTTTCATTAATACCCAGAGAAGTTAGTGGATGTTTGTGTTGACTGGCAAGAAATTACCTAAAGTAAGATTCCCCAATCTAAGGCTTTTCTACCCATGGTAAATGCCCTGCTGCATCTCATTCTAGGGTTGTCAGTGGTATCCAAAGTAAAACAGAGATGATAATAGTAAGGATAATGAGAATACTGAAACAGATTCTGGATTCAGAATAATCAAGACAGAGTGAAGGACACATGGTAGGACAAACACTTTCCAATTATTTAAATTTCAATGAACATTATATATGTATGTATATCTATATATATTTATGTCATACCATTTCAAGTATATATAGATACATTTATGTATCTATATTCAAACACATGGGCATCTTTGAAAATATTTTATATACATATATTAATTCCTATTATACATTAGCATAGTTTATTATATATTAGCATTTTTATACATATATTTGATATACAAATTTCAAACAGTGCACATAAAAACAATCTAATCCATATGTACTAAACATATATAGTAAATATAATATAGCCTATCATAAACAATCAAAAGATTAAGTCATATACTTTATGGGTTAATATACTGCTGCTCAGCCATCCAGTCTGTATGTCTGACAGAAAATAGCTTTCTACATTAAAACTCAGATTATTTTTAAGTCTATATTAACAAAAACTTGAGAGACTCCTGAAATTTGACAGGGGATTATTGTTTGTTTCTTTTTTTAAAAAATCAAATTTTTTATTAAATGTGTTTTTCTATACACGTGTGTGTTCTCCTGGAAAAAAAAAAGGTGCTTTAAAATTTTTTTTATGAACATTAGGGGGGAAAAAAGTCTTTCCCTGCTTCTATCAGCAGGTTTTGCTCTTCAGCGGTCACAATTTCTGCTGATTCCTTGTCTTGGGCACCATGGGAGAGCTCATGGCCAGTCCTGTCCAGAACCTGTTGATGAGATGCGGCGGAGTCCTGGGGACTACAGGAGCCTTTGGGCTGGCCACATGCAGGAGACCAGCAATGGACCAGCAGTAAAATGAACCCATTACCTGAGAAAAATTTATACTTAAGACAAAATGATTGAAGTGTCTGCTAACAATACATATGAGGACATTTTGCCTTGCTATGTAGTGCGATGCCATTTTTTCTTTATAATATTTCTATTCACCTTTCGTGACCTAACATAACGTAATTCCTTAATCATGACAGTTTGACACCACATCTAAATTTATGGCTAAGTGTACCTTTCATTTTGAAGTCAACCCCCTGCTGGCATCCCAGTGGCCATGAAAAGAAAATGTTCTCTTTCACTGCAGAAAAAAGCAAAGGTGTCTGCAAAAGAATAAATGATCTACTTATCAAACTGCATTTTACATCTGTACTTTTAATGTGATGGGGTATTTAAAGTGACTTATTTTCCTTTTACTTTCTCTTGCTAATTGGTTGTTCAGGTACCGAAACGAAAAAAAGAAAAATTAAGTAAAAGAAAGCAGAAGTGCTGATCAGAGAATAGATTTGATTTCTCACAGCACGGTCATGCTGCAGTTAGTTATCCACCTGCTCAAAGGCATGCAAAGACTATTCAAATACACCCTGGCTGAGGGTAACCTTTCAGACCTGTTTATAAGCAATACGAGTACATCCACACTGCTGCCCATTTGTTGCTGGGTGAAATGTTATGATATGATAGTCAGACAGACTTAAAAGGAATGGCTGGAGAGATAAAGTAGGGAGCTGTCATCTGTGTAGTAAAAAGAGAGTCACATTCAAGCTGTTTACAGCAACATTGGCTGAGGGTTTGGTCTTCCTTTTAATGCTTTTTTTTACTGAAATGTTACAGTGAAAAAGGCTGTGAAGAGGTAGGGCAGCTCTATGTGACATCTCATTTTACTTCTGGATACCAAGAGAGATTAATGCATGTGGGCCCCCAGCATTCTCATTTCTATTGCCATGCCTCCAAAACTGAAATATCAGGTACAGCAACTTATTCTTTATGGCTTAATTTCTGTGTGCCCAAGCAGCCAATCAGAAACATAAATGGACAAAACCAATTCTACAATAAAACTGTATGTGTATTATATCACAGCCATATTATTCTGAATTTTTGCTGGTTTTGCCTAAGGATCGATGGATAACTGAAACACAACAGGAAATATTTTGTTTGTTCGCTTCTTAAGGAAAAATAGAACCACCCAATTGATAATAAAAATCAGTATGTGCTGTTCTGTGAATGCATTCTAGCGTGGCAATTAAGTATTGAGTAAATAATAAACATCTCAAAGCAAACCTTTTATAGCCCAAATAACAGAAGTGAGTTAGAAAATGTTCTTTTAAAATAGGAAAAAGTGCTTCATTATCACTGGAAGCATCAAGAAATAACCAGTGTTACAATTCAATTCCTGGTGCTTTCTCAGCAGTCCAGTGGAATACTGGGTATTGTTTGGAAGGAAGGAATTCCTTTGCTTGAGAGTGTGGAAACCAGCATTTTCAAGACTTCTCAAATTGTGATGCTGTACTAACACAGGAAAACAGAAAATATTCTCTGCATCCATCAAAGGCGGCGGTGTTTGTCTTCTTTTAAATCAAAGGGCCTTGACAGCTATTTTGCTTCATAAAGGTATCCAGCAAATTATTACTTTCCGTAATCACAGTACAAAAGATTGATTGTCCAGCTGACAGAGTATCTGCCCTTTAATTAGTCCAGCCTGCAAGGGGGATGGTCATCCGTGACACTGTTTGCTGCCGGGGGAAGCATTGCTCGTGCTGAAGTCAGTGCTACTAATGACATCTGCTGAGCCAGGTTTCATCTCTCAAGGACAGCTTGTTTTTTGCAGAGACGCACCAACCTCTCAGGCTGCCTTGGGACAAGATCTCACTTCAGTGAACCTTGAGCCTCACAAGCTAGAGATCCCAGCTCGTGGGAACATAACCCTTTGGGTTTCTGGAGCTTGTACCTCCCTATGAATGCTTGCCTTGGGAAGATGCCTGCAGCACTTAGGTTTGCAGTTTGGCTATAGCCTGTTATGAGTGGACAGGGTCACAGACAAGACAGGCTGTCTTCTGGGGACTTTTTTCTCCTGTTTTATTGAGTACTTTGCTTGGGTAGTCAATTTTCACGGCATATTTTCCAGCATCTTAGTCAAGAGTTTTGTTTGACCAGGAATGGCTTCCCTGGGTTGTGCCGTGTATCACTAATCAATAAGACAGACACAGAGACATAATGTGGAAATGAATTGATGCCTGTGAGGAGAGAAGAATGTGACTAATTATTGCTAAGCCACCTGCCGCCACAGCCGGATTGGAACATCCCCACTGTTTGCTGCTAAGTTTAGCAGCTGATTGCTAGGTGTGAAGGCTTTCTGCCAGCAATGCAAATGCCTGGCACAAAAGGGTGCCTTCTCCACAGCATATCCCATGACTTGAGCTTTTGTAGATAAACTGGCCTCAAACTATCAGCCCAGGTGCTGCTAGCAGGATAGGAGGCATACAGCTCACCCCATTTGCCCGGCTTTTAGGAAGGAGTTTTGAAAGCACTTTGAAACTGAAGCTGGAGACATGACCACGACCTGCAGTGCCAACACTGACCTTGTTATATAGACATACCTGCAGTATGCTCTGTTGCAGGAAACTACTTTTGAATAGTGCTTTACCTCTATAGGTTGTGAGATGCTTGACAAAGACTGCCACAATCCTTTTCCAGATGGGAAGACTGAAGCAGGGACACAGTAGCAACTACATGTTTTCATCAAGAAAGCAGTGGTAGAGGCTGAAAACAGACCCAGGCCATTTGCAAAATCCCTCCTCTGTGCACTTTTCCCTAGTGTTTGTGCATGCTTTCTTCTTCAATTCTTCTGGAACGTAATTTGATCTAAGAGAAAAGAAACGACAGACCTCACCTGAATAATTTTCAAAGTTAGTTATGTTGTTTACATCATCTCTAGACCTACGAAGCTCAGTGACCAATGTGGGTACCCCAGGTATATTGCACTTCTGCTTTTGGCTGGTTTGTCCTAGGACATAAGTGGTGCTCCTGCCTGTAGCAATTGTATTCATAATGCTTTGATGTATCACATTTTCTAGGGTCCTTGTGGTCTTCAGACAAATTGCCCTTTCCTTCTCTGCTTGAAAAATGAAGCTTTTAGTTCTTCTCCCAGGATCAACATGTGTCTGGGATTCCCTGAACGCACTGAATAAATCACACTGATTTCTCTAGTGTTTTTGTGCACCTGTCTTTTTAATATGATTGCTATTCTGATGCATGGAAATATCTGCCAGCTCAACATTAGTCTCACGGTTGTTGGTTGTTTTTTTCTTTTAAATCAGCCTGGCTACATGTCAGTCTGGAGAGTATGCTATTTGCCTGCCACTGTGAAATATTTAATTTGCTATTCTCCTTCTCCTCCTTCATCCATTTCCAAATAGACACACAGACAAATAGGCAGGAAGACCTTCACTTGCTAAAGTAGAAATACGTGGGACTGTATGGGAAAAAAGTGTAATATTTCATATTTCAAATACCTTACATTTTGGATTTCCTGCTTAAAATCCCTTTGAAGTTCATTTTAATTGGATTAGACTTGGAAATTAATTATCAGCAGTTAGAGACAGCTTTACCTCCTCCGAGCCTTGCTCAGATGTTAGCGAATTAAGGACAGTTTGTACCTAATTTGGATTAGGTGACTAAACAACTCAAGAATAGGACTGTGTTTCTATATATAGTTTCTCATTTTGTCACTGCTGGGGGAAGTACCTGCTGGGGAATGGCTGAGGTTTAAGGACTTGTGCAGTGAGGATACTTGCTTTTGCAGCATGGAGCCTTTAAGGTTTGCTCTGAGTGGGTTTTCTTGCCATGGTGCTGGAAAGAGTTGAGCTCTGTCTCTCCCTCAACATGCAGGAAGCTGCACCAAGTCACTTAGAGGAACAGCCAAAAAGCACAGACAGCAGGTACCAGGGTAGATGGGCATATTAACATGGTAAATACATTCACCCATAATCAATGGTTCACTGCTGGTGGGTTAAACAACCCACCTCCTTGCTGAAGGATTTTATTTGACAGCAAGGTTATAGTGAAACACAGAAATCCAATATCCCTTCTATAAAATACAGATGGAGAAAAAAATTACGTGGACTAAAATTATGACTTCATATCACATTCAGTCTGTCCTTTGCTCGGATTGGTAGGCTGTGTTTCAAAGCTTTATAATTGATATTGCTCATAACACTAGGGGAAAAGAGAAAGAGGGCAGGCTATAAACTAAGAGATTGGAGCTGTAAGACAAGCATATTGTAAAGTGACAATAGGGAACAAGGAGGTTCAGGGATCACTAGATGGCAGTCAGCTCACCAGCAAGGATAATAGAGAAAAGAAGACATAAGCTTGTGGGGACACAAAAGCAGCATGGAGGAAAGCAGCTGTAATGCCATAAAATTCTAGAAATTATGTCAAATTTGCTTTGCTGTGCGCCAGGAGTCCCAGGGCAGGCAATGCTCTCTTTCAAAAGTGGTCTCATTGTGTCAATAGATTTACTGACATGAGGAGAGCAGGTGGGATTGATCTGTGCACACACAAAGCAAGGAAGAGAAATGCATTCAATTTAAAAGAAAAAATATTAGAAAGAAAATTACATTGCCAAGTCTTTCAGTCTTATATTGGGATGTGAAAATGTGGGAGATCAAACCTGAGACCTAATTAATTTTTAGATACAGGTTGCACACATTAATGTTACTTAGTTGCACAGTACCAGTGCAGGAATGCCGTATCTTTTAACAAGACTGAAAACAGTAGAATACCTGACTATCTTCACAGCTTATTAATGTTGTTTATTATTTCTATTCCACTGTTCAGCGTGCATATGCCCATGCTAACTTCAGCAGAAAAGGAGACGTATCCCCAGTCCTTAAGCCAATATTCAGGAACACATTAATATAAGCTGAATCTGGGGTCACCTCAGCATTTCCATGGTTATGTTAGAGGAAGGCAGAGATTTGGAGGATGAGAATCATAGATTGAATAGTAGCTATGGTTTAGTTCACCTCTTTTCCAATTCATATGAGAATCATGTCTACATTAGCACTCATTCAGAAACATGGCAAACACGGCTCTGTTCTCCATACAGTTTACTGGAACAATTGCCAATTTTAAGGGACCCAGGACTGATTATGTGAATTCCTATGTACCAACAAAGACCATAGAATTACATTGAATAACATGCTCTCACATCAGCTTTGCACATTTGTGGTTGAACTAGGGCTACATTTTTAAACCTGTGGTGTCATAATTTCAAGTAGTTCATAATGAGAACAGGAATTTGTTAACATTAGTCCTATAATCTTTTTTTAACTGTTAAGTCAAACTTGTCTTCCTCGTGGGAATAGAAAACCCATCTTTTTAGAAAGTCATCTAGATTTGCTTAATGATTTGGAATGATGGAGATGTAACTGATTTATGTGGTCATTTGCTTCTTCAGCATTATTCCAATAGGCATCACTCTGAGACAGTGATTTAGAGGCACAATGCCTAAAACCTTGGAGGAAGAGCACACAGAGAAACCACTTCCCTGAGAACACATGTCCCCTTGGAGGTCTTATCTTGGAAATAGGGTAAAACTCCTTAAAATTTGGTGTCTCTTTGTCATTTTTCCAGACGGATATCCCTTTCTTGGCCCTGACACTTAGCCTCCAGTGTGCTTTTATCCGATATACTTAACATTCAGTCCTGGGTTCCTTCCTACACTTAACTAGATGGCTCTTCTATACTTTCTCCTTGCAATATAGCTCACTGAATTTGAGTAAGTCTACAAGCTTCTCAACAAACACCAAAGGTGGCACACCTTCAGCCTGTCATGCTGAAATGCATTTTCCAGGCTTCATATCTATCGTGTTTTTCTCTGAACTCTGACTTTTTTTTTATGTCATTTTTTTCAAAAACAGTGACAGCAAGATTAGACCAGAGAGCCATGACATTTTTCCCAATGCTAGAGAAAGGGGAAGCTTCCTACACCTCTATAAAAGAAATGTATCAATGTTCCCACAAGCAGACAACCCCACAGGAGGTGGGAGTAACTGCTAAGAGATAAAGATTTGTTGTTTATCTAATAAGATATTCAAGGTCTTCTCAAAGTCATTGCTTTGCAGGGCAATCACCTAGTCCATTTGGGCCATGTTCTTTATTTGTAGAGGGATGACTTTATATTTGGCCTCATTTAAATAAAGAATTTGAGAACTTTCAGCACACACACAAAAAATGCTGATTCAATAAACTCAGAGGCACGTGATGGGGACACACATTGCACACGATGAAACTTACACCTGAGACTTGTCTGACATCTTGACTGTATTCCCAGGCAAGCTGCCTTAAGAGTTCTCATACCAAGGAGTCCTCTGTGCATTGTAGGTAGACAAGCCTTGCTTTTTTACTGTCATGGATACAGGGAGCTCATACATCATTATAAGAAGCAAAAATTATTCCCAGTGTTTCTGAAGTAAAATACTTTAGAAAGGGGAAAAGGAAGGAAATGCTTTGGCTCATTTGGTTCATTGGGACTCTGCATGAATGTTTTCTTCAAAGTCTTGATATTTTCAATGGAACTGAAATTTTTTGTGTGTCTACATCAGTATTTCAATTCAGATCAACAGCATATATTTGGAGCAAATGTCCTTGATGGGCCCGTCACCCCACTTAGACTCTTATTTCAGAATAGTCTTGGATCATGTTCTTCACAGACAAAGCTAAAGTATTGGAAGGACTCCTGTGGTGCTCCCAACATGCTCCACTCACTAACGGGCCTTAAATCTGCAGTTAGTCCATAGCCAAACCACAGAAAATAAGGATAGTGCGGGTCTGGGTTCATCAGCAACAGTTTTGCTCTAAAAATCTGATCCTACTGAACAAACCCCTTTACAATATGACATAGCTGGTGTACTTCAGCCAACCTAACAAAAGCACACGTTTTGAATGCACACAATTTCTCAAGCAACATCCTCACTAATTTTCATTATTAATACTTACTATATAAACTGTTTTCCATCAATTCTGTTACCAGCCCCAGGCAGGATTCTTAGTTTTCGCAAAGGCAAGTTCCCTGCAATGTGATCTGACCTTTACAGATACCAATTTAGAGTCATCCTCTTGGGCTCTCTAAGAACAAAGCAGAGGGCCTGATAGAACTTGGAGGATCTAGATGTTGCGCACTGATTTCTGATGCAGTTTCATCATGCTCCGTTGACACACAACCCGCAGAGGAATATGAAGGTCTCATTATTTTCAAGGGATCGAAATCAGCCTGCTTTCATTATCTAGAAGTGGACGTCTAAAGCTGAGCTATCCCCAGGAGGCTCCTTCTGTAGCCAATGAAGAGAGAAGGGCCTCCAAAATGCACTTTAAATGACATACATTATAAACTCATCTTAGGATAGGATTTGTCCCTCAACAGAAATACCTTTTTTACTCCACCAAAAGGAGCCAAAGGTAACTACGTTGGATCTATGTATTTTGG
This sequence comes from Gymnorhina tibicen, assembly GCA_013399875.1. NCBI lineage: Eukaryota > Metazoa > Chordata > Aves > Passeriformes > Artamidae > Gymnorhina > Gymnorhina tibicen. The sequence continues at coordinate 1,345,763 of VXAZ01006690.1, read as the reverse complement.
TTTTAGATGCAGATGAATCCTATCTGTGAACTGCTTACAATGAGATGGAAAATAAAGATTTTGAAGAAGTAGAAAATTGAAATTTACATTTTCTAGTGAAGCTATTATAAATCTCAGCATAACAAAATAAAAATGCCCACAATTATGAAAATTTCCTCAAGTGAGAGGATGGGACAGAGTTTGCTGTTACATGGAAGAATATAACTGAGATAAAAGTATTTTCCACAGTCAGAATAATATGCATACAATAAGCAATTATCAGTTAAGAGCTCCACTCTCCAGGCTTTTTGTAGAAAAAATGTATCTAACTCTGCTGCTTAGCATCATTGTCTTAAGCTAAGTTTCACCTTGCTGGAGTCATGTCTTTTCAGTGAGTTCTTTTACCTTTTTCCCTTTCATGGCGAGGATAAGGCATTTGTCATTTGTTTTCATGGTGGTATATCATCTGTTTCACACCTGATAGTTCTTACTTTTGCCTACACTGCTGCTTTACTTGGCAATAGGAAAGTACCTCCATCCTCTTCCTTTTATTCATTTCTTTCCATTATGGAGTAAAGAAATGAGGATAATTCATGTCAGCAGACTGGGATTTGTGGATGTCATCACAATTCATTAAAATTGCGAAGTCCTGTCACTTGCTCCCTATTATTCTGCAATACAGTTGGCATATGAATTGACACACTACCAAAATTAGATGAGAACACTTAAGTTTTCTCCATAGAGAAACATCCCTCTGCTTTATTGTCCCAGCTTAGTGATATGTTTTCCATACTGTACTTAGGTATCAGTCCTTTGCAACCAGTATAAATTCCAGGCCTCTCTCTTCCACATATTTCCTTCTTCCTTGAATCTTTGACTTTTGTCCTCCTGTAAGTCATATAGAAATCAGTAGGGTTTGTAAAGCTGCCTGTAGCATTTTAAAACTGTATCACTGCACTTAGCAAACAACTGCACTTTTGCTAGTTGGTGCTATGGATCACTGAAACAAGATGGATAAAGGCCGTGTGAAAAAAAGTATATAGGCTTTTTGACCAACTTCTTTTTAGTGCAATTGTTTTTACAAGACTTATTCCAAAGATGGGCCTCAGAATGAAATTTTATCTCCTGGGCATGTGGAAGAAAGACTTGTAATAGCTCTGAGCTGTGCATCACACCTAAATCCTGCTCATACATCTTGGCATTAAAGGCTTGACTGGCACTTAATTTCCATCTCCATCTAGCTGTTCCCCTTGGTTCCTCTCTCTTTCCCTTCTTTATTATGACTTTCAGTCCTTTGTTTCCTTTCAGGACTTCCTAAATTCAATATATGTCTTCCTGATCTATTTCTCATGATATTATCAGGTTAGAAGTGCAATTTTTTCTTATAAGTATTTAATTTAGACCATAAAACATAGGAATCTTATTTCATTATTTCAGGTGCTTTACATTCTGATTACTTTAATTAAGCAAATGAGTTTTTATGTTTGGTTTAGAGTTTTTAAAAATTATTTTTCATATTTCTTCTAGTATTGTTCCAAGCTGGCATTTTATTCAAAGAAAATTGTGGTTTTGAGACAGGTTTTTTTGGCCATGCATCCAGTGACTCCCCTTCACAGTTTTAAGACAGAATTGCTCCTTGTGCCAGCTTAGGTGAAGTATTCTGTATTCTGCATTCTGCTGCATTCTTGCATTTTTTGCAGAGTTCTATAGCAGAGACATCTCATCCCTTTTCTTGTGCTGATGATCAAACTAGGAATTAATACTAAAGGCTGATCTATGCCCAAAGAGTGAGTCAACACGTTTTTTTTGGTGGTGATGGTGATTTTGGTTGATTTTTTCTAAAGAGCAGGGAGGAACATATGGTGCTCCCTGACTTGCTCAGTTCCCAGACATATGGATGCCTTCCAGCCACCCCGATGGCAGAGTGGGCTGGGAACAGACTTAGTGCCAATGCCATAGGCTCACTCGAATGCACAGACTCCCCTCTGCTATGGGGGGAGCCCTGTGGGGTACCCAGGCCAGCACCGCCAACAAAAAGCTGTCTTGAGGTGCCCCTCAGAAGATCACAGGGCAGTGCCCAAAAGATTAAATGTGTGGCATATTTTGTCACTGTCATCTTTTGCAGATTGTTGTCCCTAAGCTGAAAGATTTTGGCAAGCTGTGTGCTCAGTGTTAAACTCTGACTCTGAATAACCAATAATTAACTATTTGCTGTCAGCAAAGGTTAATTTACAAGTGTAATAATAGTTATATATTTACTATTAAATATTTCTAAATGGAACTTGCACATATGGAACAAAGTCAGTTTCGTGACATCTCTTAACTCTGGTCCAGTTTCATTAACTTTTATTTTCTTCACCTGTTTCCACTGTCATTACTGTCAGCCTTGGGGCAGGCATTTTTGAAACATTAATTTTAATTACAGCACAATAAGAATGAAGCCCCTTGTGATATTTATCAGCGGAATTCTCAAAAAATTTTTAATATATTGAAAATAAATTGTGTTTATAGCACACTGCTTTCCCAACTGCGGAAGACTTTAACTGTTCATGAATTTACCACCTTTTTAACATTTAAACAGAGCCTGGAATTTATACCCTTTGATGACTCACCAGTCCCTACTGCTCAGATGTAATCCTCATTCAACAAGAAGTGGAAGTCCTGAGTGAACATGACTTATGCTGCAGTGCTGACTGGGGTGGCAGAGCTCAGCAAAGTGGGTTAATAAATTCCAGCATGATCTATTCCTAGCAACAGACATGGTCACTCCAGAACCAGCTGTGTCCGATCGATACATACACAAGGCCAGATAATAGAGAAAGTGACACTGCTGGATGCTCAGTGCAGAAGCTCATTGCAGAAGTTTATGGTAGACTTTTACTGGCCCCTTAACGCTGAGAAATGCAACCTTTGTTGAATGAATGATAAACCATTTGCTGGGAGCTTGGGGAAATGGAACAAATTATTTGTAGAACCTGCATGATTAGGCTTTGGCACAGAGGACCACCTCTGACAGGCTAACAGTACCCTATTATAGTAGGAAAACACTTCATAGATCCATTATCAAGGAAGTGTTCACAGAAAAGACTAACTCCTCACTACTGGGAGCTATTAGCACGTAATACTTCTGGCCTTTTCCTCTGACATGTGGAAGGGTTGAACATAATAGCCAAATCCTTGGCCTCACAGCTCTGCAGTCGATGTCTCTTTTGCAATTAAACACATGGGCTGATTCTGCCATCGTCTGTGGGCTTTAGCTGTAACTGAGACCATGGCTTGGCATATCACTGACCCTCGTGGGCATCACCAGTATCTCCTTTACTGTTTTGCATGACCCCACTGCTTTGGCACCCACGGTGTGTGCACAGTTGATGTGTTTAGGAGGGGTGGGCAGGTGTGGTAGAAATAGGCTGCAACTTGCTGGAAGGATTCCCAGGATTAAGTCTGTTGCCAGCCCAGTCTGGCATAGGGGGTGTCTGCAAATCCCCACAATGTGCCTGGAAGCAGCTGTGTGGCTCCTTACGTGCATGAGACTCTGCTGCTCAGAGTTACTGCACTGACATATGTACCTGGTGCAGCTTAAGGGACCCAATTTCAGCAAGGTTCTACAGATTTAGCCCTCTTTATGATCTGACCATATGTATTTATTTAAAATGCTATCAGGTTCAAGGTGTCTTATATGCCTGTGTGGCTTATATTGCCTTTAGGATGAAATAGTGTATCAAGTGACACAAACCTCAGTACTGGTACTAGGTATTTATGGGTGGTGTTGTCCCCTTCTAATGGATGCCTGGCAAACAGCAGCTGAGTGAAGCAAGGTGGCTCAGAGATGAAAAAGTTTTTTAGCAACCATAAAATCATAATGCATCATCTTCTGAAGGCCTGACCCTGCCTAGGTCTGTTCTAGTTGGGATGTGAATGAAAGCCCATCAATGGCAGATGCGCCTCTGCAGGGTGTAGAAAGGGAAGAAACAGGAAGATGCCAGTTAGCCATAGTCAGAACTTCCTCTTCACAATCCCACTCCAGGGCTACGGAGTGGTGCCAACTCTAGCACAAATGTGGGATCATAGAATTCATTTAGTGCATATATATATACATATATATGAGCAGGTGTCACTGTTCATATACTGTATTCCGTTTGCCATTCCCCTACCCTCAGCCTTGCCTGTTTAAACGCAGCCTTGAGTCCAGGGCCCTCAGCAAACAGCCATGCACAGTGCTGTGTGCTCACACAATATGTTTCTAATCTCAGATGGCCCTTAAGCTTAAACGGCCGCCAGTATCAACATATGATTTCAGCTAATAGATATCAATTAGTGCCAAGGCCTCCATTTTTAACTCTGAACCCTTTATTTGCCTGAAAGACCAATTTGTGATAACAGACAGATTGAAGTGTGGAGTGCTGTAACCTCCTGGAAAACCCTTGTGTTTATTGGTGAAAGCAATTTTTTTAGAAAGGCTCTGGGACTACACATATAGTTGCAACTATGGGAATATACTGCAAATAAGTAACTTTTCTTAGCTGTTCTAGTTGGGATTCACATAATCAAAAAAATTAAGAGCATAGTCTGTGGTGTTCATTTGTATTCTCTCCATTGAAAGCAAGACAGACAGACATTCTCAGAGGCTGATTTATCTTAGGTGTCAAAGATCCCCTAACAGATGGCTCCACAGATCTGCTCTCCAGACAGTTCAGAAAACTGAATCCTTTCCTCATTAAAACACTCCTTGGAACAGAAAATAAACTTCTCTTTCAGGAACAATTTGTGTTCACTTCTCCTCTCCACATGCGAACTACAAACCTCTGTGTGGTCTACTTGTATCACCTCCATATCTGTATTCCACATTCCTTCACACTTTATTCTGTCTCACACCATTAGAAGACTGCTGTAGAGATCACTGCTACCTGTGTTAGAATTAAAATAGAACCAGTAAGAGAGATATCCTCTATGAATCATAGATTTTGCAAGATGCTAACACAGGAGCATTTGTTTTCAGTACTTGTTCATGAGCCCACAGACCCACTCTCAAGTCTTAAAAGTTGCCCTTTTTGCAGGTCCATTTTGTGATAACCTGCAGGAGACCCAAGTGCTGGCCATCCTACTTGAAGTCAAAAGGAGATGAAACTTGTAAGATAGTAATCACACTGAATCTGTATATTGAATTATTTTATCTTTATGACTGTGTTTCTTTCTTATCAGTTTAACCTATTTCAGTTAAAATATTTTCTATTGCCTTCTGCTGGAGACAATTATCATTGTGCAAAGAGCAAGCAATGCATTTTCCCAGATTAAACAGAGAGAGCAGAAAGAATCACTGCTTCAAACAGCCTTTTTTTTTGAAGGAGACCTAAGAGAGACATTGATTTAAAGAGTTAAGTAATTGGCAGTTCGAATTTTGATCTCACATATAGGAAAAAGAAAGTTCAAGAGAACAGAAAATTCATCAGAATTGATCCAGAGTGATAAGGTACAGCAGAACTTCTGAGAAGCCATGTAAAATAAAGGTTAATCCAAAACAATTTGAGCCTGTCAAACTAAACCATTTCTTGTCTCTGGAAGAAATGGAAAAAAAAAAGTTTGGCTGGGGTTTTTTTAATTGATTTGGTTTTGTGGTCTGGGGGTTTTGGGTTTTTTTCTGATTATTTTTTTTCTGCTTATTTGTTTTCCATTTTATTCAGGTTAAAAAGAAATTGGGCACACTGGATGAAATTTACCTAAGAAACTTCCTTGTGTATTAAAGGTTTTACCTTTGCAAAGTTTGCACTTACCTTAACCTCCAGTAAAAGGTCCAGATTAGTTCATTGTGACAGGTGTCTTTGATTTATTTAAATGTGGTTGGATCAGATACGTGAAAAAGACAAGCAGGCCAATTTCTAGGATTGAAGGCTCCGGTCTCTGCCGTGCTAGCAATTGCTGACCTTCAAGATGTGCTAAAACAGCACAACATCTGTTTACCAGGCTCTCCATGAAGATGGAGGAAGCATTTCAGTCGTGTAGATCAACAAACCAAATACAAATCAAGCATGCCAACAAGTTTTCTGCACCTTAAAAAGAAAAAGGAAGAGAGAGAGTGTCAGTAGCAGTGGACTCTCTCCACAAAAGCAGAGCAAGACTGAAATAGTACAGAATAGTTTACATTTAGAAGAAAATTGTAGATTCTTTAGGTGAGAAATACTTTTTTTTCCTAGGTTTTTATTGATCATATTCAACTGAGCTACCCAGCTAAGAAATTGGTTGTAAAGATTCGACCTGGCTGTTCTGCTCTTGGCTGCTGAGCCGTGGTATTACTCCCACCTTTGAAGTTAGTTGGATGAGACCTTTGGTATCAGAGCTATGCCAAGACTGCACTCGTTACTTTCTTCTTTTCATAACTTTATTTTTGCCTTTGTAATCTAAGACTTAACCTTTTCCTTGGGGGAGTAAATACAGAAGGTGGCTACTAAAAGTTTATCTACTGTGAGGATGAAATTTTACAATTATGAGATACCCTGCCTCTCCAGTGGCCACCAGTCATGTACCATGGCTTGTGAAAACACCTCACTCCAGGCTGAGACCGAAGGAACACCAGCACAGAAACTCTGCCAGCCCCAGAGATTAGCTCCATAACCAACACTGTGCCAGAGAGGAGGCAAAAATGCAAAAACCTCACTTATGTAAGTAACGTAACATATTTATTTCTGGGAAACAGACAATTTCAGAATGGAATAGGGAAATATATATATTTTATTCCTTTAATAAAGCAGTGAGTTACTAAATATTCACACAGCAGAAAAGCTGGACCACTGGCTGTAAATGTATCAACTGATGAGCTTGTAAAAATGCTGTTTTCAAAGCAGGATGCTGGACAAATCCTCTGAGATACAGTGACTGTCCAAAAGATTGAACAGAGAAGACAGGAAATAAATTTTTCAATGTTTCCAAAGGATAATGTGCTGAAAATCTAACTATAGGTCTGTCAATTTAATGCTTACCCAGGGCAAAATCTTAGGAAGGCAAAAGAGGATATGCTCAATAAAGAATTATGGGTGAACAGCATAATTAATACCAGACAACATGGTTTAATGAAAGATAAAACCTTAAATATGTAGAATTTGCATTTATGGTGGGATTTCTAGTCTGAAAAAAATGTGCATTTGTTAAAAGAGCAGAGTTATACAAGGCTGTATGACTTTCTCATTTAAAAATAAAGAACTACTCAAACTTCAAAGTCTAGATAAGAAAATTGAGAATTTGCTAGAGAGACTTTAAAAGAAAATACTAAATGGGAATCATCTTTCAAAAATAATATTTCTGTTAGGGTTTTCTTACCCAAATGTAGTTCAAGGGAGTTCATGGATCGGGAGGGAAGGCAAGAGAAATTGGTGGTAAAGACTGTGGTTGGCACTAACTGAATGAGAGATAAAGATAGCTCCTAGAGAGAGGTCCAGGCAGCAGGAAAAGCTGGCTTGACTTCTTTTAATTAAAGAGCTAAGTGCAAAGATCAAACAGCTAGGAACAGGGAATGGGGGCTCAAAGTGAAATAAAAAAAAGAAGAATTAATGTTGGCAAGAAATAAACCCACTCTTTTTAATGAGAGCAGATCAGAGAGAGTTCAGATGAAATCCCTAGAAAGGTTTGAAATTTGGAAAGTCTTTAATGAGAGACTGAAGAAGCTCAGGTGAATTTTCTCATTTCAAGCTTACATTTCTACCCAGTGACAGTCACAGTGAAAACTCCCACCTCTGCTAACAGTGTCAGCATCTGCTGAGTGCCTGCCTATGGCTGCTACAGCATCTAGTCCTGCTCAGAGCAGGGTCACTGACAGCAGCTTGCTCAGGACTGTCCAGTTGGGATTTGAATACCTTCAAGGACAGGAACTCAGCAGCCTCTCTGCTCAACCTGTGACACTGGCTGAAAAGCTTTAAAAAAAAACCCCAAAACTTGTGTGTTTAAATAGAGTTTTCTGTGTTTTAACTTGTGCCCATTGTCCTGTTGTTGGGCACCTGAATTCATGTCCTTTACTCCCCCTCTTTCCAAAATTTACTCACATGTATGAGGTCCCTCTGAGCCTTACATTCTGCAGGCCAAGCAGTCCCAGCTCTCTCTGTCTGTCCTCACATCAAAGATGCTCCAGTCCCTTCACCACCTTCATGGCCCTTTGCTGGACTCACTCCAGTGTGTCCATGTCTTTCTCATGCTGGGAAGCCCAGCACTGGACACAGCACTCCTGATGTGTCTCACTGTCCTGACTAGAAGGGAAGCATCACATCCCTTGACCCACTGGCAATGCTCTTCCTAATGCAGCCCCACACCAAGATGGAAAAGGATGGGATAAATAGGGGACATAGAGAGGAGTCAGGAAAACATATTGGTCTCTCAGAAAGGAAAGAGAAATGATTGCAAAAGAATAAATATTACGTTGAAGCAGCAAATAGCAATAGTATTGCTTCCATTTTTAATTCCAGAGGATATAGCAGAAAAAGTGTCTATTGAAGCAGTCCAGAGTACTAAGTAAGAACCCATGGATTACAAGAAAAGAGGAATGACTGAAGACAATGAGGAGGAATACTTACAGAGGGAGTGGAAGAGATTTCCGCCAGACAGTTTGTACTCCAGGAGCAAAAGAAGAGAAAACAAATACCTGGAAGTGTGAAGGAGTCAGTGTGAGGGAGCCATCAGAATCACAGAATTATTAGAATCATGGATTGGTTTGGGTTGGAAGGGACCCTGAAGATCGTCAGTTCCAAACACCTGCCATGGGCAGGGACACTGTCCATTAGACCAGGTTGCTCAGAGCTCCAAAGACTGATGGCAAGCAGAGTCGTGGCATGGGCCACAGCAGTAACATCCAGCCCATGGAACAGACAAAGCTATGTTGCTTTCTCATTTCACGTGAATTTCTATTCTTTTGCATAAAGCAGAAGAGTCAACACAGCCTGGGTGCTGAGAACTACTCTAAAGAACCTAGTGGTTAAAATGTTCTCCAAGACAGGAGACAGGGATTTGGATTTCTTGATGCAGAGGTGTGAACTAGGTACGGATGAGTACCATAAAATGTAATCTACGGGTAAACTCCCTTTCTAGTAGCTAATAATATTCTGCCTTAGTGCCTGAGTAGTGGGGCACATACCAAAAAGAAGATACAGTTACACCAAATCCTATCGCATCAAAGGCTTTCTGTAAATCTGGGATATTTTTTAAAATAAAAGCTGAACAAAACCTGTAAATTGAATGAAGCAATCCAAATGTGCACATTAAGAAAAAGAAGAGTCTCGGGAGCAGAAAGTTCTGTAATTTACCAAGTAAATGCTTAAGAAAATTCTTGTACTAGGAGTCAGGAATATATTTTTAAAAGTAGCGATAGGTAAACCATTGGAACAACTTTTGGGTACATAACAGAGAATCAGTCTTGTAAGTCCTTAAATAAATATTACATTTCTTCATAGAAAGGTAGGTTCTGATTTAGGCAGACCATAAAATCTAAACATAGGACTCTCGCTGTCAAGTTATATCGGAATTCAGAATAGCTGATCATAATGGTTCAGTCAGTTTGTTAAAATGAATTTGACTCAGCAATGAAAAAGCAAGGGGGGTTCCTCTTGCAACTTCCAGACCTATACAGTTCCCTGCTGGAAGGTTTTTTCTGAAATAACAAGGAGATCATCAGTGCAAATTATATTGCGACAACAATTTAACACCAAAATGAACCAAAACCCCAAAACCTCCATTTACTGTTATGCAGGAATAAAGTCTGGTTTTATGCCACAGCATAAAGATAATTAGTTTGGTTGGTATAAGTCGTAACTAGAGGAACTATTTGAGTTTGAAAGCCTTTACCAAAGGTTTACTCTAACAGGTAGATATAAAACATGCCCAACTCTCAGCTCCTAACTCTCTACAAACCTGAAGCCATTTTCCCAGTCTACGACAAGTTCATTTCATTATAATGTCTTTAAACAGATCAAAAGTCATAACATCCCTTTGCTCTCAAACTTACAGTTTGGGCAGGGTATGTGTGTATGGAGGTGGTAATTCTGAGATACTGGAAGCTTTCCAACAGGATAAGAACTGCTTTTTCCAGACATCCTACTAACATCAATTTGTGGATGGATGTAACTTCTTATCATCTCCATTGCAGGGCATGGCTGTCAAAGACATTTCCTGGGCCACTGTTCATATAGATTTGTTTGTTCTGTTCAGAAAGATAGGGGTAAAAAACCTCAGATATTCCTCCGGGCTGGAATAGTTAATGTCTGAAATAGTTTGTAGACAGCATTTCAAGTAAGAGATTGAAATGATGGATAAGGGGAAACACTTTGAAGACTGTGATCAAGTTTCATCTCTGAAGACAGCCAAAAGAAAGCAGAAAAGCTTAATGGAAGAGGTTACTCAAGGTGACCTGCCATCACTGTTCCTGAATGTGAAAGTAGCAGGTTAATAAAGAGTTCTTTTTCTTTGGATACAGAAATGTAGCAACACAGTTAGACTGAATTTCAACTTGTTGGCAACAATGGTGACTTCCCCTCCCACTCAGCCTTTGGGTTCACTGCTTCAAAAAGACCACCTACAAGTGTTAGCCCCATTAGAGTACAATACCAGGGTCTGACTACAGCAAAGACATTTCCTTTAAAATATATGTGTATGCATGTATATATCACCCACTCTTCAGATGTTTAGCCCCAGCCCTAATATCTACCAAAGGAGGCTGGGTGAGGGATTTCTCAGGGGGAGATGTAAATTTAGTTTCCAAAGCCAAAGTCCAATGGCACAGCCAAATACCACTTGCAATACAGTACTAGTATGTATGTATGCAAAAGTCTTCCCAAGGAATTTTCCCAGGAGTTTTTAACAAAAAAAAAAGGCTAAACCAGAAAATATTGCCAAAATCTCCAGCATTCCCTATAAGCATCAGCTAGCTAGTAGTATGAGCGATTTGAGTAATTCTTTGAGCCAAGGACAACTACAGTGTCCCACAGGGGAAAGCAAACATTGCAACATCCATGGTTCAAAACAAAACTTCAGGTGACTCATGAAGTTTCCATATTGCAAGGGTGATGGAAAAATAACATGGTATGCCTGGTATGCCTGCATGCTGAACAAAACTACTCAGGAGACCTTTAACTCGGCCTAAGACATACTTGTAAATGACACAGATACCTCTTCTTCTCTGCACGGTTTATGTAATATGTACTGTGAACTCTTCTTTCTCATTAGAAATGTCTTGGTCATGTATCTGACTATTAGAAAAAGTTAAAATGTTGTCTTCTGTCTCAGAGACAGGGAGACACAAATTCCACTGGACTAGAAAGACAAAGAAAAGCAGGAAACTAAAGCTAATGTTGGAGTAGTGTTCCACACTCCTGTAACAGAAGTCACCTTGGTAAAACGGGCAAAGAGAAAAGACAGTACATCGTATCACAAAAGATATGGAGAGCTCAAATACATTTCAGTGTTATTTCAAGCTTTATTTCTTTCACGTGTTGTATTTTTCTAAGAATTTATTTAAAAGATACCGTCTACAATGCACATTTTTCTTCTTGAGCGTCTGCTGCTTGAGTACAACAGTAAAATAATTTCACAAAACTTCCACCAAAACAAATAGAAAAAAACCAAACAAAACCCCAGCAACACTTCTCTCTTCCTTCCCAAAAGAAAACTCCCTGCCTGCTTCTTTAGATTGCCTCTGAATTGGGTTTTTTTGGGCATAGAGCAGCAAGTAAACACAGATATTACTGCAGTTTCTGCAGTCACTAATGTCTTCTTTTCCTAAGATCATGAAGACTGGGATAATTACATTCTCCAAGAGGCAAAACATTTTATGAAAAAAAAAAGACACATATTCTTATTAAAAATTAAATATGACTTTCATAATCAGCTGTTTCAAATACGTATGCATGAATAATGACAGCTAGAAACCAGTCTCTGCAGATTGCTCATGAAGTGGGTGTGCAGCTGAAGTCAGGGTAAGAAAAAAATCACAATAAAGGAGAGGTTTCTTGGAGCTTTTATGAGGTCGTTTCGCCTAGGCCAGATAAAAGTGAATATTTCTGCAATACCCTGTAACAAGAGGGAGAAAACAGAATTAAAAATTATCTTTTACAGGAAAAACAAAATTCAAAGTCAACTTCTCAGGGATTAAGTCCACTGGAAAATAAAGTCTTCCTTTTCTTCCAACAGGTTTTAGCTTTTAATTATGTAAAGCCTTCACGAAGGGATTTCTATCTTTTTGTAATTTTAATTCACAAAATGTCCTAATTATCTACAGACATATTAATAGTGCTTTGAACAATATAGTAATGCAGCAGGCTGAAATGTGTTTTCAGAACAACAGTCAAACAAGGCTTAAAAAGTGCATCCATCCATATTTCTTGTACAGTTCATATGTAAATACATTATTGGTATTGTAGATATTGTGAGAAACAACAAAGGATCCAATGCGTTGAATTCCTTCAGCTGTCCACAGGTTATAAAACCTAATAGGACTGTGAACTGCAAAAACTAGCCATTTCTGCCCTCCAGGGAATTGCCTTTATCCACACCTTGTCATTTCTTTAGTGAATTTGAGTAAATTTTTAATAACAATTTTGCTCCTCATATAACTGAAAAGACAACTCATGGGAAGCCAACAATACTATTTAGATACCATCTTCAGAATAAAGCCCTGCTGCAAAAATGTTAAAATAATTGTTGGAGTGATTCTTTACAAAAAACAGGTTTCAGATTAGGTATGTGCCATTGTGTGGCCCCAAACACAGAGCTGGAATGCATTTATTTTAAGATCCCTTCTCATATTGTTTCAAAATTAAACTACGTAAGTTGTCATTATGAAATGTCAAATTCAAAGCTAAATTAATACTGACCTTGGCCCTAAAAAGAACAAACAAATTCATTATTCTTACCTTTCTCCTCCTTTATTCCAAGTAGTTTGACTCCTGGATAAAAGAAAAAAGCTGCATTAGTACAGTACAATGTACAGTGTGCAGCACTATCACATATTTATGCAAGGAATTACGGTTATCTAGTTGTATGGAGCTTTCTTGATTATTTGAAGCCCTTTTGAAACTCCACTTAAAATAACAAGAAAACCCTTCTGCAAGGCTCCAGTTCTAGCAAGAAACGTCTTTAATTTGAACTCAGTATGAATAGCAGGATGTATTGACTCAATAGACAAACATATCTTGCTTTTGCTGGGAAAAAAATAAAGCTAGAAGTGTTTCAAGTATCTTCAGATACTTCAATCCTTTTTTAACCTCACACAATTTGAAAGAGAAGTTTCTTCTGTTCCTGCCCAGATTGCCACTATTCTCTTTTAGGATGAGATTCTCAAAGGAAAGAATGGATGCGCTCGAAATCAAGGCAGGTTTGAAACATACCTGCATATGATGTTTGACAGACTTGCCAGAGGTAAATCATTAAACTGAGATATAGCCTGCCTGGACCTGCTCATCTGAGGTCCCTTTATTGATGCTGATACTTCTGCTAACTAGTTTCTGTATTTTGTGCCAGGAAAGACAAGCATGCTACTCTCAATAAAAAGAAAAAAAAACCCAAGAAACAAGAAAACAACCACTTTTAGGAAACAAATTAATAATATTTTCAACTCAGATTGTACATAGACTAACCAAGTTAAAGCTAAGTTCGCAAAACACATTATTCATTAAACCAAATGAAGCCATTGTGGATTGCATTCTGGAACCTTCTTATACAAATATTCTTTTCTCAATATTCCCATGTCAGGAAATGCTCTTTCTTTGTGCTGGGAAACCAGCATTTTTAGTTCAACTTGATCTTTCTGAAAGTTTATTAAAGACTGATTGTTTACAGAAACCTGTGGCATGCATGCTAGCCTTGTGACTTCAGGGGCCTTTGAGCTGTGGCTCTTTTTGCTGTGCAACTGTAAACCTCATGACTTGTCCCCTCTTCAACTGGTCGCAAATAGCATAAATCAAGTGATGGTTGAGACTCCAAAGAAACTTTCCCATGGGTCATGCTGCAAGAACTAAACAAAGTGCAAACCCACAAACCATGTTTATTTAAAATAGTTTTATCCGTAAATCATGTTTCTGCAAAACAAATTTATCCAGCATCTTATTGAGTTCTGTTCCACACATGGGAAAGGAAGAGAATAGGGTTTCCTGTCCCCCTGCACCTGTGTATTCAGGGCATAGTTGCTTTCCACAGCAAATATCTAGAATTATGCATCCACTGAAAGAGCAGAGTCAGCATCCGAGGGAGCATTTCTCATTCTTATGCATCACACTGGATGTAATGGAGACGGGAACAGGAAGATGTAATATGTCAACTTGCCTTCTAGATTCCGGGTTTGCTATGGCTCTGAGAGTTTCAGCAAGACAACTAGTATTTCATTAAAGAAGAGCAGACCCATAAACTTCACAATGTGACCTCTCCCCATTAACAGAATAAACAAAAGGGTACTTGACACTGCCCCATTTTCATGCAAAAAATTAACAAGGTTTCTGCTACAGGCTTGCCATGCATTAGCTTCTGGTCTCTGCAAATCCCTACGTGGTTGGATATGGGCAAATCTCACGAGGCGGTGAATAAAAAAATGTGCAACTGTTTTAAAGTTATTCTTTTGTAAAAACAGAAGTGTTTTACTGATCATTTGTGCCATAACAGTGAACAAATACTGTCTCAGTTCCGAGTTCTGGCTGAGTAATGACTGGATATTAGGAAGAAATTCTTTACTGTGAGGGCAGTGAAGCACTGGAGCAGGTTGCCCAGAGAAGCTGTGGATGCCCCGTTCCTGGAAGTGTTCAAAGCCAGGTTGGATGGAGCTTTGAGCAACTGGGTGAAGTGGAAGGTGTCCCTGCCCACGGCAGGGGGGTTGGAACTGGATGATCTTTAAGGTCCCTTCCAACCCAAACCATTCTATGATCTTACTTATTAAACTTCAATATTGAAAGGACAATGGTTATTTTCTCATGCTCCTATCCTAAATGGTTTATCCTTATGTCAGAAACAAAGGCAGTGCAAAGGGCATTAAAACTTTCTTGATAGCATACAGCGAGACTCGGGGCTTTCTCAAGGGTGCAGTAGCTCACAGATAGAAGTGGAACTTCATTATGTTGTTTTCCCATTAAAAAAGGAAACTACAGAGCCACCCAGAGAGTGCCCTGGCACTTATAATCAAAAAGGCAGAAAAAATTACGTTCATGAAGATCCTTCTTGATATAACAGCTTATAAATATTCCTAATAAAACACAAAATGCCTGGAGGGCATTTGGATTAATGAAAACTCATTTCCTATTGCTTAGGGGACAACTGGACAATGTAACTGCTCTCCTGCCCTCTGCCCAGACACACACAATATATTCAGCCTCCCTCCCTTTTCTCCCTGTCTTCTGTGATATCCATGTCCCTTTCTGAATCCCTCGCCCCCAGGAAATCAGGGCAGAGCTGCAGCTGCTCTGGAGCTGTGCCCACGCTGATCTGCCAGAGGGCTGCAGTCAAACAACGCAGAGAATGCACCACCCCTCAGAGTGGGCACTGTTTTAGGCTGTCTCCTATGCTAGTCACTGCTTTTCAAAAAACACACAGAAATTTAATTATCTCTGAGACTTATAATCCCTTTCAAATTCAGCTAAGATTGGCCAGCAGCTGGAAAACCTTATTACATGCAGACAGACAGCATGATCGTACAAACTTCATTTCTTTAGGAAACCAGGCTAATAGAACTAACAGTGAAAAACAGAGTAGGTACATCAACAATGTTCAGTTTCTGTTAAGTGTGAAGCCGTCGTGGCTGTAAAGATTTCAAACAGGAAAAAAAAATCAAGAGGGGAAAAGAACAAATATTTCCTCTTTGGTGCCACTGCACAGATGGAATAGGCTCAAAATTTATCTTCAGGTCTTTACTTTGGGAACCTTTTTAACTTCTTTTAATCTTAGTATATAGTCTGACCTGTTTCAGTTAGCTCCCTTGTAATGTAAAATGACAGGCTGCAGACTACATGACTTGTAAGCCCTGCCTGGAGTTCAGATCTTTTTGTTTAAAATCTCAAGGGAAAGGAGAAGAATCTTGGTATAATCAAAGACACTGAGATTGCTGCCTCCAGCCTAACTTTTGAGAGATTATTTTTCTTTCTTGTACATGTTACCAATACTCATTTTTTAATTCCTATCCATTATGACATATTCTTTCATAGTTTAATCTTTTCCTGCTCTGTTTAGTCTTCAAATCTCACATTATAACATTAAGGAAAAATAGATCTAGCATTACCCAACAGAAGGCAGGCTCCTTGGGAGTCATTAAGTAAATAACAGAGTAGGAGATTTATCACTTCTATGCACGGGGTTTTATTGCATTTGTGTTGATGCATTCTTTGAATATATATAAAAAAAACCCCCTCACATGGATTGGCTGCATACATCACAGTCACCTGTTGTTAATACTGTGCCTGAGCTGAGCACACTCATTTGGTGGTACCAACACCTGCCCTGTGAAAGAGGGCACGTGCATCTGGCAAAAGGCAAACCCCTGCCACCTCTGCAGACAACAGCAAGGCTTCCAGTGGTGAAGGCAGGTGCTCTGATGGAGATGCTCGAGTTAGATATTGGGGATCTCAGCTGTGTCACACATTTCCTTTGGAGTCTATCAGGCAACAGTACGCAAATGGGGATAAAAGACACAAAGTGCCCTTGTTGCCTTTCTTAACCAGGTACCATCCACCAGACTTTACCTTTCGTGCTGTCACTAGGTATCAGGCGGCTCTGTCCCGCCTGCAGTCTCTAATTCTGCTATCTGCAGACATGCTGTCCTTCAGGAGATGGCTCAGGCCTGCCATGCATTGTGCTTTCTTACTCACACTCTTTAACTAGCCTGGACATCTGTAACTTGGCTTCCATCAGCTTCTGGACTGCCTGACATTTGTTTCAGATCAGTAAAGCCACTAACATTTGCTCACAGACCTTACGGGAGGTTGAGCTGGCATGTCCTGTCTCCTCTCACCAAGACCAAGAACAAGCACTGGAACCTCTCACCAGTACCAAGAACAAGGTTCCTGAGCCCAGGGCTTGTCCCAAGCTTGTAGGGATAAAGAAACCCTCTTCCCATTTCCAGTACATGGAAAATTCCAGTAGCAAGAATATCTGCTTTTTAACTATGCCTTGACTTTGGAGATGCTTGAACCAAATTCTTCCTGATATTCACTGGCCAACCTACACATCCTCACCAACTAATCCAGTTCAGGCTTTTACTGTTTATCAACTAAACACCTTTCTCTACACTGTCACACACACTAAATTCTCTTAGACTCTCATCATTTTGCTTCTTAGTCTTCCTAACTCTTCCATTTCTGTACGAGGGTCCTTTCATCAATAGAATTTCAACCTAATGGAAAATTCCATGATGGGGAATACACATAATTTTATTTTTCTTTACACTGAAAAGTGCAATTCTAAACAACAATCACATTAATGTCTCATTAGGACAGTTGAAAAAATGAATGGATGTTTAATAGACTACAATCAAGATATCTTTTCTTCAAAGAATCCTTAAAATACTGATTTTTTAAATCAGATGTAGTTGGGCCTTCTTTGTCATAATTTTATATAGGTAAAAAATGAACAGCTATGTATGGAAAGACATATAGATATATATAGATATAGTTATAGATATAGATAGATATAGATACAGATAGGGGATTTTTTTTCCCGCCAGCTTCAATATCATATTAAAATACTTACAGCATATCCAAGCATCTTTCATTTAAAGACTTCAAAAAATCCCTACTGATTTCACTATCCTTGTTCTGAACTTAAGGAAGTACCTTGGATGTGGCTCCCTGCAGTGAGTACCTTGCATGCAAGGCCACTGAGTTCTGCTGCAAGAGCAGCTGTTCCTCCCTCCTCCCATTTGAACAGCTCATATTTTAGACAGGATTTCTTCTTGAAAGGTATTGAGGACAGCCAGCCAGGGCTGTAAGTTCTGTCAGGCAGGTTAAACACACAGAGACGCAGTGTCTGGAGAAAAATTCAACGTTTAAACAATCTCATTGCTTCTACATTCCGTACCCAAAAACTTACCAGGGTTCCATTATTGAGGTAGTCGAGTATATCCAGATTGGTAGATGTCATTAGGTTTTTTGTTCTGGAGTCGGTCCAGGAAAGCATTATTTACCCTTAAAGTACAATAAAAAATGAGTAATGACTGAAGGCAGCTGAGAAGTTCACAAACTATTGAAATTTAACATTCTGTGAGTGGCTTTTCCTTCCCATCTGTTCAGTGCCCATCTTCCGATATTTTTCAAGCCTGTGCTGCATAACCATGGATGGGCATGAGATCAGGTGGATTTAATTTTCAGTTCACCAGATGCATCCTTATCCTGTGATCAGCCTGTTGTGATTAAAAGGCAACCTTGGCTGCTGTGCATAATGCACCAAAATTCTCCATAGAAAGATGACCTGTATACCCCCACCCACCATTTTAGGGAGGTTACCTATTTTGACAATTCACTTTAGGTAATCTTTCAGCCTTCAGGGCACAAGGAAAGTTTCTAGAAGTAATGATTTCCTAATAAAAAGGGAAAAACCCACTTAAGCTTGTTACTAATAGAGACAATTTATGCATCTGACAACTTTCTCTACCATCCAGCTCTGAAATTCTATCATTTTCTTGCACTGCTCTATCAATCTGGAAAGCATGGGCAAATACAGACACAGTTTTCCTCAATCTGTTTTAAGTATTTTCAGTTTGGGATTGGTCAGCCTGGAGAAGAGAAGTCCCTGGCGTGACCTTAAAGCAGCCTTTCAGTACCCAAAGTGGGCCTAAAGAGAGAGATGGAAAGGGACTTTTACAAGGGCATGTAGTGATAAGGGGCAAGGGGGAATGGCTTTAGACTGACAGAGGGTAGATTTAGATTGGATATTAGAAAGAAGTTCTTCACTATGAGGGTGCTGAAGCACTGGCACCAGTTACCCAGAGAAGTTGTGGGTGGCCCTGCCCTGGCAGTGTTCCAGGCCAGGTTGGATGGGGCTTTGAACAACCTGGTCTAGTGGAAGGTGTCCCTGCCCACGTCAGGGAGGTTGGAACTGGATGATCTTTAAGGTCCCTTCCAACCCAAATAATTCTATGATTCTATGATTCTTTGGAAAACTGTTTCTTTTTCCCCTCAATTGCTGCTTAGGACTGACACACATGCTTAGATATGACTGCTGTTTTAATGTTTTACAATGGTTTTGGTAAGAATGAGATAAAAAGCAAAATACTGGGTTATTTCTGTCTAGGGATACGAGACGGACTGAATGAAAAATCCTTCATTAACTTCTATGGGTAATTATTTCAATGTCTTTGCTAGAGAAAAAAAAGAAATGAAAGCAGTCTTAAGAGTGGTTGCCTACAGAGGTATTTTTTTTTAATATTTCCATAATGATACTAAAAAAAAAACAAATGGTGTTTTTACTTTTGAGCCTGAGCATTTTTTCTTTTTACCAGCAGAAAACAAAGCTGAGAATAAAGCTGTGCTTCAGGATAATGAAAAGTCAGTTAAGTGACAGAAGTGGAAGATGAGAACCGTTGAGTACAGAGAGGTCACAGCAGTGGGGCACAGCCTGGGGCACGAACAAATGCAGCTGCAGAAGGCCTTGCTGCACTGCAGGTTCCATCTGAATCGATATCAAATCCCATGTTTAGCTGTGTCTGCTAACCTCAGAGACAGTCAACCACAAGATACGGCAGGGACAAAGTAGACCATTCAAAAATAAATAAAAATTAAATAGATACATAGATGGACACATACATACATGTATAGATACACATATAAAGTGTACAGATGCACATATAAAGCTGAAGCTACTGTACTAGTAGTCATCCATGAAACTATTAATAGCTTCTACTCTATGCTGTGTCCTATGCTGATAGGATAAATAAAGTGAGAAAAGCACTCTGGGTCATACTGCATCACAGGGAGCAGTTGTAATGATGGATATTAGTGGCTTATTTGAAAGCAAAGCTAAACCAGAGATGAGGTTGGGGATCCTCACTGCAATAGTCTTCTAAAGCATGAGTGCCTGCAATTTTGAGACCCTTTCCAGGTGCCTCAAATTTCAGTATATTCTGCATTTTTTGCATCATTACCTCCTCTGTTCCTTTTGATGTGCTCTTGTTCTGCTTTCCTCTTCCTGCTTTTGTTTAAATTCCATTAATTCAGCCCGGCAACGATAAAAGTGAAAAACAAACAAATAAACAAACTAACTAACTTACTTTTAATTAACATACTTATGCTGCAAACCCTATTAATTCCACATGATGTTAGCCTCAGTTAGAGCCAGAACTTCTCCCAGCAGCATTTTATTTATGTGACGGCACTATGTTAAAAACTGAGTTGTTTTTTCTGTTCAGCATGAGGATGATTTTTGTTTGTGCCTTAAAAAGAGGGAAGTTACAGGATTCAAACACTTACAGTCCTACATTTAAGGGGGTATACCAGACACCAGTCTGCTTCCCCTTGTCCCAACACACAGGTTTGAATTTCCTGGTGGGTCCAAGGGGCACGACAGCCAAAATCAGGAGCAGACACAGCTGTCATGCCCACAGGGTAAGAAGGAGATGTCCTTCTCCTCCTGCCTCTATGGAGTGCAAGGAGAAGATGAGATCTGGGGCATGTGGTGTGGTGTGTCACCTCCAGCTCCCTGGGGCTCCCATCAGGGTGAGGAGGGAAAATGGTACTTGTTAGTGTAGTGGAAATATATACAAGCTCCTAGAATTGCAGCAGAGTACCACCTTTACATAGTATTAAGGTATATAAACAGTGTCAAAGGGAATTCTTTTCAGAGGAGAGTTTGCTCATGCAATTTTAGCCAGAACTGTGACGCAAATACAATTTGTATCACTCTGGTCTGTATGTGTGTTTGTTTGTCTAGCTCTTGCTGTCTGCAACACACCCAAGAATTGAAGTTGCAGATCTTTCTGCAAAGGAAATTTGGCTTGCAGGGCAAGGAAGAAGGGATAGGAACAGACCCATCTTTCATATTTTCCATAGCAACTGCACAGCAGTAGGAATAGAAACTAAAATAAAATGATGTGGTTAGATAAAAGCTTCAATAACTGAATGGAACCACAAGACTTTTTTTTTTAAAATCAGTTTAAGTGGAACATTAAATAAAAACTATGCAATAAATGTATGGAGAAAATCAATAACTGAGAATGTGTTGTGTATCAATATTTGTCTAGCCCTAAAAGAAGAAACAGGATTAAGAAATAAAAAAGCCAACCTCAATTTTCACTATTTTAAATAACTATTCAACCTGAAAATTAAAACTCAGTATCTGACTTTCCAATATGCCGACTCCTTTCTTAGAGTAATGTTCTGAAATATATTGTGTGTATATGATGCGGTGTTCAAAGTGTACTGAAAATTTCTAAATCAAGCAATACATACTAAAGCCTGTTCTGAAATAAAAAAGGGAACTGACAATACCTACACATTTTATGGCTACACTGTGCTGGGAGGTACACACAAGACAGAATTCATAATTACTTTAATAAATATTAGTTTGAAGTAGAAATGAGCCAACATATATCTGAGGGACAATTATTTGAGCCCTTAAAATACACATTATTTACAGCAGGTTTGGAAGCAGTGCATTACTCTGCACAATAGGTAGCAGCAACTGTGAAGGCAAGGAGACCTTGGAACCACATAGCAAATGAGCAGCCTTAGAAGCAGCCAACACCTCCTTAGCAACCCATGGAAATCGCTAAAGAGTCTACAGCTCCACACAGGTCCCTTAAACCAAACCCATGAATTAGGGGCGTGCTCATTTACATCCGTAGTTATTTTCTCTTTGGAAGGATCCATGTAGAGACTACAACAGGTACCAGCCTTATGCCCAACCAGATTGGCTTTCAAAAATTTTTCCTCTGTATAGGTTCTGGGAATAAGCATACACCTGATGGGATAGCAGTTAAGAGCCTCCCTTTTGCCCCACCTTTTTTTTCCCAGTATCATAGTTGTTAGAATACTATGAAATGAGGACACATCCCCAACATGTAAAGAAAAATATCTATGAGAAGGGATGAGTAACTTCTCCAGCTCTAGAAGAATCTCAGTGCATGGAATTTATTGTGCTAAAATTCTCCTACAGGGGAAGTAGCTTAACATTAATTTGGATGTTACCAACAGCAGTGGCACAGCAAGTGGCTCAGCACTTGCTCATATGTTCTCAAATGATTTGCTAGATTTTCAAGTGCTGCCCTCCCTGTACTTTCACAGTCAGACCTGGAGCCAAGACAGGTAACTTCGCACAATGCCATCACGTTTGGTAGATGAACTTTATGTGGGTATGGTACCCAAATCTATACCAGAGGGACTACACATTTCAGGCAATGCATGATGCATATGCAGAATATAGAGTTCAAAGTTGCAGTTCTGGCATGCCTGCTTTTTAGACAATTCAAAATTCTTTAGCTAAGTAGTCAGCAAAGGCACAGAGAGGCATACTATAATTAACAGCAAATCTGAATATTTCCACATCCCCATCTGAAAAAGCAGAGCCCATGGCCCTCAGTTCTCTAGAAAGAGACAATTCAGAGAGATCATCCTTAATTTCTCAGTAAGACGACTTCTGCCTGCAAGAGAGTAAACTGATTTCCTTAGCCTATGAAATTGGTTGCCATGGTCAAAAAACCCTCTACACAATTATTCAAATGGAGAGGTGAAAAGGAGCTCGTTTTCCAGACGCAAACACCCTTGAATTCAGAAGATAATTGTCCTGTCCCTGTTCAAATGTTACAGCTTGACTCATCTCTCTCACAATATTTGAAAACAGTGACTGAATCACTTTTGCTAAAGAGAAACTCTGTGCCTAGGCTACAAGTAATCAATGTATTTAATTGGTTTCACAGCATGCAAAAATGATACAATATGCAAACTGCTAAAGTATAATTACCTTCCTCTGTTGTTCTTGCTTCATTTCCTCTAATCTTCTGTTTTCATCCTCTCGAAGAGCTTGCTTATAAGCATGGCTTCTTTTCTATTGTTCAGCAGAAAATAAAAATACATTGGTGGGGTGAGAGGGGGGCCAACTCCCAAATCTTATTCTCAAATTGTTATATGGGTAATTAACAAACACAAATGGTCGAATGATTCCAGTTACTGAAGAAACAGATTGGCCTCAAGACTAGAATTTAAACAAGAAGAAGCCTAAAGCCTCTCAGTCATTCAGTTTGGTTGAACATCCACCTGCGCATCACACCCAGGTAGTCACAACAAGTGCCATTCTGTGTCCCAGTGACAACCATAAAGATATCCTGAGCAGTCAGAAAACACAGTCAGGATATATGATAGTGAGATGGGGTATTCTGGGAGGAAAGAAAAGTAATGAAAATATTACCAAGATAAAAAAGCAGAATGGAGGCCTTGTAACGGAGGGGAACACAGGATTATTTGTGGAGGTAGGGCAACAGGAGAGATTAAAACTACTGTTTTTTGTGAGGCATCAAGAAAACTGAAAATCTGGGCTGCACATTATGAATAATGTAATAATTGTGCAACAGGTTTTCATTACAATAACTAGCCCTGGTCTTTCACAAGTTATAATTGTTTGCAAAAAGCCAACCTACAATCAGAGTCTTTGAGGATCCTCAGGATATTATGCACTGGAACTTCTACTGTAAAGTCTTTGAGCAGGGCATAGTGTAGCACACTTGAAAATGAGCCAGTATAATTTAATACAAGAATTGTGCAGGTTTGGCTTGAGTGAGGAATTTGTTACAGGTCTACGGAATATTCCCAGAACTTGATATATGCATGCAGAATGACACCATTAAAACAACAGGCACATAATTTGCTAAAAAGACTGAATAGAGAAAGCAATTATTAATAGCTCAATTTTGAGCTGGAAGAAGTTGTTGCATGTGCCCAGGGAGACTCATTCTGGGTCCGATATTATTCATTACTCTCTGTAATGGCTTGGAGAATTGTGTGGAGAGTATGTTAATCAAGTTGGAAGACAATAAAAATCTACACAGGATTGGTCACACTTTGAAAGACAGGATTAAAATTAATTATGAGCTTGATTAAATAAGCAGGCCAAAAAAGTCATCAATGACAGAGTCACGCAAAAGAAGTCAAATTTGTTCATGGACATGAAGTAACATTTGGCAAGGATAGTTGAGCTAGGTGTGCTAAATTAGTATCACTCTCCAAGAAATGATGTGAGGGAAAAAACTTTGATCTGCCTCACATTGTCCAAACTGTTTCCAGAACAGGAATTTAAAATTTTAAAAAATCACATACATGTATGTATATTCCCCCTTTTAGCATGCCTGTCAGGCACATCCTAAGCTTATCACACTTTACTATTTCAAATACATTGTTCCTGAATCTTTTAATTACTCCAGACAAAGGACACGTTCAAGGTAACAGCCATATTAGAGTCCTAGTTTTCCTACTGGTTTAGCATTTTGGTGCTACGCCGTTTATTTAGGTAAGAACCCACATGTTATGTGCTTCAGATTCCTCGCACAGAGGCTGTGTCCATGCCCATAGACCGGACCTCACCCAAGCTGGGAAGACCTTGCTAGCGGCATTGCTGCATTATAAACAAGTAATTATTTGATTCACAAAGCTATAGGAATGCAGCCACATGAAAGGCAGGTATAATGTCAGCTCGTATTAAAGAACAGTACAGATAAGTGATGTATTTTATCCGCTTGGACACTAGCAAAGTGAAAGAGGAACTATGGGATGTAATTTGGCGTAACTTATTGAGAAACCTGTCAAAACATGGAATGAGAAAGCCACACATAGGTAGGTGAAGTAGAAGGCCAAGGCTAAAAGTAGGACCTGTACAACTGGAAGAGTTCAGTGTTCCTTCAGTCATCCACCCACTTCTGTATGGATATGAAGACAGCACACCAAAATGCTGAAATCCAAGTCAGTTGTGGGGACATGAGCTCACTTATCTTCACAGTTCAATGCTCACATCGTATGAAGGCTGCAGAGCTAGGCCTTCCCTACCAAAAAGCAAGCTCCCTACTGTTCGGAGTGTTGGATGCTTCAGGAGGGAGGTAGAAGTGGTTTCAAAGCATCTTTTCTCCCTTTCCATAGTCCTTCATCTTGATTGTTCATCCAGAACTACAAAATACAGGCTGAAAGCCACTCTCCTGCAATTGACCTTCTGTCCAGCAGAGCTGGGCAGAAACTGGCACTTTCTAGCTATTGGCACTTTTCTGCCCACATTTGCTAAAATGTCTTTAGGGTTTTCAGAGACACAAGATATCCTGAAGAATTAAAGGGGAATGGAACCTATTTTCAGTATCACCTTCCCTTTTCACGCAATGAAAACCAGGAAGATATCCTAGAGGCAAGACAGACGTGTCATATATCCTGTTGGCAGCAATTTCTATAAAGGGAGGATTTTTGCCCATTTCTAAGGCATTTGAGGAAATATGGAGGCAAATCTTCTCTTCCTGTTACCCAACAGTTGGTGCTCAAGGCTGTATACAACAGAGGGCTGCCCAGATCAGATCATTCCAAACTTCTGCTGAGTTGCTTCCAATGTTAATTTCTGTCCACTTGGCTCCCTGTTCTCTGTCCTTCCCCAATTACAAACCTCCCTGCAGGAGAAATACTTCTCTCTCAGGGTTAATATTCCTCACTGAAAGTTTTTACATTAGTTGGAAAGCTTGGTTTAGACATGAAGAGACTAATTGTATGTGAAAAAGCCTCTTAGAGTCAATTAGAATAATGAAATTGAAGCAATACTTTATCTATTTCCTAATTACACTGATACTTACCAGACTCGTTCAAACTGGGACAAAGACCCCAAGCAGTGTATGGAATCACTTTTAGGATGCAGTGAGAAACAAGCTTCTCTTCTGACTGGATTTTTAATGCAGTAAAGCATCTGCTGACATGAACTAATTGAGCTTTCATAAAAGCTTACCACCAGCGGATGGGTACAGGGCATACTTAAGATCCTCATCTGACCTTAGAATATAAATCTGGTTCTCATTTATCAGAATGAGATCTGTGGGCAGTCTTCTACTATGTAGAATACCCTGCCACTGTGTAAAAGACAATGTAGGCAGTCTCATTCACCCAGAAAGGCTCCTTGGTACTCACTGAGTTACGTCTCGGCAATTAAGCTCAATTAGGATATTCTAACATTACACTATTGACAGCACCTGGAAAGCTGATAGAAAATACAGCACATGCCATGGTTTTGCTTACCCATGCTGTAGCTTCTGGGCCAGGATTAGCAATCTGACAGGAATCACTCTTTGGCAAACCCATGTCCAATCTGTTCAAGAATTCATTGGTTTTGCTACGAAGAAATTCAATCCAAATAGAATTGTTAGTGCTTCCATAAAAATAAACACAGCTTTTTATTCCACCCTTGGAATCTAGCCTAGACATTTTATCATGTGTCTGCTGAAAAACATCACAGGTAGAAAAAAAAAGGTTATGGAAACAGACAAATGGGACAGAGGATACAGAACCTATACGGTAGATAAGACATTTGCTGGGATGATTTTTTAAGCAAACAATTATGGTCATTTGCATATGTGGGGTGTAGAGTGGTTATGCTTTCTTCATCGTAAAGCCCTTATAATACAGACTCACATACCACTGGACTTCACGAGGATGCAACTGCTTCACTGAATTGTTGCAAATCCTTCTACGAGATCTATAAATCTCAGCTAAGTACTTTAAAAGATTATTTTCAGGAATTTCCCTTCACAGTTAATACAATGCAGCCTTACAACAGATTACTTTATCAAGCAGAAAGGCTTTCAAGCATTTTGTACCACTGAAAAAATTGCTTGTCTTTAGTTAATGCACAACATTTTCATTTCTCATGCTGGCAAGGGCAATTTTCTTTTTCCAGTTGCATCCCTAATAAACCCAGAATTTCAAAGTAGCATGACTTTGCTCACAGTTTCAACCAAGTACAATTAAACTAGGTCACAAACAAAAACAGAGAATGGGAGTTTGTGTACTGTGATGAGGAATCAGTTAACCTGCACTCCCAGGCACATATATTGAAGCCTTTTCTCACTCAAAGGAACAGAGTTAGAGGAAAGAGGCAATTTTATTTCTGTGTACAGCTTTGGGAAACATGAAAGCACTGAAGTGAGAGCAGAAAGAGTGCTTCAAGAGATATTGAACACAAAGATTTACTCTTCTAACAGGGCAATCAGCTAGCTCTGGGAGAAGACGCCACTAACAAAGACTTAAACTTGCAGAAAAAGCCTTGGCTGCTGAAGAGTGATTATGATTAACAGCTGAACAGACTACAAAGTGTGTGTTTATATTTCACTGCATGATCTAAAACTGTGAGTAAATACTTTATTGGTAAAATGTCCTGCTGGTCAGTGAGGAGTGGTATACTGAGAAGTTGGGAAAAAGAACAAGAACCCACAAGGTCTTCTCTGCTACTCTATACAATACAAAACCATGTTGCCACTTCAGGTACAAAGTACTTGCTCAAGTTCTAGCAAGTCAGGCTTTTAAAGTCTCACCGTTCGCAGTTCACTCCCTTTACTCCATTACCTGGGCAGTTAACAGACCTCAGCCAATGCACAATAAAGAAAGACCTAAATGAAACACTGTTTTCCCTGATCTGCAAAGTACCTGTATATAAAAGTTGAACAAATTAATAGTCTTCTTATACAAGTGTTAAGCACTCAAAATTTTTCCATGAAAGGTAAGTTATTAAGCGGTAAGATTGCACAGAATAATTTTGGGAACTCGAAGATTTAAATTGCAGATTTTGTGTTTCTCTACCTATGCTAAAACTGATCAAATAAGAATTTATTTCTACACCAGAAAGACTAAGAACTCCTACAGAAAATCTGGAGTATACTTGAGAAAGTTGAAGCTCTGTGAAAAAATATGTGGCAACTTGGGGCTATACCTACATGCCCTAATTCCTTATGGATGGCAAGGGAATGACATGGTGTATGTGGAATTTCTCATTATTTGCATAAAAATGTGGTGGAGGCCATTGAATTTCCCAGATCAGCACACTGATAGGAGAAAAGCTTACTCAGTTTTAGTATCAGAAAAGACGATTACAAGAGTGGAAGCAAATAAAGTTCCTCAGCAAGACGGTGCACTGCATTTGAAAAGAGAAACACCTGAGTTCACCAAATTAAGTAATCCATTAATGAAGTGTTCCTATCACAAGAAAGGGACTCAGGTTTCTGAGTTTTCTGATGAAAGACAAGTCAGATCTTACATATGTTAATCTGTTGTATGTCATCTCCATGGTAACCCAGCAGTGCACCTAGGGTTGCCAGACTGAATGTCTGAATGGTATTTTTCATAATACTAAACCTGCAGTCATAACAATGCAGAGCGTAGCTTAAACCAGGCTGCATGGAAAGGGAGAATTCAGGGAGATGACAGTTCAATTAATGTTCTGGAAAGGAAAGTAGTATCTCCAGAAGGAAATCAGCATATCAAAACACAGTCAGACAGTTGGAACAACATCTCATTCACTTGCTAAAACTTCAAGGGCTAATCAAAAATGCCAATAAAATGTGCTCCTCTAAACTAAATAACTTTATTAAGGAAAGATGAGCATGAGATGAAGAAATTTATTTGAATACAGAAGAATTCTGATATCCTTTAAATATAGCTAGGCAAAAGGAGATAAAAGATTTAGACAAACCAAGAAGAAGGCACCCTCCTAAAAGACTGCTAACCAGAGTTCTGACTACCCCTAAGCATCAGTCTGAAGAGAAGAGAGCCATTAATGCTCTGGTTAAAGCAGAGTGACCTTATGAGGGTATTTTGTCTTGGTAGCCCTGTTTCCCATTACACCATTGGGAAAAACCTTTTGCTCTGCTAATTAAAACAGTCTTCTCCCGTACTAGTATGTTTAATAGCACTGAGCACTACTCTCAGCATGGGAACTCAGCCATCTATAGTGTGGTATAACTATCCTGGAATAGTTTTGACCTGTCCCAAACACCACTTTCCCAAATAACTCCTGGCTTCTGTCCAGGAGTGAATATCAGCCACAACTCCCAACAGGCATTTTAGGTGCTACCACCGCATTTTGGGAGGTAAAAAAGTTTTCTAGCAATGGAAGAGGGCACTCTTAGGCCTGTTGGTCTCAGAAGTGACAATGATTGACAGTGTTTAATTTATCAGTACAGACACAGAGGTGGGGAAGTGAAGCACAATACTGGATTTGGGGTCTGAATAATTCTTAAGAGCTGTCATGGGAAAATACTAGCTCTGCTGCCAGGATCACTGAGTAATGTGCTCCTGTCAGTGGTGCATGACAGTGTGACAGTGGAAATCAGTCCATGTTGCAGATGCTTTCTGTGGGTCCTTGGATATATGGCTTTACATTTCACAACTACTCTTCAGGGAGAGTCCTTTTTTAAAAGCTGCTATGCAAAACCACTTATTTGAAGCTCAACAAGTATATGTAAAGCGCAGAAACATGAATTTGCTAGTTGTTCCACCGAGAATGGTGTAATTCAGGCATCCTGCACTCACAAGGTACTTGTAAACTCACAAGCATTTCTTACTGTTTGGGACTAAATGTGCCCACAGTCCCACTGGGGTGAGACAAGGGGATGGTTATAAAAGCCAGAGTGAGCCTAGGTTCCTCTGGCTGGTGTAGGAGTTCACATGCTCCAACAGGATCACCAGCCCTGACAGCTGAGAAGCAGAAAGCTCCACAGTGGACTCCAGAATGCGACTGCTAAAGATCTGAAGACCCACAACAATCTCATTGCAAGATCCAAGCTCTAAAATCCTCTGCAGAGTAAGGTCTTCAATGTTGTGTGTCATTTGGTTTTAACTACTGTCACATCTACATGGAAAACAAAAGTCCTTAAAAGGATTCATCCTTAGGGACATGAAGGAGGATATGGACTCGGGACCCAGCATCTTCCTCCATCCAGGAGTCGCACAGCATCACTTGCTAAGCTTTTCATTTGAGACTGTATTCCTTTCAGAACAAAGACAAGAGAGAAAATAATTTTTCTGCCTACACATAAAGTTCTTGGCTTTAAGTCTGTTTTACAGACTTAACATTAAAAATCCATTAATTAAAAAGGCTTCCTGTAATCTTCATTAGTTCTTCCCAATGGAACCAGTGGCAGTTAATTCTTTTGCTTTAATTGATGGATATTGAAACGCCAGTATACTGAAAAATATACTGGCTTTTATGCCAGTACATTTGGGAAAAAAAAAAAAGGCAGCACAATACTTTTGCATATATCA
Source organism: Gymnorhina tibicen (assembly GCA_013399875.1). Lineage (NCBI taxonomy): Eukaryota > Metazoa > Chordata > Aves > Passeriformes > Artamidae > Gymnorhina > Gymnorhina tibicen. The sequence continues at coordinate 1,315,587 of VXAZ01006690.1, read as the reverse complement.
TAAATCTATTTATTTCTCTTGACAATTTGTAAAATATAATGGCCAATTCTTACTACTACTGAAAACAAGACAGCTCCTGAACTTGTTTTCTCAAGCTGCAGGATCTCCACCATTACCATTCTGCTCTAATGAACGTCCACAAGTATGCTAAGAGTCATTCAAAAATAGTAATAAAAAAAAACAAAATAAAAAACCCCGAGGCAGGTAAATCATTATAGTCATTGCAAAAAGGAGACAACTTGAATAATCACTAAGGCCACAGAAGAAGCATTTAGTGCTGAATGACACGGACACATCAGCTTCCAAATTAATTGCCTGTAAGCAATGCTAAAGTGACATTTCACCATTTTCTTCCAATTCAGCTGAAAAACTAAGAGCCATGCATAATGCATATATACTGTTAGTTTCACACATCTACCCAGAAGTTTCATGATCATTTTTAAAAATAGCAGGACTCACCCTCTCAAAAAAGAAAAACAATCCAACAACAAAAAACCCAATCCCAAATTTCATTCAAGACATCTTTTTGCAGCACCAGCAAGCATATCTACAACTTCTTCCCACTCCAACATATTTAACTGGCTAAGCATAACAACTTCCTCAACTTTTGCAGGAATTAAGATCAGTTGCATAACACTACCAAAGCCTACCCAGAAGAAATGCTGCCCTTCATTTCGGTAAGGTCCATGGTGGGTGTGTTCTCCCTCACGTCCTTTTTCCTTCCTCAGTCAGGGCTCTGCCTGTGCATTGCTATGTGCATCTTGGTCAGGTATTTGCTGTGACCCACAAGGTAGGCTGGCTGGTACTGGGGCCAATGGCCTAACAAAACTAAATGTTAAAATAGAAGAAGGTTTCCAACATTTTCTTTGTTGGAAGATGGAGAAAGAGACTCCAAAGGGAAGTGTAGTTGGGACCTTCACTACTGAAAATAACTTATTGAAGTGGGAATGAAGCTGGGGGGCCGATGATACCATTTGTGAAAATAATCCCACCGAAGATACACGGCTTTAGCTAGTATACAGTTACACATGCCTCCTCTCACACCCCCTCCTCTTCGCAGAGATGTACCACAGCCAGAAGTTTACATGGTATAAATAAGTTCAGAAGGCTACAAGCAACTGCCCTGTTTCCCACAGCTGGAAGTGACAAGGAGCGAGGTAGTAAAAACATCTCTGTCTGTTAGCAACAAACATGCTTTCAACTTCACATGGATCCTGGTTCTCTTGTACCTCAATTCTTACCCTGAGCTTCAGGACAGAGTCCACTTTTTTGGTAAGAATAAATAATAAACAAACATCAGCCACGTGCAAAATTTTCAGCATGAACTAATGTTCATTTCTGGAGTGTGTGTAGGTGGGCAAGTCATCTTTTGTTGGAAGCTATATGGTAAAAAATTACATGAAATTATTAACACATCAAATTCATGTATTATGTTGATGGCTCTTCTGCAGTGCCCTTTACTGTGAAGAAAGACCATCCTCTAGATATTTAGTCCACCCGCGTTCCAGCAGAAATCCTCCCAGTAGCCACATACCAAGCTTAATACATTATTCACAGACTTCACTGGCAGTATTGCAAGATCATAGTACAGATGACTTGGACAAACCTAATGATAGTTATCAAACACTGCTATCTTTGGCTAGTAGGATTTCTTGTCTGCAATTTCTTGAGCATCTGTTCCTGAATTTGGGGATAAGAACAAAAAATGTGGCACTAGTTCATCTTAGGTATAAGGCTTCAAGAAATTATAAAAATAGTTTGCTTAAAAAAAAAAGAAGCAACTTTCTCAGCAGAATTGTTTTCATCATTTCCTACCCACACTCAAAACTAATCTATCCTGTCACCCACCTGCTTTTTTTGTTTCCTTGACTGGATGAAATAACACAGCTAGGCTATTCGTTCCTCCCACCAAGTCATCCAGTATTCCTGGATGTTATTTCAGATGTACGTTTCATTTATTATCTGAAGTAATAAGCATAAATCCAGTTTTAAGGAAAATGCAGTTTTGTATAAGTCTATTGCATTCCATTCTGTGTGCTCCATCTGCATGTGCAATCTGCTTCTATATTTTCAGCCAGCTTGCATGGGCAGATTAATGCGCACAATTAGAAAGCAACCTCACAGGCGTTCAATAAACTGCCTTCATTATTACACTCAAGAGAGTCCCTTTGGATGTCTATAAAAGCCTAGTTTTCTGCCTGTTAGCTAAATAATTGACAACGCTTAAAATAATCAGGAGCAAATGAACAAAACGAAGACAATTGTGGTGAAAAGAAGCAAACAAAGGATTCTCAAGGCTGCAAATGCTTTTTGTGTGAGCCTTCTTTCACTCTCTTCAGCAACCTGTATTAAAAGTCTGGTCAGGTTTACATTTGCACTTCTGTGGGGAAAATTTGTTGCCAGCCTGCTGTTTGAACCACACATCATAGGGGACTGAAAACTGGCAAGGACACTAGCATTTATCCTGTAAAAATTGATAAATAAATAAAAATTCTGTTTTGATTCAGGTTTTATTCTCCTGCATTTTATGACTTTTGAGAAAACTGCCTTGGCAGGCAAGTGTATATCAGCTTGGTTTGGTGAACCTCCTGCATTGTGTTTGGAATATGCACTCAGAGACACTCTGGCAAATTCTGTTTCCAGCTCCAAATTCTGAGCAGAATATATTGAGTGTGCACATGTACCCGAGTGCAGCAGTGCCAGGAATTTTTACAGGAATACAACCTTCACAAAAACAGAGGCATGAATATGTAGCAAAGGGAAGGATGAAGTGACACAACAGTCATCATGTACTATTAGAAAGTAACCCTATTTTTTAGTCTGCTTTATCCATTACATAAATAGGTAGATGGCTATTAGAAAAACAGTGGAGCACATCCAACACTACAATTTCTGGAAAGTCAAATCCAAATTTAATAAAAGTATCTAACTAGAGATCTGGGCTAAAACTGTATGGTAAGACACCCTACAGTTCAGACACAGATTCACACAGCCTGCACAGCAAGCCACTGAAAACAGCCAGTCATGACATATCCATCCTCATTACTGTTTAAATGACAACTGTGGTGTACTAAATAAAGAGGGATGTCCTGAAAAGTCCTGTTCTTTGTTTCCTTTTGGAAAGATGGGCACTCAGTTCTTCCCTCGCATGGATTAGCAATTGCAAAGTACGGACTACACGAGCCTCCATTACCTTTTCATGCACTCTGACAGAAACACAACCAGGCCAATTATGCAAAATGCATCCAGGATACCATGACTCAGAAGGAAGGATTCCATTTCATGTGTAAGTAGAGTCTGGTAAAAAGTCAACACACTCCCCATTTTCTAAGTCTGGCAACTGCAGGGACAGAACCACAGCAACTCTGTCACCAACAAATCCCTCACATCCTTCTCCTCTGTTATCACAAACTATAGGAATTCCTGCTAAGCAGCAACTTCTCCACCCCACAGTCTGCTCCTGTGTGCTCTTAAGGCTTTTGATACACAGCTACTTCAGGAGACATCTTGTGAGTTTTTTCTGTTTTAGTCACCAAACAAAGCCTGGATCCACTGGGGTCAGAGGAGGGGCTGATCCCAAAATTGTGAACTTTGCAGACTTTTTAATTTGCACTCTGCATGCCTGTCTAGACTACATTCTCACAAGACACAAACACATATTCAAGCAACTGTGCTAACAGATATAGCTGACTTTCAAGGACCTGTTGTACACAAAGAAGCTAACAAGGCTTTCAAGAGATAGGAAATAACTATATTCTTTAGACAGCACGAAAGGTTACAGACAATCTTTCTTAGCACTCACTTCATGTTAGACCCTTTGAAAGGGGATTTGAGTGAGAAGTTCTTGTTTTTAATAGTGACAGGAATTTAATCAGGAAAACGAAATTCTGGGCAGCATCATACTTTATTGTCAGAGCATGTTAATGACATGAGAATCTTAAGTGCTTTTCCTTATCAAATAGAAGCGCCACTTCATGCAGAAGAGGTACTGATGGGGCTGTACCCCTTGGAGGCTGATACAGCTAGAGGTGGTGATCAATTTTAAAAGGTTTCCCAGTTAATGAGACTGCTGGTAGGCATTGATCTCCTCAGGAAAATTGTGATGTTGCAGCTACAGATCTTAGAGAGGACAGACTAACAAGGGAGCTTATCTTTTGAAATGGCTCTATAGGCCATGACTTTGCAGAGGTCACTACTTTATATGCAGCTCATAACCTTCCTTTCCCCCATTCTCAGCAAGCAGAGGAGATCAAAATACTCCAGCAGAGACAGTGAGGAAAGGGGCACAGCCTCATATTTGTTCTCTTTGCCTCTAGACGAAGGGTCTTAGAGAAGGGAAGTAATGACTCACTCATTTTTGCATGGTAGGCAAATGCACATCTTTAAATACCAAGCACTTCTGTGTGAACATGCTGCTAATAGCCAGCAGTACCTCAATGGAGTTACTTCACAAAATCTGAAATGTCACTCAGAAGCTTTTCATTACTCTTGGATGCTGTGCTCCTTAATGCCAATGTCTCTTAGAAATGCATCCTCAACAACATCCAGTGGTGCACCCTGCTCTTCCTGTGCCCATCAGAGAATTCCTTCAGACTGGGGAAGGCACTGATATCACTGTGTCTGTTGAGGAATACATTCTGCACAGGTAGCTCAGTGTCCAGCTGCAGGTTGAACTCTAGGGGGCTGGAGCTCAAGCCCCAGGCAAAGGACCATGAACTGCAGACCTTTTGCATAACAGAGGGCATGGGGACCTGTGACATGGCCAGGGGAATGGACACTGGGAGACATGGCAGGAGCCAACGACCCCCAGACTTCCCTCTGCTTAGACTGTGAGGGCATAGAAGCCCAGGGGTTCCTTTGTTCAGGGTCCCTCCTTGGAAGCACCAGCTCAAGCTGCTATTTTGTTATTTAGTTATTACACCATGATTAAATTATTTTATGTATCTGGATGTCTGAGACTCTTCAATGGGAAACCTGGGGTTGAACTGGTAGGGAAACCTGGTTTGAACCTGGTGTGACCATGTGAACATGGTGGGTATGACTGTGAAGGGGCCTCAGTCCCAGCTCAGGTGGTGCGAGAGTGACTGACAAGAGTGGCTCCTGGATGGCTGGACAGGCAAGTTTCCTTAACCCTGCAGCACGTGAGGGCTTTGCTTTAACAAAATTGCATTCACTGGAGGTAGGCTTCCGGCTCACTTCCTCCAGGTGTATTATCTACAGGGCCCTCCTGATGTGTGTTCAATACACAGTCCATACAAATAATGTTCCAGTAGTTAAACACAAACTCAAGCAATGGAGATTGAGACACTCCAATGATCAGTCCATCTTCACTTCCAGCTGCATCAGAGATGACACCAGCTGAACCCTCACAAGGCTTTCCTTAACCTGTGGACAGAATGGCTGCCAGCCAGTGCCCAGGCAGCCAGAGCTCCTGCACCACCTGGGGACTACCCGGCTGCCCACAGAGAATCAGTTGTGTTGGAAAAGAGCTCTACAATCATCAAGTCCAGCCATTAACCTAGCACTGCCAAGTCCAGCACTAAACCATTTCCTTAAGCATCACATCTTCATGTTTTTAAATATCACCAGGAATGGTGACCCAACCACTTCCCTGGGCTGCCTGTTCTGATGCTTGGCCACCCTTTTGGTGAAGGAATTTTTCACTTGTGGCCATTTCCTCTTCTCCTATGTTTCAGACGGTTTGGACCTGCTTTTGACAGAACCAAACTTACTTTTAATGGAAAAGAGCACTGAGCAGCAGAATTCATTTCACCCTAAGCAAAAAAATGGTACAGACAGGGAAGGTGAAGGAAGGGAAGAGATATGTGTCTGTTCATAACTGAATATGCCTTAAGACAAAAAATCAGATTAAATGGGAAGACAAGAACCCTGACAATCCCCTGAGGAAAAGCAAGGCCCATAACTGAGGACCTTGTACTGCAAAGACCTGCTGTCTCTGTTGTTGATTTAGGCTCAAAGAGAATCAAAGTGTCTAGTCTGTCAGAAACAGGCAGAGATCTAAAGTTGTGTGTCTTCAGAATTCCTGAGGAATCAAGGTGTGTGTGTGTGTACATCCACACCAGGATAAACAGCAGGCCAAACACCGGTATCTAGAGACAAATACTGGCAACATATTAAGGGAAAGAGCTGTGCCTAAAGCCAAATGGGAAGTAACAAAAGGAAAAATACAAGAAAAGCTGAAATCAGTAGAAAGCACTAAAATGTCTGTATATTAGAGAACAAAGTCTGGGCAAATGATGAAGGAACTGGAGCCACTAGCATGGGACAAAAATGACTCCTTTAAAGGTCACAGAGGAGGAAAAAACAATCAATCAGGCTAAGAATACAGGTGAGCAATTTCAGAACCCAAAGATAAAAAGGGTAAAGGTGACTAAACAGCATTGTGTTAATTATGTGATAGAATCAGTTTATATCAGTTAAAAACAAATAAATAGGGTAGAGTGAATGGGCAAGGGAGGAACTTCACTGCCAATGGAATTAATTATATCAGGACTTAGGCCACATCTAAATCTGACATTAAGGAGGTATTCCTGGGAAACAGGTCTTTACAACAGATCTCCACATTTAAGTAGGACTATGCTAAATAGAGGAAGTCCTCATTATTTACATGTGGGCTAGACTTCTTTACTAATCAACAAAATAAATGGGTAGAGATGTAATTTAGATTCTGTTTTGATAATTAGTCTTGGATTGAATGATTACATATTGATTCAGTTAGAGAAAGAAAACACAAAGTCATTTTATAATTCACAACTCCCATTTCAAACTGTATGTTTTAGGAAGCTAAGAGAGGCTAGAGAACAAAATAAGCTGTGGAGAAGGCTTGAATATTTCACAGAATTATAAAATCTTTGAGGTTAGAAGGGACCTCTTGATGTCATGTTGTCCTTCCCTCTGCTCAAGCAGGGTCTTGAGACAGCTGCCCAGAACTTTTGAATATCTCCAAGGATGAAGAATCCGCAACCTGCCTGGGTAACCTGTGCTCATGTGCAACCACTGTCAGAGTAAAAAGGTGTTTCCTGATGTTCAGTAGAAATCTCCTGTGATTCAGTTTGTGCCCATTGTCCTGAAATCAAAAGTTTCAAGTCGAGAACTGAAAAAAATAGATGCAGAAGCCAAATCCTTCCTGAGCGGCAAACCAGGAAAAAAAATGCAAACAAATAAATAACATTAAATAATAATTAAAAACCCAAACAAACAAAACAGAAGGACAAGTAGATAAGGAATTTTAGGTAATAAGTTTCAAATTTTACTTACTACATTTGATCTTCAAAAAGCATCTCTCTTCTTTGCATTTCTTCTTGTCTTCTTCTAACTTCCAGTCTCTCCGCCTGCAGCATTAAAAACAGGAAAACATACATGAGGTTTCCAATAACCAGGAACAAACATCAATTATTTCAATTCCAGTATTTCAATATTTTGGTTTTTAAAAGATCTGTATCAGTTGGGTACAGAAGTGACCCAGTCTCAAATTTAAAGGTATTCACTCATGAACAAACATCTCCTAGTCAAGAGACCTGTTTAAAATAGAAAATGTCACAGTGCTCCTATCCAAAAGGCCTTCAGAGCTATCATGTCACAGCCCTGCTGGGGGACATCTCGGGGTGCAACTGATGCAACCTTGGTCCTTGCAGAAACCACTGCACCAAAGCAGATAATAGTCCTGTGGCACTGACAGTGCAGTGATGTGAGTACATGTAGTTCACAGACCTGATCTGCAGGAGCATTAGGTACTGGCCAGTTGAACACATGCTAATGTGGATGAAAGTGGGAGACATTTGTAGTTAACCAGCATTTTTCTGCCTCAGATACCATATCTGGTGCAAGAGTCAACCAACTCCTTGTCACAAAACTCCTCTGTAAATCTGGATCCCACACAAATTATTAAGTCCTTCAATAGAAAATTGCACATAATTTCCAATGGAAGTATCATCTAAGCTGCCCAAACTCCAAATTCAAGTAGAATAAAACATTAAAATAAACCAAAAACTAGAGAACTTGCTGCAATAACAATATGCAGTTCAAGCTAAATTCCAGTGAAAAGGAGGCCAGCCAAATTTCTGTTTTGGCTCCTAAGTTGCAGTTAGGTCCAGTGGGGAGAGCAGTTAAAAGGCAGTTCAGTGTATGAAAAGCACAAATTAGAAGTGCCAACCTGAGATTTCAGCCCGCTGTATTTTGAGCTCCCACGCTGCAGTTGGTGGGGGGATGCTCCAGTAAGAGCTCCCAGGCAATGATCACAACAACTTGCATGTGGAGCAAAATACAGCCTCGGACTGTCACTCTGCTCATTGCCCACCCTCAAAATGAAAAAAAGGTAATTGCTTGGTAACCCAGCAACCAGACATTGCTCTGAACAAAGTGCCCGGGAAATTTCAGACAATACCTTGCGGAGATAAGAAGGGAAATGTAGGTAAAAATGGCCTCTTTTGGCCAGAGCCCCAAATCAAGGAGAGAACACTGTGCCTGAGCAGAGGTACGGTGCAAGGACAGGGAGAACAAAGAGGGGAAAACATGTAAGGTGGCAAGTGGTGTTAAGAACAGGGCTGAAACCCTCAGCTCCATAATCTTCTGCCTGTCCTGCAATCAAAAACATTTCAGAAAAATTACAATTCTACTGGCAGTTATTCAATTACTTTGCCTTTAGCAATTTCAGGATGCGTATTTTTTAATTGGATAAAGAATGACTGTCTGAAAGAGATTTGCAAAACAAGTGCAAATTCCTTCTTTGCCTGCATTGGATTAAGAAAAAAAATCCTTTCAGATGTCTGCAGATGGGAAAAGAGCCACTATGTTGTGTGATGATATAAACGACTGGAAGGCAAAAGACTTAGAAGCTGTTATTTGGAAAAAGGCAGTGGGAAATCAACAAAAGGAGGAAGGCGAATCTCTGAATAAGATGTCCTGTTGTTCAGTCATTTGACATGCAGAGACAGTAACAGAATGTATGACATACTGATGCAATTCAAAAATTTAACCAAACTGTAGTAAGGAGCATCCCTACATAGTATGGGTGAATTTAGAGTGTTCAGGGGATATATTGTTTGCTCCTAACCTAGACACAGATGATGTTTTAGGCTAAAAAAACTCCCACTCATTTGTGCAGCTTCACAATTTACAGGGAAAGAAAGGAAAGAGGCAGAAAAGAAATCTTATGGCTTCTGTTACTGTCAAAGATGATGCTGATACCCTCAAGACACCAGCCATAGCTCCCAGGCTTTTCCCCAACACTGCCCAATACTGCAAGCTGATGCCTTCACCTCTGAAAAAGCACTGGATGTGGGATCCACCACCACATTGCAAGGCTCCTGAAAGTTCAAAAGAAACATTCAAAAACTTCCAACAAAAACTTGTTGTCTAGCTCCTAGCTAGTGACATCTAGAGAAGAGTATATTTGATAAATACAAATCCTCAGTAGCAACCCCGTCTCCCACTAGCTGAAAAAATAAGGGAATATCCTACAGCTATTCTACCACCAGAACAGTACCTGAAGAAAACTCCAGCATCTTGAAATTAGTCACTTGTGGCTGGTGTGACTAATTTTTACTCTGGGAGTTTACCCTAGGACACCTGCTTAGGATGCATACAAGTGACAGGTGATGGGACGGAGACATTCTCTAACTAATGACAGTCTATCAATAGACATTGCCAAAGCACTCCACATTTGGCACCATGTTCAAAAAGCCAAGAGTGGAACAGCTGTGATATTGAAGGTAAACACGTTGAAAAATGTTAGCAGAAGGTCTGCAAAGTGCCCGGTTTTAACAAATTCCTGAAAAAAAGGCCATTCATGCTGATTAACACAGTCAAATTAAAGAGCACATGATTTGATAAAGAATAAAACAAAATTACAGCTTATCCTAAATAAGACAGTTTCTGAAGATGGCATGACTGTTTACTATATAATGTAAGAGAAAAAAAAGTTGCATGCAGTAAAATTACTCTGAGCCTTTTCACTTCAAATTGTTTGAATCTTCTAATATTCAGTCAAGACCTAAACTATACAAGGCAAGGCTAAAGGCAGGGTAATAGCAATAGAAATTCAGTGACAGGAAACAGAAATATCCAGTGCACTGAAGTTATCCAATTTTATGTACAGCACAAATGAGAAAAGTTTAAAAAACAAGAAGCCACGTATCAGCTGCTTGCTTATTTTTTTGGGAACTTTGACAGTCCTTTCACCTAATAGGCACAAAGGAAATTATGGTCCAGTCTGGTCAAACACTGTGATGTGAAGGGCTGCATAAAAGATACCAATTGCAGACATTTACAACTAATGAGCAAATAATAAAAAAACTACTTCCTGTGTACTTCTGCACTTTCTGCAGATTAGACACACATCTTGGCATCAGGGAAAAATACAGAAATAGGGAGTTCCTTGCTTGTGTTACAAAGTCTTTTCCAAATTATTCCAGTGAGCACTCAGAGATCATTAGCTTTGAATACCCAAACTCATGCAGCCCACGATTATGCCATGAACAAACCACAACACTCCCAGGACAAGCTGCCTGTCATGAAGTGCATGGGAGACTTGAGTTTTGTTCAGACAAGGTGGTCCTGTGGAGCACAGAATGAAGAATCTTTCCTTTCTCTGGGAGCTGGAGAGAGACAAGGTAGATGCCAAGAGCACTGGTATTCCAGGACCTAATAACCCTATGGTTAATTAAAGAATGGCAGAGACAGGCAGGTGGACTCGTACAGATGGTAAGGCAGACCTTCCATATTTGGGTACTGCTTTGGCAGACACACAGTTTTCTCTTGTTCACAAAGAAAATGGGAAAGTGGGATGCTTTTCTCTGCAAAACCAGCATTAAAACAGTAACATAAACAGATCCTAAGTTCACAAGCAGCACTGGCTCACAGCACATCATCCTTACAATCAAAGAAGAACTGAGCTGAGTACCAGCACCCGTTCTAGTCATCACACATTAGTCTGTAGGGCTTCACCATTCATGTTTGTTGGCAAAGAAGCTTTCCAGCTGTGAAAGTTCCAGGGCTCCTGCTGATAAAGCTGGCTAGCTATTATCTCCTCTCAGACTGTAACACAATTTGGTTTTTATTGAATGAATAATAACCTTGAGCAAAAGAAGGGCTGGCCAGCAAGAAAAGACAGCCTGTGAACTTGCAGAAAGACATGCTCCCAGCCAATGCCCTACAGGTGCAGTTGAATACAAATCTATCACTTCAAATAAAAAGCTCCTTTCTTTTGGTAAACAGAGCCCAATGCTGGTTGTACAGCACCAGTAGGATCCCTGTCATTCTCAGGTCTTGGGAACCTTTCATCTTTAGGCAGGGTGAGATAGCCAAATTGACACCTTCTAGTTGCTTTCCAGCATGCTCTTCTTAAACACAAGGCTGAATTTTTAATACCTAATCATCGTCCAAGAAGAAATCCTCATTGGCTCAATCACCATTGGGGAAGACAATCTGCATAAACAAATTCAAATTGAGAGTTCCCTCTCAAGCACCTCTGTTTTGTTTGATTGCTTTGTTAGTACATGTTTATTTAGTCAAATTAGACAGTCTGTTTGGCAAAGATGTTTGCTGCGATGTTACATCCTCCTTCAGAAAAAACAAATACTTACAGTTTTACTATCTACAACATCTATAAAGATTTTATAATCTGTGGGAGTGAAGGTAAGGAAATTAAAGAGCATGAAAACAAACCTGATACATCAATATATTTTCCAGGTGTAACTAGAAATTACAGCAGTGTTGTAACATTTTTCTTGTCCAATGCCCATGGGCAAACAACATATATTAGATAACTAATCCACTCTCTTCCACTGCTACCATCACTGCTTGTGGAGCTATATATGGGATGGTAACAGCTAACGACATTTTCAGGTGATAATATTTATTGTTCCTGTGAGCTATCATGTATGGGCTTATGCCCAAAGTATGTATAATGCTAACTGCTGAAAGACTGGGAACAGAATAACCCTTACCTGGAGGCAATTACAGTTATTTTTGTTCATGCATAGTCTTGTATGCCAACCAGTATCGATGACTTTTTAATTAACTCTCAATATTCAGTTTCTGCACAGAAAATCATTTTTACTGTTGTGGAGACAAAACCTGCAAACCTGAAATCTCCCTTTCTCTCCTTGTTAATGTGCACCTCACTATCGTGCTCCCTCTCCTTTCTTTTTTCATTTGAATTCCACACTGCATTCTCAAGCAAGTGCTACTTGGTTGCCACCAAGGAGACACAAATGAACTTTTACAAAGGGTTGTGCAGCACAAAGGACGAGAAGATGCTTTGTGAGAATTACTAGAGAAAGCAAACAAATTCAAAATAATAAAAGAACATTTGAAAGTGAGCTATCACTGGTGTCAACATGTGGAGAATATTAGAAGGAAGAGTGATCTGAGCTATTAGCAGGACACTTGTGTGTGCAAGCTGCAGAAGGGCTGGAGGGGCAGTTGAATTTCAGGGTGCTCTCAGAACAATGCAGGTAGACTACACTGACCTTTTCGTGATTTGGATATCTTTTCCATCATGACAGGCTGGATTTTCTAGTATTCTTCCCATGTGCACAGGCAATTATGGATTTCTATAAGGTCTTTGTGCCAGCTGCTACAATCCAGTCTTATAGAGGGAGCTCATGCCAAAGTGAACCATATAACCTGCACACACAGTGTTACTCCTGACCTTCGTGTTCTCCCCTTCTGGTAACTCTTTCAGATGGGTGCAACTGAAAGGCTGGAGTTTCTGATGAGCCAAAGGAACACCCAAGCCCACAAAAACACTAGGTCAGGCATCCTTCAGTCATCTACAAAGAGGAGGAGGACTGCGTTTCCTAATTCCTCGATACCACACAGGGTTACTACTTAATTAGCCAGTTCCATGTAGTTCAGCAAAATCAAGCATCAAGACATGAACTGTTATATGGTGTCAAGCCTGCAGTAACCAGATTTACCTTTTCTCTCTGAATTGCTTTCTTTTTCAGGATTTCAGCTTCTTCAGCTGCCTTTTTTGCTTTTACGTATTCTTCTCTCTTGTGCTGCATGACATAAACATAGGCAGTTATTTTACATATTTATACATACAAGGAACACATAAGGTAACTTGAGTCCTATAGTGCACATCTTTCAAATCGAAAGCGTGTTTGGGGAAAATTTCCGGAATTTTTTCCCCTTAAAATGAGACACTGAATAATGCAGGCTGTGCAACAGCTACTCCAGTATTGGCTTTAAGAAGGCTGGGAAATCTAGGACTGATAAATGGGCATCCATGAAAGGACTCACACAGCTGATTGATAACTTACAAGCATTTATACCTCTTGCAACAGGAACAACATTTCCACATAAGCATGGGATAGGGGGGTACATTGATCAATTAGTCCAAGTGTAAGCAGCATGCCGGAAGATACAGCACGGCACTTTATTGGCTTTACAAGTGTACTGGCTCTTATCTGAGATATCATCTGTGACACAGATTGCTACATATTTATGGACAGATTTCTCATTTTCTTTGGTGCAGAACATTAGTTTCGGATTTTCTGCTGCTTCCTTCAGGTTTCATGACTTTCTATGTCAAGCAGCTGTGACTTCATTTTATAGTCATATGAAACACTTCATGAAAAGCTTTCTTTTGAGTTCTAAAAATAAACAAACACATTTTTTCTTACCGACCTTTTTCTGGTATTTAGATTGCATGAGAATCATTTGCTGGTTTTGTCTTACTTGAGCTTCTGATTTGTTTCCACCTTAAAAAACCCCAAAAATATAAATGGCATTTTGCATAAGCATTTTAACTGCAAATGGCAGTCATTTCAGAATACAGCAATATAACAGATTGGATGTATGCATACACAGGAAATTTTTCATAATTACAGTAGCTGTCTGACATTAAAGAGAATAGATAGGAGACCTTTTTGATCATTTTGTTCATCCATCAAAAGCACTTGCCTATTATTTACAGAGCACCCACTGTATCATCCACTCAACCAACAAATATGTCCCTACAATATATGATCAGTTTACTGAGGAACTATTCCATTTTCAGAAAATCAGTCATGCTTTGCAGGTGAGTTTTCATTTTCTGATCCAACTATCCCCACCTTTGCTCAGTTTGCCATATACATACAGTCAGAAATTCTGTTGCAAAAAAGTTCCTCTTTTATCAAATTTAGGATCTTGGATTCTGCAAGCTCTAATGGGATGCTATCATTTTAATATTTTCTAAATAATGTGTTGGGGTTTGAGGAAGAATCCTCTTTCTGAAATGGAAGTAAAAGCCTTTTCCCACAGACCTCACTTCATATCCAGGTAGCAGGAGGCGTCCTTTTCCAAAGGCATAGACTCACTTTTGTGAACATCTAAAGCTCTGGCCATAATGTTCAGCCTTCAATAAAAAGAAACAAAAACCCGACAAACAAATAAACCAACCACACAAAGAAAGTGATACTAGGTCTTAAGGGATGGAGGGAGTGACTTTGATTCTTTTACTCTTCTCTATTTTCCGAAGTATTTTCTTGCTTTAGGAAAGGAAATAATTTATTCCCTCAGTTGTTGCAAAAAATAACAGCAGCCCTCAGTCCATTCTGAGGATGGGGGGCTGTATTTTGCCAATTTATTGCTTTCATGAGAAATTCCCCTCTGTGTGACTCCTAATTCTACAGAAGCAGCTAAACCATTCTGTGCTACCTAAGGTGCCTGATGTCCTGGGCTGGATCAAAAGCAGTGTGGGCAGCCACTCAGGGGAGGGGATTGTGCCCCTCTGTTCTGCTCTGGTGAGACATCACCTGGAGTGCTGCATCCAGCCCTGGGGCCCTCAGTATAAGAAATACATGGACCTGCTGGATTGAGTCCATAGGAGGGCCTCAAAGATGATCAGAGGGCTGGAACACCTCTCCTGTGAAGACAGGCTGAGAGAGTTGGAGTTGTTCACCCTGCAGAGGAGAAGGCTTCAGGGAGACCTCCTAGAAGCCTTTCAGTACCTGAAGGGCCCTACAGAAGAGTTGGAGAGGGAATTTTTGCAAGGGCATATAGTGATAGGACAAGGACGAATGGCTTTAAACTGAAAGAGGAGAGATTTAGATTGAATATGATAAAGAAATTTTTCACTATGAGGTGCTGAGGCACTGACACAAATTGACCAGAGAAGTTGTGAATGCCCCATCCCTTAAAGTGTTCAAGGCCAGGCTGGATGGGGCTTTGAGTAACCTAGTGTAGTGGAAGGTATCCCTGTCCATGGCAGGGCAGTTAAAACTAAACAATATTTAAATTTCCTTCAGACCCAAATCATTCTAAGAAATGTAAGACAACTATTCTAGACCTTTCAGGAGGGATCACTCTCATCTAAAGGTAGCTTTCTACATTTACTAATGGAAGGCAACGAATCTTTAGGTGCTTTTGTGACATTCAGTGATTGGGAAATCAACTCCCTAAGTGTGGAAATATTTCTACGGACACAAATAAATCCCTAAGACAAGTTCTCAAGAGAGACTGACATTGTAGAGTGTCTCTTCCCCAGATCTAGAAAATAAAACTTCTGCTAAACAAGTTTTGAAACCTCTTGGGTGCTTAATCTTTCTCTTTCTTTAGCCTTTTACTGGCAAAATTTCTTGTGAGCACTGTAGCTTTTTTGCATGTACTGATGGACATCGTCATGGAACAAATATTTCTCTGATCATTATTAGAAATTGCCTATAGCCTTTCAGCCAGGTTTAATCCATTCAAGTTGGCTTGGCTGTAACATGTCAGATGCTTCACTGAAGTCAGAGTGTATATATAATAATACCAGAAAAGAGACCGTTGCATTTATCAGGCATGATTTGTTGCTCCAGTCATTGCTTATGGAGGAGAGTGGAACTTGCATCCTTCATTGCTCTCATCTCTCCGTGATGTCTGAAAGTTTGCCAGTCAAATATTACAGAGTTGAAATCCAGAATACTTATTTCCCTATGGAAAGCACAAGTGTTAAAAAACTTCAACTTTATTTAGAGATTCTATTTAGTCATTTGGACTAGATGTGTAGTCCCTTAAAATCACTCTGAGAAAATAGCACATGATACTTTTTTCCCCTTAATGAGTACCTACACTGGTGAAATTAGAGATGCCACTTCAGTTCCAAATTTGTTCCTGTGGAAATGATAAGTTCCAGTAATCTTCACACCTTAGTTCTTTTCAGAGGCACTGAACACAGTGCCTGTGTCTCAGTCTCCAGGAGTCTAAGTGGCAGCTAGACAGTGACTAAAGACATCATATTTTCTTACTTGCTTTTTTTTTCCCCTCTTAAGTTGCTTCTTTCCCAAGAAAGTTTTTCAATGCAGTGGGGCCAGAAGAAGTTAAGACTCCTGACACTCAGTCACTGCAGCTTTGACGGCACACCCTCAGTCACACAGCCAGCCCGCACACACTCTGCACAGACACCACACACCAAATTTCTGTTTCCAGAGTTCACTTTCTTCAGCCAAAAGCTCTATGGCCTTCTTGTGACAGAAGTACGTCCTCTAGGAACTACTCACGAGCAAGAAGCAGATGTTACACGTGAATTCACAAAGACTGTCTGGCCACACGACTGCACGTGATGGTGGGAACACAGGGCATTGCCACCACTGCAAACAACTGTGACTCAGCTGCAGGGCAGAACATGTGGGACCAGGATCACCTTGAGCTAAAAACCAACTCTGGGCTGGAGTCAGTTCGAATTCCTCTGTCTCCCACCTGCTGTCTATTTTTATACACTGTACACCACTGCAAACTTAACTTGTGTAGCCTGGCAGGGAAAGAACTTAGTTTGCAGGCCAAGGCAGACAACATCCTGCACTGTGCACCCCAGATTCTCCTACGACAGCCAACGTAAGGAAGGGCAGCTCTTCTTTTCTAAAACTTATTTAAGCTAAGCCTGAAATATCACTAAATTCAATACTTTATAGTGGTTGCAATTCAAGATATCTCCTACACTTTCTCTCACCCACCTAGAAGACATCTTGGTTATCTTAGCAAACACATCAGTTACGTTCAGGGTGTCTTATGTTCTTGCAGCTTTTTACCCTGTTTTTCATTTACTTGTCTGTTTTTATCTTTATAAAATTGGTAATACAGAGCTTCACACACATTTAGCCTGCAAATGCTGAAGCTGCAGGGGTCACTTTGGCCAGCCAGCAGCCAGTAAAGCACACATAGTAACACAGAGTTTTCTTACGGGTAACTGGAGGGTCTCCAACATGCTGTCCATCTGCACACTAATGACAAGTGTGTGCTCTCTCAGAGACATCAACCAGAGACAGTGTAAACAGCAGGAGGGTTAATCCACCTGTTTTCCCCAAATGTTAGTACAGATTTTCTACACTGATCTTGACAGATTTCTTGAGTGACAATCTGTGCTGTTTTGTTTCAGAAACGTCTTCCTTGCCACGATCATCAAGAAGCACAGAGCACACACAATAGGCTCATGTTAGCCCTTATGGACACTGAACCTCTTTAATAAGTAGCATGCGAGAAAAAGTGAAAAATATCTCATGTCCTGGAAAATAAAATTTTGCAATTCACAATTGCTGATTTATATGTCTTACCCAGTCTCTGTGGCACCAATGTAACTGGCCCTGGCCTGTGCTCTTTCTTCCATCGCTCCAGGTCATCGAGCTCTTTCTTAGCAACTGAGCAGGTATAAAAAGAAATAAATATATGGAAGTTAGAGGGAATACTAAAAAGCAGCCATTATTGCTAATTGCATGTAATTCTGAAGACCATCCAGGAACAAACTTGTTCTCAAGGGATGCAGACACCCCCACAAGAGGTTACTCAGTCACTGCAATGATCAGCTAACAAGGCAAACATTTTCCCTAACTTGAGACTGTAATGGTGAGCAACCCTAGGACTCAACCCCAAAAGCAAATCCAAAAACAGCTAAGAGACTGCTAATAGACTGCTTTTTAACCCCTGGGAACCTGTAGGTAAGTGCCACAGTATTTAGTCCTGCAGGTAAAGCAGAAGTTACGATTAACATGTTATTGCTGCATAGAGGGAAATCCTTGTGGTGTAATGCTCCCCAGCAGGGAAATGAAAAGTAATTTTCCCTCCAAACCACATGCTCCCTAAATAAAAACAGGAGGAATGCATGAATCAGCTTCAAATTAAGACACTTCAGCATAGGCGCCCACACGTGAGATGGGCAGCAAGCTCCCGGTGTAGTCAGTGGAAGTCAATACAGCTGGGGTGCAGCCATATGCTCTAGGATGGCTGGCTGATTTAACTTCTATCTTTATCGACCGACAGAGGAAAAAACACATTTCCTTTCAATAGCAAGGCCAACAAAGCCTGTGGAAAGAGGAGCTGTGTTTTACACTAGCACTTCACTTGCTCTGGGAGCTCATTGCACTCTTACTAACCATATTTCCTAATGGCTGGCTATGGCTATCGGAGGCTAACACCAGCCCTCCTCTAACAGGATAAAGCCAGTATTTGGGTAAGCTTTTAAAGAGACCCAAAAGACACACCAGCTTTTTATTTCACCTTTAAAACAAGCATTTAAGTAGAGACTGCATTCAGTGAGGTCCTGTTTCTGCCAGCATCCAAGACAGAAATACTTGACATGCTTCAGACCTTTCACACTGGTGCCACAAAGCGAAAACAGATCTTTATCAGAGCAGCAGCACCTTTGTTGTTAACATCACAGTTAACAGCACCTTTGCTGTTAACATCGCAGATGATCCGCTGCTATTCACCCTTCCAGAAGATTAGAGTTTGATTCATGGTAAGTCCATTTTCTTTCTTGCATCCAAAGCATACCCAACCCATACCAGCTTGCTGGTGAAGCATTTCAGCTAAACTCACAA
Organism: Gymnorhina tibicen; assembly: GCA_013399875.1. NCBI lineage: Eukaryota > Metazoa > Chordata > Aves > Passeriformes > Artamidae > Gymnorhina > Gymnorhina tibicen. The sequence continues at coordinate 1,296,781 of VXAZ01006690.1, read as the reverse complement.
TGTTTGAGACAAAAGGATTTAATTGTTTCCTCGAGGACTCAAGACATGAGAAGTGCTGACTCACACTCCTTCAGCTTTCATATCTTGCATAAATCAATGCCCAGGAGTGCAGGACTATTGTGCTCAGTCACCTCTGTATACAGAATTTATTTCACAACTGACTCTTGCTGTAGCTTTGCCAGTAAAGGAGTTCAGCATATGCCTGATCTTTCTGGTAGAGGTTCAGGCTGTTCCTGCTTAGCTACTCTGACCAGCAAGATTCAAAGCCAAGCAAAAGTGAACATACATCCACAAATACTTTCCATCTAAAATGACTTTTACCATCTTCAGTAAAAGACCCACCTGCAATTCTTAAATGCATGTTCAAGAACCAACAGCATCTGCAGTTGCTTTTGTTTCCACGAGAGTATTTTCAAAAATATTTCTTATTTATATTTTTGTTCTTCTTCCTCCTAACCCACAGACTGTTCAAAGTTCTCCGATATGAATTCAATCCTGTAAAAGTTGAATAGACCTCATTCCAGCATAGTCTTGCTCCAGCACTGAAATTACCAAAACCCTTCTGAACAATGTTTATGCTGCATGAAGTAAAGCCAGATGATGAGTCAGTCTTAAGAAAGTTACGTGATCATGGAGAATGCTCAAAGCACAGGCTTTACTGTCACAGCTGTACATATAAAAGCATTGTAAAAATGAGGATTTAAGCTTTAAGAGCAATAAAATGCACGAAACCCTAAGGTTATTCAAATAGACATAATGCATTATGATATTAGACAACTCAACTTACTTTGCTGCAACTGTTGTCTTCTGGTTTCATTTGGAGTTACCAAGACATATGGGCCAACACTAAAATGAAAGAATACACTCTTATTTTTCCTGTTCACACAAAACTAGGACTAGAAGGAGTTCCTTCATCAGCAAAGTCAGTTTTCTACTGTTACAGCAAACAACTTCATATAAAAACTAGTATTTATTCTGGTTCAGCTCCTCAGGAATTTTTGGTAAGTACTCTAGAAATACCTGTTATATTTGGAATTGGCAGTAGATACCAAGGATAATATTTTCAGAAACTTTTAGCATAGCCTTTGCTGTTCTTATTCAAGTCTTACTCTAGACTCCTGACCTCAAATCTCATGCATTTCAAACCAAATCACTTCCTTGAATTGCAATGCTCCATAGAGAAGACCACTGTCTACTGGGAAGAGCACTGGTGCTGGCAGTCCCACCCCTTACCTTGTGGGCACCAAGCACCTTGTGGACTTAAACAGTCTGCCCAAAAGTGGTCCAAGGAGCATGCAAAGTCACTGCAATGGACTCAAGTGAGTCTTATTCTCAGCCTGAGCCTCAGTTTCCTTGTTAGCCTTTCATTTCCAGGCACCAGGAACTCCTTGGGCATATTCATCTTTCTTTCATGCTGAAGGTGCAACTCACTGAATCAGGACAAGGGCCCTGTTTTGCCAGACTTAATTCAAAATGCAGTTTCTGTCTCAAGGAGCTATCAATCTAGTGTGACAGCAAAGAGGCAAGACTGGGTTCAGAGTGTATTAAGAGACTTGATGTGATCAAAAGAGTGATGAAAACATGTCAGTTCCACTTGGAGAAGACAAAGGGTTTTATCTCCATGGTGTATTGCGCGGGTAGGAGTTTACACAGCTCCCGCTCAACAGAAGCTGTGCCATGGGGGTGCAGGTTTACCTGAAATGCACTAAGGACCAGTTGGCCCCACATATCAGAGTCTTGGCAGGGTTTTATATGCACATGTGGGCGCAAATATTTCATCTGGCTTCATTGCACAGAAAGCACAAGGAGAACAGCCAGCAAAGAATAATTGGGGTGAAGGCTGAGCCTCTTAAGAAAGGGCCACAGGGAGTGGCTAGAGGACAAGCTAGTAAGCAGAGAGAGCAGTTGGCAGTGGAAAAGTAATGAAACAAAAAGGCCCAAGACTAAGGCTTAAAAGGGGAATGAAAATCATGCGAAGAGATCAAAGTGCCCAAATCTGCCTGCTGCCATATCACTGTAATTCAGGGTTTGGTAAGAGAGTATTTATATCCAATTACCTCTTTCTCTTTGAAGACTTATTCTAGGAGGATGTGGACTAATTTATGAGATTAAACTAGTAAAGATAGAGCCGTGAGCTTTAATGGTGCCATTTCATATGATCCTTTCCCTTTCTGCCAGCATACTCTGGTGCCCCTGAGACGGTGAGACTGTTCTGCACGTCTCCACCGAATCCCAGACCCTTAAAGCAGGAGTGAAGAGAGCAGCAGAGCCCCACTGGCATTCACCACACAACTGCAAACATTACTTAAAAGAAGCTTTGACAACACATCTCGCTTATGGCATAACAGTCCCCATCAGCGATGTTGTTTCAGATTTTTCTCTATTTGATTGAGTAGTAGCATTACAAATTTATCCCAAAGTGCTTTTAACTAGCTGCTGCACAACTTACCCATTTCAAGATTTTTTTAGTAGCTTTTGTTGTTGTTTCAGATATTAAGATCATATTTCTCTCAAGTTCATAAACAAAAATTATTAAGTACTTTTTAAACTCCCTCCCCTCCCTTTGGCAGTGATAAAAGTGGCTGAAATTGTGGGTTGCAATGCTACATATCTTCCCCTTCCAAAAAATAAATCAGTGCATCTAAAATATCACACGGCTTCCCAGCACTAGAGGGCAGAAGAGTTTTTATACCATGTACTTTGATGCCTTCAAACAGCATTTGTCTGGTTGATTTCTTTTAAGTTATAATCAATTTTTTTTAAAAAAGAAGGGACCTCTGCTTGTCTGAACATGTATGAGAAATCACGGTGTCAAATCTAGCCCTTTTGCCACGAATCATTTCCTTTATCTGCTTTTGCTTTTTGGCTGGAAGGCTCAGACCCCAGGAGGCCAGGTGGGGCCCACTCTTCTGATACCTGACCGTGGCCTCATCTTCAGAAACTCAGACTGTACATGAAATATAGCAAAGATCAATCAGTTTATGAAAGAGGTAGAGTTGATGGTACATTTACCATCTGTTTTCCAAAGAGCAGATGAAGAGTCATTGTGTTTAAAACAGTGCTTATTTAAAAGCCAAATCGGTTTCCATTTTATTGAAATAAAGGCAAAGAAAATGAGGATGCCAAGTCTCCATTAGGGGAAGGAATGGGAGAACAGGACACCAACTTTTGTTTGTCTTTTATCTAATGCTTTGTTTTAGTTATTATTAGAAATTATAAGACAAAAAAAAAGGGGGGGGGTTGAGTTTACTGAGTTTATCTAACTTTATAGTGTTCACCTTGGTCTCCGGAAAGATATGTTAGAGTGTAGGTTTGGGTACCGGGATCAGAAATGGTCTTAAGCTGGAGGAGGGCAGGTTTGGGTTAGATACTAGGAAGAAATTCTTTACTGTGAAGGTGGTGAGGCACTGGCAAAGGTTGCCCAGAGAAGTTGAGGATTTCCCATCCCTGGAGGTGTTTAAGACCAGGTTGGATGGGGCTCTGAATAGCCTGGTCTAGTGGAAGGATTCCTGCCATGGCAGAGGGGTTGGAACTAGATGACCTTTAAGGTCTCCTAAAGAACCATTCTATGATTCTCTGTCCATGGGGAAGGAAGAGTAAGTACACGGTAAACTTCTTGTGGGAGACATAAAAGTCAGGGTACAAACTGGTTCCTTGCCTTTTAACCCTACAGGAGAGGAGCCAGATGAGCTGTTGCCTGAGAAACTCCACCTGCCCTACCAGTTCTAAAATCTGCACCTAATATCCCTTATTTTCTTGAGATATTTTTTGAAGGAAAGAAAGTTAATGCAAAAACCCACCACCAGCTTTCACCTTGTGTTTTTATCCAGTTTGCAGGATATTGTATGTCATTTCTTTGTTCAGGCAAAACCTCTGATCCAGTTAAGCCTATAAAACCCACTACAGCCTGTCAATTTAATATTCCAGTCAGTTTCTGGGTTGCCACAGTAGCCATAAGTCTGGAGCAAATTATCCTACCTACCTGGGGAGCAATTAAGGAAATGTGAAGATTTGAAGCTATCAGTGGTGTGCAGAATTTTGTGCTTTATACCAATATATGACGTGCTTCAAAATCCACAGACAGAAAAGATTATAAAGAATTTAACTTTACAGTTACCCTAATAATGATTCTAATTGTTATAAGACTTAAGCCTATCTTCGAGGTAGGGTTCTTTTATAAATATAAATACAGAAGTCACTGGAAAGGGGAGGAAGAACATCTTACCCTAGTTATAGCTCTTCAAAAAAGAAAAATCATCTTCTGCCTTTATGGATCATATTAATCTTGATGAGTGTTTTTTGTTTTATTTTCTCTGCAGAAAATGGGAATGTATTGACTCATTACACAGACTGAACAGATATTAATGAGAGTAAGAAAGTTATAAACCAATAAGAGAATGTATCTATATTGAAATAAAAAAAAAGGAACGTCCTATGATTTTCCAAGCAGATACACATAATATACCCCAGTCGTGGGATTATAAATGCCTATATAACAATATATCATTGTGGTTTAACCCCAGCCAGTAACTAGGCACCACATGGCTGCTTGCTCACTCTGCCCCTCATGAGATGGGAGGGAGAATTAGAAGGTTTAAAGTGAGAAAACTCATGGGTTGAGGTAAAGACCGTTTAACAGGTAAAGCAAAAGCTGCACACACAAGCAAAGCAGGACATGGAATGCATTCACCACTTCCCATGGGCAGGCAGGTGTTCAGCCATCCCCAGGGGAGCAGGGTTCTATCACGTGTAATGGTGACTTGGGAAGACAAATGCCATCCCTTTGTGCATCTCACCCCTCCTTCTCCTTCCCCCAGCTATATAAGCTGAGCATGATGCCATATGTTATGGGATATACCTTTGCCAGTTGGGGTCAGCTGTCCCAGCTGTGCCCTCTCACAACGTCCTGTGCACCCCCAGCCCTTGCACTGGTGGGGTGAGAGGCAGAAAGGGCCCTGACTCAGAGTCAGCACTGCTCAGCTGTAACAAACACATCCCTGTGTTATCAACACCCTTTGGTTACAAATCCAAACTGTAGCCCCATAGCAGCTACTATGGAGAAAATAAGGTCTACTCCAGTTAAAACTGGCACGTACAGAGAGAGATATTTCAGTCAGGAGAGACATACAATACAGTCATAGATAATCTGCAATAATAGTTTACACTTTGAGTGATCAGTAACATAAGGAACACCATGTCTGAAAACTTAAATTCTGAACCATATGTGTAGGTCTACTCATCTAACTAGCTCAAGGACACCTCTTCAGTGCTTTCAAGGCATTGACCATAGCAACTTTTGTTCTACTTTCTTTCAGATTTGTATAAAACAGTTTATTTCTAAAATTGAAAAACCACTTGAGCACTGCTGTTCACTGGTAATATTTTTTGCAGAGCTTTGCTCTTCAGTTTTTCCTCAAGTCCACTCCAGCCATCTACCACAGGACAGATTTTCAAATGAAGTGTGAAATAGTTTAAAGAGTTACAAAAGGAATGGCTGTTATAAACTATTTCCAGTCCCACTGTTTTATACCGCGGGTGCATTGGCACATGAATGTCACAGTGCTGAAAGCCAAATATCTTGCTCTGCTGGGCAAAGTGCTCTGCATAACAGACAGAAACTAAGGAGAATGTAGTTGGAGAGCAACACAAATGACTAAAGCTTGGGAAGAAGACCAGGGCAGATTCAGCCTGAGGAGGGACCTAGGGAAAGATATGGGTGAGATACTGCATTAGATAGTATGTTAAGACTGAATTTAAAAGAGAACAGAGACCAAACTGCCAAAGTCAACTCTTGAATTTCCTTCAAAGATACACTAAGCTGAACTTTGCATTCATTTACCAGGAATTGTTTTAAGAGCTGTCAAGTCCACACCACCACAAAGTATCATTTCCACCAAGGCTCCCATGCCTGATGGAGCAGCCATATGCTGCTGAGCAGCACAGAAGCTGCCAAATTAAAGGGCTACAAGATGCCAAATCCCAGCAAGCAGACTACTGTCCTGTAGGTATCCCTATTTTGCAATGCACACACAGCCAGATGCTAATGATAATTGACAGCCACAGTTCTAGACCTCAGCTGAGCAATATGCTCTGTGTCCCAGCAGTGCCATAAGCAGAGCTCTAGGAGGGTGTACAAACCCTGCATGCAGGCTTGGGGCTCTGGCTTTCCATCTTTATCAGCGGCATCATCTTACCAGTTTGCAGCTCAGAGACAAAAGTGATTTACTGAGGCTCAGCATTACACACTGTCTGATTCACCCTCACTGCACGTGTGCTCTTAACACGAGAGGCAGAAAATGAACTACATTAGCAGGAAATGTTTATCACCAAAAATTTACCTCCATGGATTTTGTCCTGTGTCTGCCACGGGCCAGGAATGCACTTAATTACCACAGTTCAAATGATGTCTGGAAGATTATTACACCAGGGGAACTCACTCCTGTATCTGGTACCTTTGGTTAACTAAAGCTTTCATTAAGAACAGACATTTTTGCCATTGTGAGGCTTTGGGTTAAAGCAAAGAGTTAAAGCCTGAAGAAGTGAACTTGCAAGAGGGAAGAGTGAGAAGGGACAGAGCAGCCCAGGAGAAAGTAAGCGCCAGAAATCTGCAGGAAAGAAACAGACCTGAGGTTCTGCTGTTACCCACATGCTTGTAGAGAAATTCCTGAAGTTAAAATTTGGTCCAAATATTAAAACTGAAACTTGGAACTGAATTTCCAACAGTTTAGATGAGGCTCAGACTCAGCAGCTTGTCTTAGCACATCAGAAAGAAGGGCAGGGGCTTCAGCCAGTACTCTGTTTTGGACAATCTCAACCAACTTCTAAAGCTCCAAGGAAAATGCCACACTGAAGGATGAAATCAGGGAGCCAAGGAGTAGCTCTCAGCCCAAACTTGGCTCACAGCACAGCTTTCTCTCTCCTCTGAAAACACTAACGTGCCATTAGTCAGCCTGCACTCGGGGTCAGACTACTACACCAAGGGGGCAGAGTTCACTGTGGCAGTGTTGTGGATCAGCATCAGACCCAGCTCATGCTGTCCCCACGTCCTAGGGCAGCTCAGTTCCCTCCGTGCAGCACAGTGTCAGGGATGTAGGGAGCATGCCAGAGCCAGCTGGAGCACCTGGTAATCACTAGCCATGAGGAGCATGGAGCATCCATACGTTGGCAGGCCAGGTGCTGGGCTTGGCAACACCAAGTGCTGAGCTGAGCTATCCCCTGCAGAGGCGTGCATGTGTTGCATGTCAGGCTTGCCAGCATGCCTGGAGAGCTCAGCAGGTCAGATGCCGTATCACGTGAACATTGAGATTTTAGCTAGTGGCATGGTCATCTCTGCTTTCCCCCTTCTTTTCTTTACAACAACGTATTTCCTCCTCCGCTGTGTCTGCACCAGAGAATCTGTCCTTTCATTCCCCCTGCCCAAACACAGCATCCTCCCATACGTTCCCTATTCATCACCTCACCACAGCTCCTCACCAAGCTATGCATCAAGGGAACATGTCAGGGCTTGTGCAAAACAAGCTCTTCCAAAAAAGCCTTCTAATACAGAATTTGGAAGGACTTCCTCCTCTCATCCAAGCATTATATGGAACAGCAACCCCCACGATCCAGACTAACAGTACAGGTATTTTCTTACATAGACCCTGCCACCAATCATGTGGCTGGAGAAAAGGCTGGCTACTGACCACAGTGAAGTTGGGCATCTCTGAATCACTCCACTGGGCTGTAAATATTAGTACATCAGCCTGAAAGACAGCGAGCTTGGAGACTTCTCCTGTGCAGCAAGTGGAGAGCTAAACTCTGAACAGATTGTCCATAATTCAAATTACCTGTCTAGCACTCCCACCAGTGGCTGGGCAGTGGGCAAAACAAGCATTTTGCTAAAAATCTGCCAACAGTTTCGTAGACTAACTTTTTTTTTTATTTTAAAGAAACTTCAGCTCATGAAAGAAAAAAAAATCAGAAGGGCTAAGTATAGTCTATCAGCAAAAGGATGGGGTGTCTTATAACACCACAGATTTTTTTTTTTTTTTTAAAGTTCAGGATTAAGATTGGAAAAGGAAGGAAAGAAAGCTCTGATGGATTTGGCTCCAGCAGTCAAAGAATACAATTTCTCGAGTCAAGCATTCTAGCAACTTCGCTCTCCTTTCCCACAAAATGATGAGGGACTGTTACCAGCTGTGCAGCAATATATCTTCAGGTTTTATTATTTTGAATTTCATTTTTTAATGGATTTTACCAGAACTAGTATTATTCTTGGCAGCTTTAAAGGCACTAAAGACAGACTGCTGAATGGGAGCAGCAGTTTCTTTTTCAGGCACTAGCTATAGTTCACCCTCTAATTTCCCCACTTTCCTCCACCTTTTCTTCTGTACAGACTTTTGTTTCTAAATAGGTATGAACAGGGGCAATTTGGGAATTCACTTTCTACAAGTTAATTTCATGGCACTTAGCAGACGAAGTGAAGCCACTTAAATGCAAGCTTATTATTATAAGCAGTTTCAAGCTCTTGTCATCCTGGTGACTTTTTTTTCCATGGCCTTAAACCACATTCTATGCATAACTGGATGGAGATGTGCAAAGTGTGACCTCAATTTCGTATTTGAACAGGTATTTTTCTTCATTAGGGCCATTTTATTGTCACTTCTCGCCCTTGACATATCATATAAGGGCTTTTCCAAAGCAAAACTATCCTCTAATACCAGCTGCCCACCTTGTTCTTTTTAATAGTCCAGTTTGAATATCGAGTACTGAACGAGACTGCAACAACATGCTACATCCCATACATATTTCATATGACCAATCTAAACAAAAGGTCTCCTGATCCTACTCTTAAGATGCTCCTGAGACGTTTTCCCACTCCCGAGTTCTCTCACAGCCTGAGACTGAGAGTTTGCACGGAAACAATTCACACAGAGCCTTCAAAAGAGACTCCAACTCCTGCTTTGCTGGCAGCAAAACCAAATCCCTGTCTGTTTCCAGAAAATAGCAAGCAGAAGCTGGAACAGAGACATTACTTGGCACAGAGGTATCCTACTTGGGCCCCTCATGTTCCCTCTGCTATGTATATTCCAGAAAGCCTTTAGTAATGCTAGTCTGTACTTTTTTTCTCCTACTGTCACCCTGTGACTTCAGCTCTCCAACTGCTCTGGTTATCCCAGAGCCTGAAAACCTGAACCATTCTGAGGGTGTCCCAGTATTTTAGTTTTAAAGGTCATATTAAAATAGGCTGGTGGCTAAAAAGCTAAGTCAGCTTTATCACTGCTAAAATGGCATTTTAATCTGAAATCTTTCTTGAAATATAACTTGAGAAAACTGAACGAAATAATAATGAATGAAACAATTTTTATTTTAAGAATAAAGATCTCCGCTGTTCTGTTTCAGTCTTTCAGATACTATCTTCCCCTTTAATCTGGGTTAGTTAAGGAAATTGCAGTTTAAGGGGCTCTATCCCATTCAAACCGCCAGGTAGCATCCCCCCTCTCAAGAGAAGAATGCAAACCCCAGTCTCGTTCACTTCATTTTTGAGTATTTGTTTCCCACTCATATTACATGGTTTCTGTTTCAACCTGCCTTTCCCTCACCCCTTCTTCTCATTAACTGTATACTAATACAGACTTCCATTTGTACATCCAAGATTTAGCAACTAATTCTTTGTTAGAACTTTATGAAGCCACAAAGAGAATCTTTTCACATAGCAAAAAATACTACTCGTTCTTTGTAGTGAATGCACAACAGCTTCATGCCTGCAAGAATCATGTAAGACGAAAGAGGGAACATGGATTTGTGTGATTATACGTGCCCTGGCCTTAAGTTCTGCAGGAAGCTCTGGCAAACCAACTAATTAATTATTCACCTAACCTACACCGGGGGGTTTGTATCCCAGACAAAAACTGGGCAAAGACAGTTATGCCAATGGGAAAACTCCCACTATCCCTGCTGCTGCCTCCTCCCCCTGAGAAAAACCCAAACAGCAACAAAATGAACACAGCACAACTGCATAAACAAAGTGGGGCTGTCCTCGCTCTACTGTGGATATATGGCACTGTGTGAGCAGGCAAGACAGAGAATTTTTCGTATTTGGAACTGGCAGAAAATAAACAGACTGTAATGGAGGAGTTGTTGTTTGTGCTCCTGAAAGTCAGTCATTAAAGCGCTGATGGATTTTAAAGAGACTCAGGTCTTAATAGTCGCTGTATCATTACTACCTAAGAGGCAAGCATTCATGGGTTTCAATGGAAAGCTGCTGATCTCTGCTCGCCATCAGCCGCCTGCCACCTCCTCCACACATGGCTCCACCTTCTTCACCCAGAAAGAAGGGAAAGTGAACTGAAACAGTTTGCAGTTTTGCCAGCTGCCCTTTGAAAGCTTGGAGAAAAAGAAGCAAGCTAAGCAAAATCAGCACATAACAATAATAATAATTTTAGCATTACATGCACTGTTACTAAGAAGTCAGAAAAAGCACATTGGGGGAAAATGACTAAACAATTAGTTATGGTCATCTAAGCATATTTATATTAAACATGTGCATAAAATACACACACACACAGAGCTTTCAGTTTCTATTGTGTATTATATCTGCAAGATACAGCTTATGCAAGCTATCTCAGGATTGTCACTAGAAAGCCAGAGACAGACTAAGCATTGATTCCAATAAAGCACAAAATGAAATTGAGAGCTGAAGCTTTGGTTTTAGTTTTGTCAGCATGAAGTTCCTGGAAGCTGTTCAGTGTCCTTGACAGCATTCAGAGCAGTGCTGGAATGCAGCCTATATCCATCTCTTAAGCCAAAGTAAGTATTTTTAGACTTTCCAGGATGAAATATTAGGAGACACAGAAAACAGGGAGCTAGAACCAGATTTGAATTTTCACTTTGAAAAAAGATGCCAAGAAAGAGACACCACATATGCCAGTATCCAAGGTACAGAACTGGCCACTCCTATGGCGCAGGGTGTGAGCCATGCTAACAAGAAGCCTGCCAGAACAACTCAGGTCCCATTTAGGAAGCCTCAAGAAGATGATGACATGCTGCTTGTGTGCTCAGCTACATTCACAGGTTCTCTATAAAGTATTTGCACCTTTGAAGGTGTACACCTGGAGGAAACTGGAGAACAGGAATCCAATACAGGTAAATCATCTTAGTCAGGCTCCTTGTTACTTACCACGTCTCTTGCTGTTGTTGGTGGGCTGATGCTTGGCCTCCTTGTTTCTCTTCAGATATTGTCAGCTTCTGGGTGTTTTCACCCTTCTCTGTTTCAGTGTTGCCATCCCAGGGGTTACCCTGAGAGGAAAAGGGAGTATTGGAGGCAGTAGCTGTCCTGTACCTGCTGCCTTCCCTCCATCCTCCAACCCCAGACATGGTTTTGCAAGTACCTTGCCTTGACAGAAACCAGTGTTGCTGCTACAGCTAGGGAAAGACTCAAAACCTTGGAGTTACCACAAAACAGTTTCGATTCCTGGTAAGCTCCACCCCTTCCTGAACTTAGGACTGGCAGGCATGCAAATACATGTACTGGTTTCTGAGGCATCCTCCAGCTGGAGCTCAAGTTTGATCATCTCAATCACAGCACCCAGGCAGACAGGAGTCACAGGGCGACAGCAAAGCTCATCTGTACTAAAAAACCAGATGAGAACTGTTTGTGCAGAAGCATGGGGAGGCCTGATATTTTTCTGATATATTTCTGACATTTTTTTAACCCATCACTTCACATTTACCTATGACAGAGGGAATAACTCTTGGGGGTGTTATGACCCTTCCCTGAAGGTGAGGGTAACTCAGGTTCTTGTTAATAGATCCCTTGGGGCAGATTAGAGTGAAACAACACTGAATGACTGGTGTTTGCAAATACATATATTTATTTGTTTATTTATATATATGTATGTATATATAGTGTATTTTAGACCAATTGGTTTGCAATGGAAAACAGATATATAGCCATTTAGGTTATTATTATCCATAGAAATATGGCAATATGAAAACAAAAAAGATATCACTTAAAAATGTCAAGGGAAAAGAAAGGAAGAAAGAGAAAGAAACGGTAAGAGTAGGAAGATACATAACTACCATCCCTGGATTTACAGTGAGACTTGAGTGTTGGTCAAAGTGGTGATTGAAGGTCTTGATCCGTCATCGGGGGGTGTGAGAAAGAGAGGGCAATTTGGCATGGTAAAAAGCACCATCCTGTCTCCACAAGGTTTGCCTCTTATTGGCCTCAAAGCCCAGCTTGTAGACTGGCAGTTATAAGTTCANGGTTTGCCTCTTATTGGCCTCAAAGCCCAGCTGTAAGTTCACCCCTCTGTCTTACGCAGACCAGAGGTTTGCCATTACCCACCCAAAAACTCATCTCTTTTTCAGGAGCTGCAAACCTGGTCTCAGCAAAGCACACCGGTGCCTCCACAAATGGGCAATTGTTTTGAGTCATAGTCCAGTCTCTCACAAGGGGTTTACTGGTTTTTATTTTGCATGAGTGTACAAAGACAGATGAAAATGAAACCAGAAACTAACCTTCAGATAAATCTTAAGGCAACAGTCCTGAAAAATTCCATATCTGGCCTTTCAACTCTGCTCAATCAGAAAAGTTCTTTACTTTGACTTTCCTAATTCTACCTGAATAGAGGACAAATACATGATCCACTTATTGAAAGTGGAGATCCCTTGAATAGAGGACAAATACATGATCCACTTACTGAAAATGGAGCTCCCTGGTGTGATCACATCTAACCAGTGGTAGTGTATCTAGGCGATTGGCAGGGATGGGGATCACCAGCAACCTTCTTAGTATCATTAGTACAAAAAAGATGTTTGGCAACTTCTAACCCAAGCGAAAAAGAACTCGTAATGTTACTCCAGGTTAATGCAGCAGAGCTAGGGAAATCCAGCTCCACACATGCAGATCTTGTCACTCTTCATCTTCAGCTGATCAAGCTACACTAAAAACACACCGCTGGCCAGGTTTCCTGACTGCCCAGACCGTCTAGGTCTGACAGCACTCTCCGCACATGCAGGGAAGGGAGCAAAGTAAAATGCCACATGGAAAGGCACAGGCTGCCTGGTGGTTGTAATGCTCCTTGGGACCCCATCACCAGCAGCACACCTCCCAGAGCTTCCATACCCATAAGGACACATTTCCTATGGCTGCCCCAAGAAGGCAGCACCAATGGTCTCTCCCTCCCACTGTCCCTCCTAACATGCTGTGCAGCAGAGATGATCTTCATTTGTACACAAATCATTCTGCAGAGACTCTGGAGTGCAGGGGCAGTGTGTTGTAAAGGGATGAACTGGTGCACAGTCCCTTGCATCACTTCTCTTCACAAATATATATATATATTTGATGTACAAGGTGCAGGTAAATGAAAGCAAGCATCAAGTTTACTCCCTTCCATAGGACTGCAGGGTCAGTTCATGAGATGCAGAAGCACTAGAAGTAGCACAGAAATTACAGCAAATTCATGTCTGAGGACTCCAAAGATTTGTGGGATAACAGCTGTGCCTACAGACACCCTATCTGGTAAAAATCCAGCTTTGACATCTGGAGTGTTCTTATCCATGCAGATTGATGTCTTAATAACTCATATTTAATTACAAAAATTGATTATAATTAATGTGGCCACTGCTGCTGTGTCTTCAATCCTACAATGTTACGTAAAATTCAGATCTAGTGTCATTTTCCTGTTGAAATTTAGAAACTTTTGGCTGAAAACAGTAACTGTAGAATCTAAATATTGACATCTATATTGCTCAAAAAAGAGGGATGTGACATGAACCCAAGCACCAGAAGCTCGATCACTTTTATTGCTTCCATGCTCATGTATTTCACAGCTCTGTTGTGGACAATCCAAACTAACTCTGTCCAGCACAACATCCAGGTCCAGCTCTAAGGACGGTTCATGCCAGACATGACCCCCAGAAAGTCAGTATTAACAAGTGTACCAGATTTACTTTGTCCACCCTAAACATCTCTTCATCACTATCCCAGCAATCTCTGCATCTCAAACTCACCCCACAGCCTCTCTGTGATACTCCAGTGTATCATTCATCGGCCCTTCAGTTTCATGCTACTAAACCACAACATTTCACAGGCTGAAACCCAGCTCTCACGTTGCTTCAGATGCATTGAGCTGAAATATCCCCAAAATAATAATCAAGTTTTAGCGTCAGGGCAGTACCAGCTAAGGCTCTCAGGACACCTGGAGCTTAGTAAGGACATGCATATTGCCTCCACTAGGATCAACCCAGCCACTGAGCTACTTCTAGCCTAATGGAGGCTAGTCGTGGGCAGCATATGTATGAGTCTGTACCACGTGTATTTAGGGGAAATGATCAGCCTCAAGCCCTGTTTTATTTAGTGTTCTGGATGTTAAATAGATGCTAAAATGTCATAATGCCAATGTATTCAATCTCCTGAAACATGCAAACACCACCAAATCTCAACCCTTCCCAAATCCTCCATCAGGATTTTAATTGAGTACTTATATATTTCTAGACCCACTAAATACTGGCTTCCAGTTCTATCTGAGGGGCTATATTTATAGTTGTCTCACATTCCTAACTGGATCTGAGGCTGCGATGCACTGGCCCTTGCTATCAAGTGAGCACTCATACAGCTGGTGGCTCCCTCCCTCCCCACCAGTAGGACAGGGGAGAAAACAGGAAAAGGAGTGAGAAAAATCAGTTGTCAAAATAAAGCTTTTTTGTCTGTAAAGCTCTGTTGCCTCCAGCTATTAACAGCCATTTTTTTTCTTCTATTTTGTGGAAGACAGAAAGATAGAAAATGATCTTTCTTTTGCTCTGAGAAAATTCCTCAGTGGACATGTGAAATATTAAGAATCGTCATATTCCCTCCCTCACCTCTGTTTCTCATGAAATTGCAATAATAAACCAAAATAACTTCTGTGGAGGAACATTTTGTACTGAACCTTTATTTCCAACTCTGCAGCACCACGAACTATACCAAAAATGAGAAGTATCAGAGACTTTTTCTCACTATAAAGGATCTGGGTCAGCCATGCCATCATTTCTTTGGGAATGATAGGATAAAACTGTGAAAGAAATAGTATTAAAACCCCCATAAAATTAAAACAATGTACTGTTCCCTATCTTACCTTCCTTGAAGAGAACTGTTCGTTCTTCATTATTTCAGTTGGTTTATGGCATTTTAAGGTTTTGCATTTCTAAGGGTTTTTTTTCCACAACCACAGACACATTTCATTAAAAGCTAAGATTTTTATTTAACCCAAGGGTACTAGAAGGCTAAAGCCTGAAGAAAAGCATCAAACTGCAGGAGACCTTTGAATGGACAGCCAGGACAGGCAAGCTTTTGTATAGCCCACTCTATTTTTCCCCAGAAGCCAGGAAATGCTATCAGAAGGCCTTGATTACCGGAGAAATGCTTTTTCCTTTGTCATCAGCACTAAAACACTTAGTCCAACAACCGAACATGATGCTGAAGGGTTCACATATAGAGTTTTTCCCCTGGATATTTTGGCTAAGTAGGTAAGACACACAGCTGAACATACTACGGAGCATATTGAGTAATTGATCATTGGGAACATCTCCCTATATTTTTGGGCAATGACAAACAATGGCAAATATCCCTAGAGGCGTATCTATAATTAGCAATGCCTATAGAGGTTTTATACCGTGATGGTAAAATAAAAATTGAACTTTTAGAGAATTTTTACTTTGCCAGTGATTTTCTGGCTGAGTACTCTACCTTGCTTTACAATTAGGTTGATCGCTTTCTGCAGGGTTGATAGCACTAATTGTTAAAGCTGAGGATGCTGGAGAAGAGAAATTTCCCTGCTCCCTGGAGAGGAGCCCCAGAAGGAGGGTAAAATGTCAACATTTGGCTAAGATTTATTCTTGTTTAGATTTAGGACTGGAATTTGTCAGGTTCAGCAGAAAGAATGCCATTAGCTTTGACAAGTGCGTGTGTGTGGATGTGTTGGGTAATCTATTTAGGAGATGTAAAATGCTGCACACACTTCCCATTTTATTGCAAAAAGCTGAAATGGACGGTACCTGTCAAAAACTATCGTCTTCCACCCTCTAAAAGAAAATTGACCCTTGCTTTCTCTACAGTATCCTTCAGCATTACAGCAGGTCCACCCATCCTTTAGCTAATACTGCTTCAGCAAACGGAAGTGGAGATTGAAAATATAATTAACCTGATGTCCAGAATCTGCTGTATTGAGGTCCAGAAGCAGTGCCTGAAGATTATTGCTACATTTTAGGAGTATTCTTGTGCCTGGAAAGTGCTATCCATATCTCTATTGCTACATAAATAACACTAAATAATAAAGTAAGGCTATTTTAAAGGTCTGATGTTATAAAAACAATCAGGACTACAAATGAATGTTTTATACCATTAAAAATTCCTGCAACACATCTATTGGAAAAGGCAAAATTAGCTGGTAAACTGCACAAATGCTATCAGAAACAAAGATCTCTAAGAGCTATTGCTCCAGCTGTGTGTTCAGAAGGAAAAAGTCCTTGAGAAGTCAGGCAATATTAAAATAGTATTTGCAATATTCCTGAATAGATTTTTTTCTTAACAGCTTTTAAAGCATAGATTTACTTATTCACAAAAGATACATGAGATTTTTGGCATATATACCATCTTCTTCAAGGAATAATTTTACTCTTTGAATTCCTAAAGGCCATGATTAGTTCCAGCTTAGGATTTTATATAATATACTACCTTGTAATACCTAGTCAACCAAAGGTGTCATACAGACAATTATAGTATCTAGAAAGAACATTACATTCTTAATTGTGCTATGTTTCCAAATACATTACCTAAAGAAATTAGTAGAAGTCCACAGCTCATGCCTCTTTTTACTTTTACAGTATATTGTGGTAATTAAATATACAAATACTTCTAGGAGAATTAACTCTTCCAGCTTCTAATCCTGGCTGGGAAGATTTACTCTTCATTCATTTGTATGCACATGACAATTCAGCAAGGCTCAAGTACTGACTTTACCAGTTTTATATGATATGCCTCATGATTTCCTTGATAACTTTCAATTATACTCTCTTCTCTGCCTGACCTCAGAAACTTTAATCTTTAGGATGAAACTTTGGTCCCTGCCATTCTAATTTCACCGATCAGGTGCTACATTTACAGGTACTTTGGAAATTCTCAGTGGTAAAAATCCCAAACAAGCAGACACACACACACACACACACACACACACACACACACACACATACACACACACGTACACTCCTTGTTATCAATTTCACAAGATTTAACCTGGTATCCATTTCTAGATTCTCCTTCATTCCTGACAGTGACTCTTGTCAGCACTGATCCTGACTGCAGCACGGAATACTGTAGCATAGACTGTTTAGGAAAATAATTTATAGGAAAAGTATGCAGACAATTAACTTCAATAGCGTAACAAATCTGGACAACATTGCTACACATTAATAGTGACAATATGCTGGAACATACCAATGTTTAGGACTGAATTAAATAGTAATGGACAGATTGTCTCTACCAGCACCATCCTGTAGCACATAACGTAGCACACAGCTGTGCCACGCTGAGAGGAGCTTCAGGAGAGAACTATAACCAAAGACCCAGCTGCTTTAATTCCTCCCCTCCTTGCTTCCAAGGGAAACAAACTACAGCGTTTCACTCCTGGCAGAAGATACATTTTCCTTGTGTTGATTATCTGGTTTGCTCTGCGTAATCGATATGCTTCCTGTGGCTCTCTGTCCAGAAAGCAGCAGCAGTAGCTTGGCTGGTGATACAAAAAAGATGTTTCGAGCACTGTTCTCGATGTCGGTAGCGTGCCTGGACGTATTTGTATAGACCATAGTGTGACCCAGTGTCTTTAAGGGCCCAATTTTGCTAAGTTTACCATGACATAAAATGTTTCCTGAGTTCATAGATTATCATTTCCTTCCAAAGGTGATCAAGCACCTGACAAGGGCAGATGCTCTTCTGGATCTGATACTTACAAATGAGGAAGAACTTGGCTGCTGTGACCATGAGACAGTAGTATTAGGGCAAAATAGCAGAAAAACAGCTTTGGATTAATGAGAACAGAATCCGACCTATTAAGGGGTCTCAGAGATCAGCTTGGAAAACTCAGGAAGAGACCCTGAATTCCAAAATTATCAATTTATTACTTTTTAAGCTGGGTTTGCTAATCAAGAAACTAGTACGTGACAAGCTATTCTGCATCACTTCTATGCAAATAAATTAATTTAAAAAAAGATTAGTTGGGGACATTTTTATTGATTCTGAAATAAGTTTCAAGTTTCTAAGAAATCCAATTCCACTGAAGGTTTAAAAAATTAACCAGACATGATCGTATGTTATACGTCCAACGGAGAAGTAAAAGTGAATGCATTTCTTGACAAATGGATCGTCATACAACTTCCAATGACTTCTGTGCAGTACAAAGTTAAATTGATACATCTCTCTAAGGTTAATGAAATGCTGTATGTGGTCAGCTCACCTCTATGGTACTTTAAAAAGATACTGAAGAGATGCTTAGAAGAGCAATCGTTGCTTGAAATAGGAGGTAAGAAGAGTAATTCTTTTTGTCCAGTCACACCGCTAGCAACCCGCAGATGATCCAGTTCCATTGCCAGCACTACCAGGTAGGAGGGAAGGAAAACCAGGACAAGGGAAAAGCTGCTTCACTGCTGTACGGACACGGGACCGAGCATTTTACTGATTGTGGTACAAGATGAAAGGTGATGGACAACTTCTGCACAGGGAGGCATCAGCTGAGGAGCACTTCCAGAAGGATGAACTACGATCCAAAGTGTCAGCATTTGCAGGGAATCAAAGTATAAATACATAAACATATACAGACATCAACTGAGGTGCAAGCATATAAATACTAAAATGCATTTTTAGTGTTTTGGGGTTTTTTTCTCAGATTAATTTCTCTTTATCCTTTCCTTTCCACCTGTCCCTCCCTACCTTTCTAAAATCCTGTATTCTGAAGATGGGCACGAATAATTCTCGTGTGCCCTCCTGGTCCTATTTGTTAATGCACTGATTATCCCTTATCCCTCCGTTTCCCCCTTCCCGCCGCACTCCCGGGTTTGCGGTACGCCTGCCTCGGCCTCGCGCGGGGAGGCGCTTCGCGGTCCGTCCTGATGCGCCGTTTGTCCCTCCGGCCGACCCGTAGTGTTCGCTCCTCCTCGCACCATCATGGAGGGCGCCGCGGCGTCTGCGGAGGGCTTGCGCTACGCCGAGTACGCCAGGGCCCCTACGGGCGCCGGCAAGGGCCAAGCCGAGCTGGACCGGGGGCTGGTGAGCGCACGGCGGGACCCCCGCCCCCGGGGCCGTGAGGCAGCTGCCGCGTTCTCACCCCGGGCCTTCACACGTGTGAAGGGTGACGTGTGTCAGCGGGGCAGGGGCCGGGGCTGCGGGGCAGGCATTCTCCGCTCCTCCCCGGGCTGGGCAGGGAGGCTGGGGGGCAGAGGGTCCTTGCCCCGGGGCCGCGGGTGGAGCTGCAGTGTGGGCAGCGGGTGTGGCGTCCCATCCCTGAGGGGAAGGGCGCACCCAAGTTTCATAAATGCCCGTGGTCCGAAGGAACAGCGGCAGTTAGAGGGTTCGCAGTCAATGAGAAAGGTCTTTTAGTGCATTACACGGTTGGCGTGGAAATGTTGCCCCCTGACCTACTATGTAAGCACAAGGCAGTGGGTTTTGGATAAAGGGGTAGGGTAAAAGGGAAGAGAGAGAGGAAGATATGAATTAAAGAGGAGTAGAGAAAGAGAAAGAAAGAGGAAAAGTGAGAGAAAAACAGAGAGAGTAAACGAGATCACCAGTCCTGGTTCCAGCCTCAGTCCATATAATAAAATGTGCTGGGGGCGCCTGGGGATACTTTTTTATGGATAGGTTTTCCCCGCCCAGAAGATAGGTTTCTCGCTTTCTGTGCAATTCTGGGAATGGGCTGGAGGGCTTGGGGGGGGTCTTTGATGGTCTGGTTCCCCCACCTCTCCTCCTTACCCCCACCCCCCCCAGTCCCTGCCCACTTATTCACCTCATCCTTGCACTGTACTGTGCTGTGTTTACCTTCAGGAACTAGAATAAGGAAAAGTGCTGCCCTACCTCCCCATGGCCCCCTTCTCCAGACACATCTTGTTCTTTCCCACAGCATGTTAACACCAACAAAGCTTGGTTATTACCAGCAATTCTTGTCTGTCGCTACCAAGAATCCTTGGTTGGCTCCACAGCCAATGGGTGTTTGGAACATACACATTAGCCCCTTATCTCCTGGGATTCCATAGCAGGGTATGTGGGAACACTTCGGCCCCAGCATTTGCAAACAAGGCTGAAAATGTTCCCCTGCCATGAAGAAGTGATACCTTACGCATTTTCACCCACTGTGCAAATGATATTACCACAGGCAGGTTTGAGTGTTGAAGGTTTTGTAGAGCTCTGTTTCAGAAAAGTAATTCTCATCTGGTACTTTGTAATGTGGGGAAGGCTGTGTGGAGGCAGAGTGTCTCCAAAGTTTCCTATGCTGTGTCGTGCTCTAGAGGAAAGGGTGCTGGGGCTTCATCCCACTTCTTCATTCCTGTCACTTCAACTTGTTCAAGGAACAGTGAGTTCCCACTGGAAAAGAGAATTGGGAAAAACACACGGCTTAAAGCCCCAGATGGTGAAGTTTTCACATTTTTTAAATGGCTTAAAAGCCTTACGTGCCTAACCTAATTGTGTGTGTGTGAAGTTGTCTCTACAATATTTCTACTTTTTTAAAACACAGTCTTAAAAATCACACTTCTCTAAGTTATTTATTCATTGTTACTACAGTCTAGGACTTTTTTTTTCCTACAGAAGAGTCTTCCTGTGTGTTTAACAGCAAGTGTGTAATCTTAAGAAGCTGGCTTTGAAACCCATTATTGTCACGGCCATTCTCCCTGCACAATGCTAGGAGGGAATTCCTAGTGAATTTTGTTGAGTCTTTGGACCTTCTTACCCATTTGGGATAAAAGTTGCATTTGGGGTTAGCATGGCTTGCTTTGTTGTTGTGAGTATTGTCACGTTCTTGCTGAGGTCTGAAGATTGAGGTAGGTCTTCAGAGGACTGAAATCTGGATGTCTGCAGTTTTCTATTGAAATATATTTTTTAGTCCAGGGTATTAGCTGAAAGTCACTTGATCATGGTCACGTTTACTCTTGTAGTTGTTTTACAAAAGCGTTTGGAGCAATGGAGGAGCAGCAGTGGAAGCATGAGGGGTCTGTTCTCAAAGATCACCCACAAGAGCCTTTGTTAAGTATGTTAATACATACTCAAGAAGATTGATTTGAATAATTGTTCTATTTGTGAATCTTGCTCTGGTTCAATTTCCTATGAAAAAATGTCAGGAACTGTAGTCATAGCTTTATATACAAACCAAAGAGGTTGCCGTAAATTAAAGAACACAAAATGACGTGAGAATTGTGTCAGTATGGAGAACAGCATCTAGCTGAAATTACTTTTAATTCGTTGTGGGAAAACAAATTAATTTTCATAGGAAAGTAAGACTGGGGGGAAAACACTAGATTATGAAATCAAATCGGTTGCATATAGTTTATAATATAATCCCACTTCAAAATGGTTCTGGCTCCATATAGTGTTAGTAAGGTGGTTTACTCTGGAGCAGTATTCCAATAAACTGTAGCTACTCTTCTGAGGAATAGAAAGAAGCCTTATTCTATCTTCCATACCAAACAATCATTTATATTTCAAGTCAAGAATTTTTATTTAAGGGGAAATCTATTTTCAGAAATATTTTTGTACACTAAGTTTAGGATACTTGTGTATCCTACTTCTTAGCAGCGTACAGAAGTAAAGAAACCCCACAACAACCAAACAAAACAAACCTTAAAAAATTTTAGTTAAGCTGTTTACACTTGTGTATTTATTTGAATATAGGTACATGCTTCCTATTTTTCTGATCCATCATTAAGTATGGATTAATTGCAAAATGTCATTCAGCTCATGAGAACATATTATTATTTTCTCTGTGCTTTTTATTCTGTTCTGCTCACTGTAGGTTTCCAAGGCCAAATACTGTAGGGCTCTTGCTGTGTGTGTGAAACTTAGTTGTGAGGAGAGCACAATATTTTTCATTTGACTGAGAAGGATGTTCCACTGGTTGTGGTAGAAGAACCGATATAAAATCCAAATCCTGTGCAGGCAGATAGGTTTTAACATTTGGAAATGTGGTTCTTGCAGCCCATTGACATATGTAAGAGTGCTGTGCTGAAGTTTTAAAATTATGCATTTGAAATTCTCCTTTTGTTCATAAATTTAACTTTCTTCTGCTTCATAGAAGAAAAAGCTCTAATGCTAAGAACTACAAATGTCATTATATTTTTTGAGTATATTTAAATATACTCATATATATATAATATATATATTGAGTATATTTAACGTAGCAGAACACCGTGGATCGGGAATTTGCAAACATAATATCTCATCCTCCCCTGTTTCTTCTGCTAAAAAATTAAAGCTACTGGAGAACTAAATATTAAAGGAATGGGCAGAAGATCTCTGTTTTCTAACAGTATATGGTGTATACCTCTCCACATACTGTGTGTTAATTAATATGCTTTATGCTCTTTTGTTTGCCAAATGCTGAGGTAAATTGGGTCTCGCAGTTACCTTTCTAATGCTTGTGTTTTCTTATACACATTTCTGAAAAGAATTTTAAAAATTCAAGTTTTGCAGATGTAGCACAACTTTTTCATTAGTTTTCTTTAACAGGTTTTGTTACTGAAAACTGAACTACATAGTAAAATTAAAATACTGAGATCAGCAGAATAGCATGCGGTTGATAACTAACCTTTGGGAGCTGATTCATTGAATAAAGAAAGGGACAGATGTTAGTTTTTAATCTTTTATTTCTTTATTTTTCCCTCTTGGATCTTAACATAATGATTTCATTTAAAATCCACATCTTGGAAGTTTCTTAACAGCATTTTTGGAGAGGGGGGAAGGTCAATTTTGTCATAATTAAAAGTCAGTGTGTATGTATGAATTTATTTATCCATTATGAAATGCAATTTCAAGCAATAGGAGACAAAAATGATCGTGGTGGTAGTTGTATTAGCATGCTGTAAATGAACTGCTGCCTTCCACAGAGAGAGTGAGTTGCTTTCATTAATATTGACGTGAAAGGAGTGCATTTAATTAAAGCTTTGGACTTTACATTTCAAAGCACCAGGCTAACCTTGACTGATTCTTTTAAATACTCGACTGAGTTGAGTGAGCATGGAAAAGGAAACTGAGTCACGTTGGACTTAAAGGACTTACTGGTTAGTACTTGAAGTTGCCCCTGCTTTTATGAGAGTCTGTGTCAACTAAGAGCCAAACCTGCAATCTCACACTGATTGAGTTCCATTTTTATCACATGTGTATAGTTAGGATACATTGATGCCATAACAGACATTGAGGATGCTTTGATACCTCAAGTTATCACTTCTTTGCTAATACGTGGCAAGTGACTCTTCTCTAACATGCTCATAATGCAAATAAGGTGAGTTACCATGAACCAGTATTTCTTAGATTTTCTGGTGCCTGTACCTCACTTAAATGTGTGGACAGTCTTTTGTGCCTCTCTGTCTTGAGCTTTGTACCACTTTTACCAAGTTTTCTGTCTTGTCTTCATTTTCCCCTTGATCCTGCATCCTGCCATGGTTCGATTTTACCTGCTGTATTCCCGGCAGCAGTAGCCTTCCACTAACTGCTAGTGCTTTCCACTGAGATTGGACTAATGCATTCCAGCAGATATGGCTGACTCTGTCAAAGGCCCTCGGGGGTCTCTGCATTGTGCTCCCAGATTACCGTGCAAAAACACTTAAGCTTCTTCTGCACTGAACTGACAGAATCCTGGTATTATTTATTAGTCTGGTCTCTGTGCTTGGTCTTGCCTGTGATGAGGTGTCTGCTGCTAATGCCGTGTTGGAACCTGCATGTCTTGTAAACTGCTGACTTACACCACCTTTTTGGTGGCAAAGCAAGTATAACTTAATTTGGACAATCACAGGCTAATAATTTTCTTTTTTTTTCCAGTGTGATCTATTTCACACATTGTTGAGCTCTTAATTGACTGTAACCATTTAGTAAAAGATTCTTGCTGTCAGTCTGAATAAGTCAAGGAAACTCTTGAATATTAATCCATGGTCACGAACCACGGGACAGAATAATACAGAATTGCTATAGGGTTATGATATTTTCAGAAGTGTGGCTGTTTGTTCGTGTCTGAATGGAGGAATTGGAGGAATTTTTTTGAATGTTTGAATATTGAGAGCCTGGGAAAACCGATTTATGAGAAGAAATGGAAAGAGTTTTAGTTTAGTGAGGAGATGGACTGTATGCTTCGCAATTGTACATCATCTACCATTTAAGATAACATGCTTAAACTTTTTCGTGGGGAAAAGATGAGGGGAAATTTTGTGGAACTGAAAGGAACAGCAAACATAAAACTACTACATTATTTTTGCATTCAGACATGAATGCTAATATTTAGACTGAAGGCTACACTGAAATGGAAGAGTTGGATTACTAAAATGGGATATACAGGCAGATTTCGAAGGCAAGAATTCCCCCTCAGGTAGGTGGGAGGTAGGTACTTAGTTAAAATCTGCAGGATCCAGAAGCTAGATCCAGAGGAGTAGAGCTGCTTCTTGATGACCTCCGAGGAGGCTGCAACTTCTGTCCTGAGCTCAGTGCTACGGGCAGCAGTCACAGCCACTCGCCTTCAGAGCCAAAGCTGTAGTAGCCACTGGGCATGAGGGCAGCGCCTACATCTTGTACAACTGCCTGTTTACTGGGCAAGTTGCCAACCCATGATCTAGGCCCTACTAAGCCAGCTGTAGGAAGGCTTTGAAAACAGTATTTCTGAACTCTTCCCATACACCCACTGTCTAGAAATGAGATTGAGTACACTCAAAAGACAGAGTATTTTAGCCCCAGAAATCGTAGTGGCAAAGGTATCTTGGCTCCAGATCCATTTATTAGGGCACTCACATTGAAGTTGGAGCTTTAAGTCCTTCTGTCAGAGTTGCTTGTACAAAATGTATAAACCAGTTATGGGATAATTGCGGAAGTAAGTCATATAAAGAAGAGACAGTCTGGTGATAAAAGCGTTTTCACTGTCATTATGTTTTGAATTCAAGATAAACAAGCCTAATCTGATTTCTCAGGTTTCCCGGGGGAAAATTCAAGGCATTATTGAACTGCCATATGATAAGAGAGGTAATGCCAGAGATGACTATTTCCTTTGTTTCGAAGATTACATGGTGGCTTTTCAGAAGTGGAGAGCTTGTTACTCTACTTGAATTCTGCAAACATGTGAGAAGTCAGTCCTTTTTTCAAGGTTTACCTCATACCTTTCATCAGCTTCTTGATCAACATGGGGATACTTATTATCCTTCTTGAAGTGCCTGACTTTTTTTCAAGCACTGTGTAGGAAAATACATATACCTGATGTAGGAGTTTTGAATTAGTTCTTCATGTTTTTGTAATAAACTGATACTTTCTGTTATGTACTGTGTTGCACTAGTCTGCACAAGTAATTTCAAGTAATCCTGTATAGTTGTGTGCCTTATGTTTTTATCAGTGCATACTGTGAGCTGATTTCAGTGTGTGTTCACTGATTTGCTGGTGGGTAGTTCAAGTTAAACCTGATGCTTGGTGGGGGTTAACGGGACTGAACTATAAAATCTAATGTAGCCTGTGGAATACGGAACTTACTTTCATCATTCTCGTAAGTTATATATGAAATGTCCACATCAGACATCAGAAATACTCGTTGTTAAAGTAAAAGGTGTGTATATATCAAATTGGAATTTGCGTGTTATTCTGATTCTTGTTTCCCTGCTTTAGGCCAGGACTATGATAGCAGTTGGACTTGGCGTTGCGACTGTTGCATTTGCAGGTAAGGTGAATTATCAGTGGAACTCTCACTTGTGAGCTGTGGTTTCCAAAACAGATAATGAAGTTTTTATGCATATAAATAGTGGTAAGTGGAAAAGTTCCTTGACAGTACTATGGAAAATTGTGTCCACCTATAGTTCCTGTCCCTTCAAAGTCATAAATTCCAAAATTCTTTTTGAAAAAGGTGGAGAAAGCTGGAAAATGTAGTTTTATGGACAGCAGCTAAAGGTTCCATCTGCTTTTTGTCTGCAAAATGAAAGGTGAAAAGTTTATTTACTTAATAACATATTGCAGTGTGGAGGCTCTTTAGTACAGAAGAGTGCAACAAGATCCTGTGATGTGAAGGTGATGCTCGACAAATTCAAATAGAGGAAAATAAAAGGTTTTAGTGACTAGTGATTTATCATACTAACTGTTTCCATACTGCGTTGTTTATTACCTGAACTCTTTGCATCTGGACTGTTTGTTACGCTGAAAAATACGTTCTAGTTTCAACACAGGGCATGAGTTTAACATGATTTATACCCTGGATTACTTGGTCTAGATAACTGTAGTCTGTTCTTGTTTTGAAATATACAAACCGATTTCTGTTATTTTCAGTATACAAAACCAACCATGGTCAGATATGTACAAGTGCATGCACCACGAATAGGTTTAATAGATGAACAAATTGCACAAAACTTCAGCAGGTGTTTGGTGGGTACAGTTGTGTTGTTTAGGTGATTATGGGAAGGAAAGACAAGACCTTTGGTGATGTACACCCATTAAGCAGTTGGCTTATCTATGCATTTGTATAGAAGCAGGAGAGGAATGCTCATAGAATTTCTTCTGCTGGTTGAGCTGAAGAATTAATGGCAACTAGTGAAATAATGGGTAACAGAAACCATTAAGTAGAAAGTGAGGTAATGATTCACAGCATTTCAACACAGATACTCTAAATGTGGTTTTAACTTATTTGTTAACACAGGCACAGGCTTAAATCACTAAAACATGGACAGATTATGTATTTTAAGAAGGAATGCAAGATGCTATTTGAATGAAGCAGAGCCACATTTTATAAATAGTTTTTCCATTGTGTGTAATAGTAAGTAGTTAAAACAATAACTTGGGAGAGAGGATTTACATGGAAAATCCTCCAGTAACATGGCATAAATCTTGATTCTGAAGTTGATAGACCTGCTTTGTACTTCTGAGAACACAGTCTTACAGGGATCCCTCTAACCTTTCCTAGCTATAGACATTCAGTACTAGTGGGGAGTTGAATGGCTCTGAATCCCAGAAGATTTGTCTTTTTGTAACAAAATTAAAAATGCAGTATTTACAAGGTATGTGATAAGGCATACAGAATCACAGCAAGAAATGTGTAGTACATGGATTTCTTTTTTTGAAAACACAACCTTTGGACAGTATTTAATAAATAATGTCTATCCAAAGCTAATGTTTCAAACTGCCCTTTTTCTTAAAGTTCACAAGGCAGATCTCTTCATTTATCATATTGAAATGTATTTAAATCTGTTTATTTAGTGAGTTAATAGTGAGTAAAGCAATGGATCTTTGCAGTTCATGACTAGGTTTTTAGATGCAGTATACTAAAATTCTTCTCCCTCTCCCAATAGTTTTGGATTTTTTTAAACCAAAATTCTTTCTGCTCTAAGCTGGTGAGCATAAGTTGGAGCTTGTTTGTGGGGTTTTTTTGCATTTTAGTGAATATTTCATTTAAACTCCATCTTTTTCAGGTCGTTATGCTTTCCGCCTTTGGAAACCACTGGAGCAGGCAATTACAGAGGCAGCAAAGAGGATTTCAACTTCTGTAAGTTTAGATATTACTTTATGATAAATTTATGATTTTGTATTTCAAGTATTCAGAAAGGAGACATTTTGTATTCAGTACAGTTAAGTGTCACATAGATAATTTTTTCCCAGGGTAGGGCTGCTCCCTACTGTGTAAGTTCTGGCATGTTGTCTGCTATATTTTAAATCCTTATGGATGAAGCTGTATCAAAAGATGTTTATGAGTTTGATAAACAGTTGTAGTTTTTTCTGCAGATGTTCCTTGTTTTGGAACCTTTTACTATTAAGTGTAACGATAAATTGTTCAAGTGTGCTGTGAGAAATTCAGTAATTCCTAAAGATTGCAAAGTGATGACATGCAGTTTCATTTCAAGCAGCTAAAAGTGAAAGAATTTAGTCTTTTAGATACAGTGCTAAAAATCAAGAAGACAAATTGATGAACTTCTAGGAAGGGTTGCCATGGAGATGGGAGAACTTGTGTTCTGGTTAACATATGAGTTGTCTTTTTCTTCTTCCCCAGCTAATTTGAAGTTTTAACCAGCTTTTTGTTCTTTGGGTTTGCCCTACTTGTTAAAAAATACAATAATGAGGTAAAAAAACCAAGAAGTAGAGTGTTGTGAGGGGGGCATATGCAGGGAATATTTGAGAGCATTTACTTACTGGCTATGTTTTCCTCTGGTAAATAAATACACATGTTCCATTCCTGTTTGAAGTAATTCCTAGTGAGGTAGTTGTCTGCTTGTGGCAGTGTGTTCCTTCAGAGTTCATAGTCTCTGTACACTTACCCACATCAAAAGAATGCTATTCTCTTCTTAATGCTGGTGGGTGGGCGTGTTCAGGGAGTAGTTGCAGATTATTATTTCCTGAAAAATATGCTAAAGGTAGTTTTTTGTAAAAACATGATACTAGCATTGTACCTACTAATGTTAGGCCAGTAGCAACACAGAGCCTGTCTAGACAGACACTGCTGTCCAAATTCAGTTACCATCTGTGCTTGGTGTTCATGTCCTGAAGGTGCAAGCTTGATGAAGGCAAGCTTCCTGGGGAGAAGATTCAACTGTCCTCTTGGGGCTGATCCACATTTGTTTTTGCTTGCCATGTGTTTCAGCCAGAAACGGTGCTCCTTGATCACTTTTTTTGCTCTCTGTCCCTCTTATTGCATTGCTGTTGTGAGACCAATGTCAGGGGTTTTTTTCCCTATTTCAGAGGAATTTTTTGAGAGATTCCCATGTTGCCTGCCAAAACAACAGAGGGGACTTTAGGTACTGTGAATTAAATTGCTTTCACATGATACAGATACAGGCTGACTTGCAGGCTTGATAGATGTAGCCAGCAGTACATGTGGTTTCAGAGTATGCAGTGCATCAGTCTTCACCCTCCCTCCCTCCCTCCCTAGGAGTTTTACTCCAGCAATTCTTTTTTTGTCCATTTGTAGATATAGGCTAGAGAATCTAAATTCAGATATGTTCACATAAGAAAGCAGGCAGTGACTCTTTATAACACATTGAAATGTGGCACGCTACTGCACTGAGAGGTGTCTGTTCCTAGGAAACTGCACCCCTCAATACTGACTGAGCCAAGCTCATTACAGACCTCTCTCATTTTTACCACAGTGACTTTGAGTCCTGCAGAATTCATGAACAACCATAAAGAGCAAACCAGGAGCTTCTGCATTCTAAGTGTTCCTAGTCCCTGGAGCAGTATCCTCTGTCTGCCTTCACATCCTGCCTTTGTGCCCGGAATTGTGTGCTGATTTCCAGTAGGGTATCTCTTCTGCTATTCTGTTTCTGAACTTGAAAATACAGGTTTTCAGTGTAAGACGAGATCTAGTGGAGACAGTAAAAACTCTTCCTGTTTGCCATTTACAGTGTATATTTGTTGGCTTTATATTTATGAGGATAGTGATAATAGTTTTCTTCTACACCCATAGTCCAAATTGAAGATTCTTGTATAATTCTTAGCCAAGATTATTTGACTTTTACTACTCTACAGTTACTACTTTCTTGGTTTGTGTTTTTTAACTTTTTTTTCTTCTCCCTTTAACAGTGACTTAATTTCTTTGAAATAATAGAGAAAACATTAAATGCAAAGGTCCTATGTAAGTGCTTGTTCTTCAAACTTCTTACTTTAGTCATTTTACAAGACTTCTGGAATTTGAAGCTGCTGAGTATATTTGTGAATTAGCACTTTCATCACATTTCTTGACAGCTTATTGCCCTTTACACTGTACTGACAAACAGTATCAAGCAGTTGGTACTTCTGCCTGTGTTTACTGGAAAAAGTGTCTCCTGACCTTTAGTGTCCGGGCTTAGTGTTTACTTTGCTGAGTTTCTGTGGTGTTTGAAGGCACCTAACTTGGTCATTATAATTTTCCATGCTTATTCTAGCTTTCTAGAATCAAACCTTGTCCCTGATGGTCTCCTTTTTCTTGAGAGTCTGTGAAACAGCTGCCTATTCAAAAGCTAGCTGCCTCCCTCTGTAGGCCCCCAGTTCTCTTCCCCTATTTACAATATGTCCCACCCTCTGTTTGTAGTAGAAGTCACAGTTGATGTTGGTCCCTCCCAGTCACACAAGGTAATAGAGATGCTGTTTATTCTTTCTGCCTGCTCACCAATAAATGACTTGGAAAAGGTCAAGTTGGGCAATTATGAAACGATCATTTAAAATGTTGCTTGCTGTATCTTGAAGATTTTGCACTTCCTATTTACTTACATAAATAAGTAACGTGTACAGTCAACAACTGCGCTCACCTTTTAGTCAAAAATACTAAGTAGAAGAAAGTAAAAATGTTACACTTTATTCTGAATTTTTACCTCTCATTTAAGACGGTTACTTCATATTTAAGAATATGTATTTGTAAATGCTGCTGTAATTTAGTCTTGAAGTTTTCTACCATCTTTCTTTCAGTGGAGAAAGACACTAGAGGAAACAGTGTCATTTCCACTCTATGACAAGTCATAATGCTTGCTCCCACAGAAAGGTTTTCTTAGTTTGAGCTTAGTTTTGTCACTGGTGTCACAAATGCCAGTGACAGTTTTTGGTTTCTGTGTGTTGTGAGAAGAATCTGTTGCCAGTAGAAGGTGCATAGCTCTAAGTAGTCATTTGGCTTTCTGTCCTCAGAATTAATGCCATTAATTATAATGTTAATATTTCCTTAAAGTGTGAAATAAAAAAGCAAGTATTTCAGTAGCATTCATTACCTTTTTTTGTGGAATCAATGATACTGAGGGCTGAAAGATAGATACATACATACAGACAGACAGACAGACAGACGTAGAAAATACTGAAGACAGAAACAGCAATTCTGTTATTATTCTATATAAATAGGCCAAATGAACTGTCAAAATACTCAAATCCCACAGTCATGAAGTTCTGTGTTCCATAAGAAAAGGATGTCTTCTGTACCACATCATTAGGCTTTCACACTGTATTTCCCTTACTGGATCTGATTCTGCTCAGACTCAAGAGAGTTCTGAATTGAGAGATAAGGGTAGCAACCATCTCTCTTGTCCTTAATTGAAAATAAAGTTTCCAGAGAACAATGCAGTCTATTTTATAAGGTTTTATTTTCTTACTAAAGTTAAGGAAGTTACAGTTGATATCAGCAAAATTGTACATTATATTATACCACAGCTTCTAAATATTTTGTGGTTGTAGTTTGGTTTTTGTGTTTGTTTTTGTTTCCTCTGGTGTTTGTTACCTTTTCGGTGGAGGACTGTATTGATGCTGGAACAGCAACATGTAGAGTTTTCAGAGAAATTCACTACTCCATGTAATGTAATTCATGGTCTCAGTTTTGGTGTTTTCAGTGTCTTAACTGGCATGGAAACAGTGATTATGCTTACCCTGTGCTATGAAAGACAAAGTATCTTGAAGATGTCAGGGTCCCTATGCATTGAATTTTCTTATCTGGTTGCTTTTTTTGAAAATTTGCAGGACTGAATAGACGTTTGCAAAGCAAGTGCAGCCATTTTCTGTCCTTCCCTATGCCCCAAACCTATTAATAGCATTTGTTCAGAAAGGAGGACTTACTTACATAAATTGCTAAACAGCAATAATGTGCAAGGAAATTAAGAAAATTAAACGATATCTCCTCCCCTTCCCCCAAATAGTACAAAGAAATGAAGAGCTCATTTCAGTGATTTTTCCAGTACAAAATTTCCTTTTCAATTGCTGGAGTTAATAAATAATCAAGTGTCTAGAATTGCCTGCTCATCAAGGAGTTCTCATAACAGAAAAATATCTTTCTAGCCGTTACTTAGAATTTACAACTAGGAAAAAAATGTTTTAGTTTGAGTAGCATGCAAAAGGGCTTTCATTAGGGAACTAGAAATTTGCCAAGGTGTTCCCTAAAAATGAAGCCTCAGTGTTTCTTCCTCTTTTTTCTAGCCAACAGAAAAAAAAATGCTTTTATGTGTAATTTCCTTTTACTTTAAATTTTGCTTAGTATGGAGATCTTAATTTAAGAATTGATTATTGTTGCTACATCCTTCACTTATGAGAAGAAAATATTTTTTTCTTGAAGACCAATTTAACGGTTTTTGTTTGTGTGTGAAAGGACACAGGGAACAGAATTTCTTTTTTCATTCCTCTTGGAAGTGAACCAAGGCTTCCTAAGGTTAGAACAGTGTCAGGGAAGTAGGTTTTAAAAACATGAAGTAGGTTTTAAAAACATGAAAAAATATTTCTGAATGTAAGCCTACAGCCATCCCTCCCTAGTCTCTCATTTTAAATAGTATTTTAGATGCAATCTACCAAGAACAAGAGACAAGCTGTGTTAAAGAAAATTCAGATATTGCTCTTTGCTACGTGAACAGCGAACTGGTGTTCTCCTGCGTTAGAGCTGTATGTCAGAGTTGAAGGACAGAGAAGGATTCAGGAAACCATCTGCACCTAGACTGCTTTGGGAGCAAATGTTTCTGGAAAACCTTTCAGAGAACATTAAAGTGTGCTTTTCTCTTTTGCTTGTAGTAATTGTTGGGCATTGTTGCAAATTTCTGTGCAGTTCTGCTCTGCAAGGGTGTTACCTGTTGGCCAATAAATTACTGACATAATTTCCCTTCGGAGAACTGGAGAAGCCCTGTGTGTTCCCTTAGTGTCTCACGCTCTAACCTGTCATGTGCACGTGCACTATTACAGACCTGGTGTGTGTTACCCTGTAGTTACAGAAGTGGCTCCTCCGCAGATCCTCCTTGTAGGCGTGGCACGTCCACAGTTACTTCAGCTTTGATACCTGTAGTGTTACCTGTTAGTGGTTATTTCATTCATGGTTTGGGGTGGGAAGAAGGAAGATAAAATTAGGTTTGGATCGTAACAGCGCACTAAAAAAATCTCTTTTGTGGTTGCATGTGACTTTATGGTAGCAACAGGTGAAGTATTTCTGAACCACGCTTTTTGGTGGTTCTCCTAAGCTTACTTAAAGGCTTTGCTTAGTTATCATAGACAGAGCCCTTTAAATGCTACAATGCTTTTGAAATTATATAAGGGAGTTTGTGTAGACATAAGGCAAAATTCTCACTGAATATGAATGGCTGTATTTAGTGAGAAGTGTTTTATTAAGGGCCAGGCACATTTTACTTGGGGGTAAAGGGAATACTTAAAAATAGTCTCAGCTCTCGGGCCAGACTTCCCTTTGATAGCAACAAAAGAAGCTTATTTTCCCCCAGTTGATAGGTTTCGCATTGAGGAAAAAACTTCAGTCTTGTTGAGTGATTTCTGTATGCCAGTTCCCCAAGGCTTGGAGCTACATCTGCTACCTCTGGGACTTGCAGAAACATTCACATTGAAATCACTGCTAACCATCAGTGGTGGTTCAGTAGGGGTTTTTTTTTTTTTCATAATTTAAAAAAGATTTATGGTTGACAAATATACTTTCAACTCATTCTCTGTGACAATTGATTGTTGTAATGGTTTACTGTCATTTCCATCTCCTTTTTAATGTTCTTTTCCCGCTGTTTTTTCTTCCCTTCTTAAACAGTGGATAAAGTTTCCCATGACAATGAGTTTAAAAAAATTAGCCCCAGAGCCTATATCTAATAGTTGTCAGTCATTGGTTCTGAAGGAAGGATGTAAAGGCTTAGGATTTCCCCATATACTTTACTATTTTCCAGTGTTCTTCAGCTCAGCGATTTCCTGAAACAGAGGTTGTGGCTTTATGCTAAACCGTTTTTTTTTTCTTGTGTCTTTTTGTTTATTTTCAGGGTTCCTTCAAAGAACTCATGGTACACTTTTTTGAAGTAACATTCCTTCACCTGGAAATATGTTCTTATCTCTATTTGGGTTTTTTGCCTACTTTCTTTGTAGAAATCTATGGAGTGATTGTCCATAATATCTGTGGATGCCAAAGCATTGTCACTTTTGACGTTTTCCATTGTGATGGTACCAGTGCTGT
Organism: Gymnorhina tibicen; assembly: GCA_013399875.1. Taxonomy (NCBI): domain Eukaryota; kingdom Metazoa; phylum Chordata; class Aves; order Passeriformes; family Artamidae; genus Gymnorhina; species Gymnorhina tibicen. Next base: position 1,262,702 of record VXAZ01006690.1, on the reverse strand, counting down.
TCTCAACAATTACCCTACTTTCCCTCCCATGCCCTCCCCAACACAGGCACTGTACCACCCTATGCTAGTATGTACTTTGATTCTGGACTTTTTTGCCTGGAGGCAGGACTTTAATGGTTGTGGCTATTAGTATCTCTTATTAACAGTAGAAGATTGTGAAAACATGGATAGTTATTTCTAAGTTGGTTTTTGCATGTGTTATCACTCAGGAGAAGTCCTTTCATATTATCTGGTTTGCAGTCATTCCATGCCTTCGAAATAAATTGTAGATGAATGTAATGCTCTCAGTGAGGTCATATAAATACAGTTTAGTTCCTGGCACCTTGTACATGAACTAATTATTGCTTTTTTTCCCTTTCTTCTTTTTAGAGTCTTTCATCATACTATAAAGGAGGATTTGAACAGAAAATGAGTAGGCGAGAAGCAAGTCTTATTTTAGGTGTAAGGTAGGTGTGCTGCATCAATATGTTTTCGTTTAGCAAGTATTGAATGAAGCAGATGCATGTTGCAAGAATGTACAATACTCTTGCCAAAACCATAACTTTTTTTGCAAAAGACTTCTAATGGCTTATAAATTATACTAACATTCTGCTTAAACTAAAAAGCAAACAATAAAATGCTCATAAAACATGTGACTTCTGTTTGGACTGAAGGCATGGTAACATAGTGCAGTGGAGAATTGTTCTTGCGCCCCGGCTCCCTTTCAGCAGAGCCATTCCCCAGCCAGGCATTTCCCAGCCTCTGCCATTGCGAGGGACGCTTCCATCCCAAGTACCAGGCTCTGCACCCATCCTTGTGGAATTCTGTGAAGGGTTCCCATCACCCCGTTCCTGCAGCCTCTTGAGGTGCCCCTGAGCGTCAGCCCTGCCCTCCAGCATATCAGCTGTTCCCTCCCCAGCGACAGACTGCTTGGCCAGTTGGTGATGTTAGAAGGCAGCATGACGTTGGTGTGACTCAGATTGCAAGTCAAGGAAAATGTGATTTTGGCATTACATATTTGTTTCATAGTGATTAAGAATCTTTAGAGCCCATTTTGGTATAAGCAATATCTCATAAACTAAGCAAATTTGAAGTTAAACCCATATTTTCACAATTGCTTCTTTGACCAGACCTGCATGATCTTCTGTAACATGCAATTGCCATTTTCCCCAGTTATGCTTGGGCCATCTGAGGTTCTAAATGTGGTATAACAGCTTTCCTTTTTAGTATTGAAAACAGCTTTACAAATCAAAATATAGATGATTGTTATTTATAGTTGTGTGATAAATCATTTTGGTTTTGTATTTATATAATCCAAGACCTTTCACCCTCGGTTTGATTCTTACTTTCTAGGTTACTTTCTCTTCAATTGAAGTATTCTTTTCTTACGCAGTTCTGTGAACTATTTTTGCAACATACCCTAATTTCACTGTGACAGAATAATAATTAGAGAGGTTGTTTACCTCGGGAATTTAGGTGGGCTGATACCTTGCATTCAAGCTGTATCTACAGAAAGATTAATTAATTGAATCATCACTGATTAAGAAGTCACCTGAAGTGGAAAACACTGATTCATTTCTGCATATTAACAAATCATAAAAAACTGAACCATTCAAACTGTCCTTTTGCATACAAGAGCCCTACTGTGTTGGCATACTGCACCCATAAGTGGTTATTTGTCTGGTAAGGTACATATTTTGTATTTCATTTAGGCCAAATACATATTTTATGTATGTCATTGAAGTAAACAACATTATGTAGGTAGCACCTGTAAATCAGCATGTCCCTGAATATAACACGTTGAACAGCTTTGCAAAAATAACACATACAGGGATTTTTTTTCAGGCCCCAGCAGAAAGAAGAAAAATTTACAGCTGCTATAAAAATATTTACAGTAGAACAAAATGTGATAATATTAAATATTTGTTGTTTTGTCACTGGTCATAAAAATATTTATTTTCTTGGAGGAAAAATTGTGTTTTCTGCATTTAAAGCTAGAATAACCAACCAGATATATCCTAGAACTGCTGGGGCTTTCCTATTTCTTTCCCCCCCCATTTTTTTTTTTCAAATGAGTGGGTGTATTGCATTTTACAAAAACCTGAAAGATATTTGTATGTGTATAATACACAGGCTTTTGAAAAATGTCATTCTCTGTGTCTTACATGCCTTTGTTGTTGTTGCTTCCTCAGAGATGCAGTTTTATGTTTTGTCCACAAGATGGTGAAAATCTCAAGTTTTAATTATTTTTGAAACCAGTATAAGCTGTTAATTTTTAGCTTGAGTGCTCTGGCATTTCTCATAAGCACTTCAATTTGTTTTTGCAGTCCATCTGCTGGCAAGGACAAAATCAGAACAGCGCATAGGAAAATCATGATTTTGAATCATCCTGATAAAGGTAAATAATTATTACTTTTCTTAACCAGGGCTGGAAAGGAAGAGGCTTAAATGAGATCCTTTAAGTTTTCTGACTGTGTAAATAACCTCATTGAGTGCAAGCGTTTGTTGTTTATTTATTGACTTGAGCTTCTGTGTGTCTTCTCTCAGATAAACTGAACTTCATGAACCAGTTTGACTCATTTTTCTTTAAAGTCGTTTTCTGTACTTGTGCTGCTTCAGTTACAACTATGAGCTCAGGGACTGGTTTTCCACACTTTGCAAAAACTTCTTAAAAGTAAGGAAAAATAAGCTATAAAAATTTCACTTTAAACTAAAATTCCTGTTTTGAACTGTGATGGACCAGTTGCATGCATGAAAGTAACTTTCTGTGGGGAAATGTTTTGCAGTTAATAAGTACATCATTGATGAATTTCAGACTTTATAGGATTCACTTGGAAAGAATGTAAAGCTGGGCACTGTTGCTTTACTGGCCGGGTTTTTAATGTAAATTTATCTTAGAGAAAGGCTATTATTATAACTTTAACTACACTACAGCTTCTTGAGAAAGAAAGCCCATATGTTCATTGCTGTTTCTGCTTTAAAATAACAGATGGTAAAGAGTTGCACTGTATTTCAGAAGTCAAAAGGGGAAAACCAGGCGTTTTTATATCTTTTTTATATCTTTTTGACAGAATTACAGGCTCCCTACCAGCACCCCATTTTAAGAAAATGAAAAAGTAAGTGTGACCACTGGCCATGGGAAGTGTTTAGTTGATGCTTTTCTTTTCTCTCTTCACCCCTCAGTTCAGTTTTAAAGTTGTCCTGCTTGTTTGATTTCAAACTTCCGTTTCTTACTCTATCTGTAATGGATAAGCTGCACAGACCTAGAAAAGAAATTCTCTTCTTCATTTCTAATATATTACAGTGGTCAAAAGTCTCTTAACCACCACAGTACTTATTAGGTCAAGATTTTTTTAAGAATGAATATCTAAGTTCGTTGTAGCAGTACGAGGAGACGTGAGCCAGAGAGAACTGTGAATTTCCATGTGGATATTGAGGAGATCTGAAGACATGATTCCTGTTAGGAGGATCCTGACGACCGTAACAAAGATTTTAATGCTGCACTCTTAGAGTTTTAATGCCCCTGCAGCTGGGCACAGTGTAGGTTTGGATGGAAGTATTGAGCCCTCCTGTGTGATAGTGAGACATGGATAGGATTTCTCAGTAGTATTTTCTCAGTAGGAACACCAGTTGAAGGGATCTGTGCCTCTCTGATGGCCCTGAAGCTCTTCTGGCATGGCTGTAGAAAAAACTTCGTGTAATATCTTCAGCTGCAGAGTTAGGGCCTGGAGTAATCTTGAACATGTGGCATCACAGAGAGGCTTGTTTGCTTGTGTATAGATCACTTCTGGCTGTGGGTAGCACAGATGTTCTTTTAAAAATAATATTCAATGGTATAATGTAATTTTAAAATAATATTTTACCACCTGGAGTTGATGGAAGAAAGGGCAGCAATAGCAGATTTTAACTTACATATGTTCTGAGATCCAAACTGTTGGAGAGAGAATTATTAGAAATAAGTAAGAAATGTATAGAAATCTGCATAATAACATCCCCAGAGAGTACTACTGAAATGGTTGCTTATTAACCTTTACAGTTCAGTTTTAAAGTGTTTTTATATCGATACGATGCATGTTAATTTATCAGTTACCAATTCTATGAAGGAACATTTCCTCACAGAAAAAAAAGGAAGAGAGAAACCTTTTGGACTTGCCTTAATTATAAACAAACACTTAGGCAATCATGAGATTGAATTTCCTCTCATTGGAGGGCTACAAAATTAATATGGCACTTAAGGATGTAAATGTGGTGAAAACACTTCCAACAGATTTGAATTTACTTTAAGATCCTGTATTCTAGACATGTAGAAAATCAATGCACATTTAAAAATTACTTGGAATACATTGTTTATTGCAGGTTTTAGTCTTTACTATTTGTTTGATCCTCTTATCTACTCTGTGAAAGAAGCAATAGTCAATGTAGTAAATCCTATTCCTTGCTACAAAGCTACTAGATTTAAAAAAAGAAAAAAATAAATTCTTTTTTCAATAGCCAATTCATTACCCATCCCTTGTCCTGCCTCGCTTTCTTCCAGTGTGGCTTACCTATTAGAACTCAAACAAGACCAAACCATGGAAAAGAACTTCATTCTTTTTTCCCAGTTGTTTTACTACACCATGAAATGACTTTATACTGATTTGGATTCCTGCAGCAATATCCTAAAGAAGTCTTTAAGCAAGCCTCACCTTTTTGTTTTTATTTGTATGTGTCTGCAACTAGCTCTGCATGTTTCTTCTATCATTGTCTTTTCTGATTAATAGAATGAATGAAATGGTGAATGTGAAAAAATGGTTGAACAAACGCCTTGGAAAAGGCTATGCAGTGCACAGTACTGCTGGAATCACATTTTCACATAAAAATACAGGTGCATTACAGTAAGTGGTAAGTTAGTGATATAGACCTTGTAGAGTTGTTTTTGGTGACTGTGGCCAGATGGTTGGCACTCAAGGGGAGAGTGAAAAAAACCCAAACACAAAAAGAGTGCTGAACTGTAAGCAGACTGTTAGATGGAGCGTAGAGCAATGACGGTGTTCAACACTAGAAGTTAGAAGGCATACCATGTTTAAATAGCTTTAATGTGATGGTTTCTGGCTGGTAACTCTGGGCATCTCGCACACGAGATGCTTGCACAATAATTCTTTGTCAAAATTATTTTAAAATCTACCTCTCAGTTTTTGGGATGAGTGGAAGTAATAGCTGTTAGGTTTGAGTGAATGTTCAGGACAGCTGATCTTGCATACATTTGCAGTAGCATCCCACTGCAGATCTAAATCACAGGATGTAAAGTGATTTCAGATTTCAGTCTTCTCTCTGAGACAAATTGTTCTGCATTATTTTACACTGATTTCAGTTTTGATTACATTTCTCATGTTTCCGTATCAATTAGTTTACTTCTTATCAATGTCATTTGTATCAAAAGGATCTGTGTAGGAAAGAGCTAATAAAAGTGAGTAATAACAAGATGCTGCAGGTGAGGTAGTTTGGTACTTAATACTAATGTGTAAACAGTATTCCTTTCCTCTTTCTCTTCTCAGGTGGATCACCTTACTTAGCGACAAAAATAAATGAAGCAAAAGACTTGTTGGAATCCAGTGCCAAAATCTGAAACCCGAAGCCTTCGGTCGTAGGAGATTCAGCAGATACGTTGTGCAATAGCTTTCATGTCTGCTTGCTCTGCACAGTTTCTTAACATTGATTGTTCGTATTTATTGTCATAATTAAAGTGCTAAAATTATTTAAAAGCAAACTGAAATCTTTTACAGTTACGTAAAATTATGTACAGTTATTCCCCTGCAAGGAGCAGGGAGTTGCAATTATGATCCTTCCAACTCAAGATGTTCTGTGATCCTGTCTCAATTTTAGTGTATTTTTACAGAATTATGATCCCTTACAAGCTTTGAAAAAGTTCTCATAACTGTCTGTGTTTTTTTCGGAAGTATTTGTTTCTTTCATTATAATTTCGGATCTTTTAAAATAAAAATTTAATAACAGTCTTAAGTATAGGTTTGTTTCTTCATTAGTAAAGAAACAACTCTATGTTTTAGGGTCACCATAAAATCTGCGACAGTGTACTGAGTCACAGGAAAAATCTCAGACCCCATCTGGCAAGTTTTCGGCACCACCTTACACTTGAATCTGTTCATTTGTGAAGTAGTAGGGTTTGTTCATGGGTGCAGTTTGAGAGCTGCAACTCAGGACAAAACGATTGATGGAACTACAGGCTGCAGCTTCCACTAGGTGTGTATATGGGGCTTGGAGGATATGAAGGAGGATTCTTGGGTTTGGTTACTTCTCTTACATATTAAAGGGTCTCTGAAATTGTCAAGTAATTATTTAGACAGGCTTTTACTTCAAGTCACAGAGTATGTTTAACCTCTAGCAGTTGGAGTAAATGTGGGGTTTTCTGCAAGGGTTTTCGTGGCAGTGGGACTGGAGACGGTAGGTCCACGTGGCATGGTTTAGATGGATTTTCCAGGCTGCTGTTGTCTGAGTCAGCCCCGTCATGTGAGCCTGATGTAGGACTGATACAGCAGGGAACAAACAGGAGAGTACCTGCTTTGCACATGGCTCTAGGAGGATTTCCTGGGTTACTTCTCCAGTAATGCTCACATTTCTGCATTATGCTTCATGTCCCAGAGCATACATACCTCCCTCCATATGCAGCATCCTAGCAACCTAGTGCTGGCTTTGGGGAATCCTGAAGTCATGGATCTCAGACTTTAAAGAGAACAAGTTTTAATTGACAGCTGAGAGTAGGTGTTATTTAGGGCACTTGGCTGCTGCAGATTTCTACCAGTAAGTTGTCTGCAGATGAATTAAATCTCCTAAGCGTAGACAGTCTAGTGCATTCAGTGCAAGACTGAAAAACTTCTAGTGTCCATTCAAACTATTTTTAGAGGTACAATAAACAGCTTGCTGAAGTGCTACAAATACAAAATTTAGATACTCTATTTTCTAGGTTATTTAGCCAGAGGTAAGATGGCTAAGAGCAGTTAATATGAGGTTGGATTCTTTAATTATTTATTCACCAGAACATGCATTTGTAGTTCCTCCAGTAGTGGATGCTCAGATTATCTGGATTTTTCCTTGAAAGGAAGAAAAAATACAAATTATTTTTAATCCGGTTCCTCACACTTTGTCACAATTCCCGTACTTTCATTAAAGGGAGGTGAAAAATTTTAAGTTGACCCTAAAAGAAAATAGTAATTCTAAGTACTTTAGAGACTTCTTTGCAATTAGAGTGGCAAGACATATAGCACAATTTCACTGGATAAAGCAAAAAAGACCGCTGGGAGAAACCTGCCTGGGAATAGCATACGCTATACAGTTGCGTCATATAACTAATTCTCTAATACAAGAAACTTTAATGAAAACAGTTTATTCCTATGCAGTAGCTTTAATTGGTTCTTGTTAAAGGAGTAGCCATCAATTAATGCTCATTTAGAGGCAGTCATTCCTTTCACTGGTATATCAGTCTGTATTGGCAAAAAATAGAATCATGACAGTTTTCATTTTGGGAGAAGTGAAATGGTGGTGTTCCTAATTTTCTGAAGTGGAATCTGTAAGTGATATGAATTAGTGTGCAAAACCAAAATTGATGTGAATGGTAGGTAGCAAAAACATTCTGCTTAATGGTATTGAACTGACTAGCTGTTGTTTTCATGTAACTACCTTTTTCTTCCTGAGTAAAATGAGTTGCAAAGAGCTGTTCTAAAGCATCAGTTAAAACAAATGCATTAAAGATGGCTACTTGCTCTCTTCTTAAAAATGAACTTCCCACGCCTTTGTAAGAAGTACAGGGTTTGGAGTTTTTTTGTGAGATTCTGTTGTTGATAATTTCCTCCCTGATACAATTATTTCTAGCTAGATTATTTTGGACAAAACACTTTTTTCTGCCTTTCAGTTATCAGAGAAATTGTCCTTCTTAACAAAAAGAAAGAAAGCTCAGTTCCAGTTCTGCTTTCTCCATTTTTTTTTTTCAGACCAGAATACTGACCAGTTAACAAATTTGATAAATTAACAAATTAAAAAATTAGAGAGATTAACTGGCTCATCCTATCTCTGCAAAATGCTGTGAAATGAATGAAGCTAATGAGGAGTAGTTGTGAAAGCATCACATATACCAAAGCAGATTTTTTCTTGTCTGTTTACTTGCACAGCTTGCTTTACCTACTAAGTGATGTTTAGAAGGATGAATATAGGACAGGGAAAGGCAAATCATAGAAATGCTGCTCAATTTGTTGTTGCTGATAGTCAACATGGCAGGCTGAGGAATGTCTTTGGAGACTGTGTTGCAGAACAGCACCTGGATTGATGCTCAGCTGGGCTAGGAAGAACAGGATGCTACTATTTTTAAAAACATAGCCTGGTAATTTAATTTTAAAAATATTTAGCCTCTTGAGACTATTTTCTTTCCTTGTCAAATTCATGAGTGTTTTTTGTGCAAGAAAAGTGCATAGAGGTTGATTTATTCTGGTGCGATTTCTGTCCATCTAGTGCAAGCAGACTAATTTTTCATGGGTTGCTTTAATGTTCAGAAAATGTTCATCTGTAACTTAGCTTGGGAACTCCCAGGTATTTTTCTGCTTGGATGATAACCGGTCCCAGATATCCTCTATAGCTTCAGAAGTCAGGGAGGACTGAGTGCATTTATATGGCATTGCTGTGGGTGATTCCCAGTTTATTTAATGAAACAGAGCTTGCTCATCTGCCTGGTTTTTACTCTTAGTCCTTGGGAGTTTTACCTGATATTTCATTCTTTACCCTTGATACAGCAGAGTTAGGCATACATACATACTAGGTCTACAGGAAGACCCAGTGGAATCTGGTTATCTGCCTATGCATGAGTGCAACTTGGAGAACTTCTGCTGGCTTAGGATGGAACGGGGATAGAATCGAGACATAGAAAAACAAGGGCACAGTTCACAAAACTTTTGCCTGATCTTCTAGGTAGTTTTAAAGGTAAAAATTTACTCTGCTGTGTGCTTGGATTTTTTCATCTGTATACGTGTAAAACAGCTTTCTTCTTGTGAGGTCTTTGCTCAGTTCAACACTTTTCTCATCCTTAAATCAACAAATTGGGTGCCTGGTGTCTTCAGTTCCCTGAAAAGCCTGATCTGCTGTCTGTGGTTGTGGGATGCCTCATCAGCCTGGGTGTGAAAATCACAATGTCTGACCTGCTACTCAGGTGAGACTGGTGATGAAGCTGGGCTGAGGAGGTGACAGCACTTGCTCTGCTTCCTGCTGTAGCTGTGCCTTGCTGCAGAATGTAAGGCTCAAAAAGCCTGCAAGATTCCTGGGCCTGAGACTGAGCTCGGATCAGCTCCAAACTGTGAAACCATGTCTAAACAACTTAAGGAAATTCACCAGCTGAGGTATTACTGACTTCCTTAGGAGCCTCACTTCCCACAGGTTGGTCCTTAGGGTCTTTCCTTTAATTCAGACTCTTCTGTGAGCTTCTGCATGCTGGTCTGACTTTAGCAAGCAGCACAATAGACTGGCACTAAATGGCCAGCTAAACTTTCCAGAACTTTTTAGTTGAATTGTGACAATACAAATGTTTTCCTTGGGTCGTAACCAGCAGGGTTTTGTGTGTAGGTTGCAAAGCTATGTTAGTGAATTTGGATCATCACCAGCACAATCTTGGGACTTTTGAACTTTGTCATTTTAGCGATTGCTCTCAAGCAACAGGTTGTACGTACATGTATGTATAAGCATGCACGTTTATACACATACACAGAGCTTTTCAGGATCCTGTGTGGAATTTTGCATCCGTACTGGGGCACACTTTCAAAAAAATAATACTTTTCTTGATTTTTTTTAAACTAAATTTTCCAAATCAGATCAAGACAGCAAAACTAATGCCAAAGTAAATTGGACGTCTTAATTTAATTATGTGCATAACTAGGAAGCCAATTAAAAATCAAACAACACACACTGCCCAAATGTCTCCAGTTTTTGCTTTTTATTGAGTTTATTCTCAGTGTTGCTCTGATATGGATACATACAATGTAGTTATGAGTCTAACTTCTTCTAGTCTTCTAAAGAAATAGTGTTCTTCTGTTACCATCATACTCTGTTTATACAAGATCCATGTACCCAACCTTTTTTTAAATGAGGCAAAACTGAAAAATGACAGCTTTTTGGGATGTTGCCCAAATAAAATTTTCTGTCTGCAAATGATTAAAATTTCAGCTACATTTAAAATATGCTTTTGTATTTTACTCTGGGGGCTTTGAGTAGGAGGGAGAGAATTCTAAATCATTATTTGATGTCTTACTGATTGTTAATGGTCAGTAAACCATGGATACTCGTGAATTCTTGAATTGTCACCCTAGTTAGCAGTACACCTACTTCCTTTACTATTAGGAAATGGCAAAACTGTACTTAGAATGAGAAATATAATTTTGACAATGGTAACATCATCAGATTAATATTCTTAAGATTTTTCAAGAGATAGTTATGGAACACAGAGTAATTGCTCTAGAGCTTCATGTGACATTAGAACACCTCTACTGTGCTATTGCAATTTCCTAATTTATATACTGGCTTATACAAGGAGAGGTTAATTAGGTGGGGTTTTTTTTAATATAGCAAATATTGCATCTAGTTTTAAATAGTGGCAAAGTTCTGCAAAATTATTGTATGATATAAATGTTGCATAAAGCATGGTTTCGTATGCAGTAATTTCTGCTGACTGTTGGATTTGATCTGGGCAAATTGGGTGTTCCTTACATCTGGCAGGTGAGTGAACAGTTTGTGGTGCAAAGAACAGTAGAGGTCCTAAACATTTCAGTGAATACAATTTGACTAATACAAAGTTAGGAAGAAATTCTTCACTATGGGGTAGTGAGGCACTGGTACGGTTGTTGAGAGAAGCTGCGGATGCACTGGTTCGGTTGTTGAGAGAAGCTGTGGATGCCCCATCCCTGGCAGTGTTCCAGGCCAGGCTGGATAGCATCCTGAGCAACCTGGTCTAGTGGAAGGTATCCCTGCCCATGGCAGGGGGGTTGGACTAGAGGATCTTTAATGTCCCTTCCAACCCAAACCATTCTGTGATTCTATAACATAATGAGCGAAGCGTAAACAAAATTCTAGTGAAGAGCCCAATAGATAGGAAGTTATCTTATGGAATGACTGGGAGCAGACGGAAGTGGTTAAGGGGCTTACTCTGTGGAAAGCCTGGTTTGTCCTGGGTCTTTTCCTGTTCAACAAACTGGTCAGTGATCTGGAGAAGGAGACTGAGCCCTCATCAAGTTTATCAATGATGCCAAATAATCTGAACCGCTCTACACTGGAGGGAAGAGCTGACATTCAGGGGGACCTGGAGAGGCTGCAGGAATGGGGTGACAGGAGCCCTTCGTGAAATTCCACAAGGATGGGTGCAGAGCCAGGTGCCTGGGAAGGAAGTGCCCCTTGAAGTTCTAGGGGCTGGGGAATGCCAGGCTGGGGAGTGATTCTGCTGAAAGGGGCCTGGGCCACAGCGAGAATAAGAGCCGGCGGCATGTCCTGGCAGCAGAGAGGGACAGCAGCCTCCGAGCTGTGTGAGTGGGAGCATGGTCACCAGATGAAACAGCATTTCTCAGCCAACCACACCGAGCTGCAGCATCCGGTGTGGGGACCTCTGGACAGCAAAGACATTAGGCAACCACAGCAGGTCCAGTAAAGGCCACCCCAGTGTTTGGGGGCTGGAGCACTTTGCCCTGTGAGGAGGGGCTGCAGGGGTAGAGCTTGTTCACTCTGAAGAAGAGAGGGCTGCTGGGGGTCCTCACAGCAGCCCCCCATCATCATAAGGTCATAAGGAATGTGGGTCCAGGCTCTCCATGTCGTGTGGGGTGGGAGGTTGAGAAAAAAGGAGCATAAGTTGAAAAGGAGGTGCAGGTTGGACATAAATAATACTGTTTCATCCTGCAATCCAGCACTAACACAGGTTGCCCAGAGAGGTTGTGCATTTTCCTTCCTTGGGAGTTTTTCAAGATCCACTGCTCTGGCCCTGTATGTGGCCTTGCTTTGAGCAGCAGGTAAGACCAAGGACCTCTTGAAGTCCCTCCCAACCTCAATTGTCCTATGCAATGAGATCCAGTGGGGAGGACAGATGGCAGAGGCATAATAACAAAGGAGTCACATCAGGGAAGTATCCTGCAATAGTTCTGTGTGCGTGGCTTTTGTTTGCTTGCTTTTTATAAAGTCTGAAGTACAGCTGAACTTAGAATCATATTTAAAATAGTGTTGAGAGCTGCACAATGCAAAATATCAGTATTTTTATACCACTCTGTGTTGGTGTCCTGGAGCCAACGCTTTAAGGGACTCTGGGTCCATGCTGGTCCAATCAGTCCTTCATTATTAATACTGGGTGGTGGGAAGCTTTCTAGTCTCCACTGGGCCAAGAACAAAGACATTCTGCCTTGTAAAACTGCCAGTGGCCTGAACAGACAGAAATACCTCCCCAAATCATGAGCACCTAGTTACCATGTTCAACAGTAGGCCAGCCTGTAATTGTTTAGTTCTTCCCACACTGGCGGCAGTGGGAATTTCTGTGGAAGGAACTGCTGCAGGGGACAAATTGATCAGCTAAGAGAGGCTTAAAGATCTGAGTGCTGAGGTTACTGATAGCAGATCAGGTTTCTTGAATTAAGTAGAGGACTGCCAGATTCCCAGTTAGGTTTATTTTACTCGCAGCTGAGGAAGAAGCAGTGTTATTCCCATTTGAGATAAAAAAAGTCCTTTGCAAGCTCCAATTTGTTATGTTTCCTCTGATCCTAATGTATTATTTAACCACCAGTCCACATCACTCTCAACAGCACACAGGTACCTTTTCAGCAGGGGACTTAAATACCTGGCAGAGGAAGCTGGGATCCAGGAGCCGTGCCACAAAGCAACATCTGCAAGTTCCTTATGTGCTCAGTTGGCATCTCCATACATTGTTATTACACAATTAAATATTTCAATGTTTGCTGAGTTGGCTTCGGTCTTTTCCACCATTCCCATCAATAAGATACAATCCTGCAGATGTTTCCAGGGCTTCTGTCTTCCCTTCAAGCCATCTTCTCAATAACTGTGAAAGTGCCCTCACTATCTGTCTTTTTCGTCGTGCAACCACTCTAGCTCCAGTCTTCAATAATTCATGATCTTGCAGGAGGTGCACCAAAATGATTTTAGCTACCTCCAACTTTTTTGGACAGAAGGATAATAAAAATGATTTCATAGTAACTAAAGTAAGTCAGTTCATTGGTGAAAGCACTTAAATATAACTTATTAGCTATTCAGGAGGAAGGTTTTACTAAAGGTACAATGCATTTATGTATTAAAGTGCAGCTCAGCTCCTGAAAAATGACTACGTAAATAAGCACTTGTCACATCTTATTTTTGTTGATTTTTTTTCTTCTCCTCCTAAATTTGTTTTCTGCTGTTAACTCTATTGCTGTCATGATTTTAACCATGAAGTAGCTGGATCCTACTCCTAGTGGAGTTAATTGCCAGTGAGTTACACTTGTGTGTTGCCACTGATGAGCTGCTGTTACAGGCATTCTTACAAGTCAGAAGGCACAAGTCAGTGTGACCCATGGCACAGTATGACACAGAAACTTTTGGAATATGACGTTTGAGATAAAAAGATGAGGTTGTGGTCCAGTTTTCTAAGTCCGGGGTAAAAAAACTGTAAGTGAGAATACAAGGTAAATCCACAAAATGTTTTAAACTCCTAATTGCCACTAGGCCTGACAATGTGCCAGTATGCCCAGTGGGGGATCAAGAGTCACTTTGGCTCCAACAGCAGCATCCATGGGTCATCTAATTTCCTAGTTTCTTGGTGTCTGGGCATAGGGGCTATTAGCACTAATAGACTTAATTCTAGCACTGTGCAGAGGCACAACGTAGTCCTGGGGAACCAGAGGTTAAAAATCAAGAAAAAATATAACTGCAGTACTTTCCAAAACTTAGGTGAAGAAACAGCTGGGGAGGTATTTCTAGAGTACAAGTCTGACTGCAGACATCGTAATTCAAGTTCCTCAAATGTTTGGCTCCTTTTATCTGTTTTGGATCTCTCTGTTAGCACCTTGGTACTTGTATACAAAGAATACTTGATAGCACAATCACAAAAGCAATAAACAGCCTTACAAAGACGTAGATCTAAGGTGACTCCTTCAAGTGGAATCTTACTTTAAGCGCGATTTCAATGTCACGTATCATAATTGCATCTAATATTAGAGACTGACTTAATGCAACACAATGTCAATGACAATATAAAGGCAATCATGAACAGAGAAGATAACTGAAAACTGGGGGGATGGAAGGAAGAATTACACTGCAGTGAAGACTTCTGTAGACATTACAAACCTTTTTCAGTGACACGCAGAGGAATTTTTTTCTCTCCTAAGCCTCTGAAAACTTTATTCTTGTTTCCATTTTGATACTGGAATCTGCCTGGAATCTCTAAATGTGATTTAGGGTTGGGGGTTTGTTCCCTTCCTCAAACTTGTGAATCTATCTTGTGCTAAGCACTGAAGTTACATATGTAAAGTTGGTTAGCAAGATGAATAGATTACCAGCTGCTGAGAATTAAATACATATGAAAAGGTTTTCTTCTCCCCCTCAGCAAAACGTATCCTCCCACCCCACAAAGGGATATGGTTTAAAAGGTGTGAAGCTAGACTGTTTTGGCTCTATCAAAATCTGTGCATATCTTCCTATATAACCGTGAGTCTCTATTGGATTTTTTGTGGGTATAGGTAGCAGCAGTGTGACCTGCTTATACCAACTTAACAGCATGTAGCTACGGAAGGCCCTGTGGCTTGCACGTGATTCCCTCTTGCAGTAGTGCTTGTGATGGGGCTGTAATTTCAATGAATTGAAATGACATCTGCTGTACTGCACAGTCTCTGGCTTGCCCTGATGTGAATGCATAGGTGCACACAGAGGTGCTGGAGAGGAGCTGCCCTTGGCAGTGACACATCTTAGATCTGCTTATGCCACGCACGCACAAGTGTCCTCCATGTGCTTCAGGTTTGGCTGGCCTACAGAATCACAGAAGGGAACCACAGACTATCCTGAGTTGGAAGGGACCCACAAGGATCAGTGAGTCCAACGCTTCTCCCCTTGTCTCCTCTCCTCACCAGAGGAATGGATTTATTTATGCCTATGAATGTTCAGCTGAAATTCTGTGACAAAACTAGAGATAGAGCGATACAGAATCCATATAACCAAAGCAAATGAAAAACCTTTGAAGACATTAACGCAGCAGCAGGTGAGGGCTTAGGTTCTGAAACACAGAAGCTTGCCTGGGCTTTTTCTACTCATTTAAACAGCTCCCCCCGCCCCCTCCACCCCCCAAAAACCAAAACAAACTCAAAAAGCAACCAACCCAGAGGTTCAGAAGGCATCAGCTGTACTCCAGTCTCACTGGTTTACCATGAAAGCCAGGTTTCTGGACGTGAAGCTGAGGAAAGCTTTAAAAGTGATCCTATTGGAGCCTAAAAACACCTGAATTATCAGGATCTCCTACAACAGAATGAATTTTCTTTTTTTTTCAGCAGGTTGCCATTCTAATAATGCTTTGAATGTCAGCAGTGATAACTATTTCTAATTTGTCCTTCCAATTCTGTGAGGAAGGAAGGAAGAAATCCATAATACAAAATGAATTCTAATGAGGGATGAAACTCTCCTAAGAAACAGTGCTCCAAGAGCTGCAGAGATTCGCCCCGTGGGGACCAGTCTGACACTTCAGCTTAACACTCGAGAGTTTAAGTGACCCTACAGAATATAAATCAGCTTGTGCTGCTTCAGCATTATCTGCTGAGCAGCCAGTGCATGGGAAAGTTGACCTGTTTACTCAGGTTGGCTTGTAGCTTAGTTGAAAAAACACCCAGGTTTTGTTGGATTGTGGAGAGTGGAGTTGGGAAGCACTCATAAGTTGGCTCTATATTGTGAAAAGTCCTCTTTCAAAAGCCTGTCCAGGGATGACAAGAAAAAGCAGAGTGCTGAGAAGTCCTTGCTGGCTGGTGAGCTCGTGGTTTGGGATGTCCCTGGGTAAGCATGCTGAACTCATAAGCAGATGACATTAAGGCCCTGAAAGTGAGTCTATTCCTACAAGCTTATGCTACCAACAGCCTTTAATGAATATGCAAGAGTAGTCTTTTACAGCCCAATCTGAAAAACTGAAAACATGACAACTCTAGAGCTATTAATGATACCAATGGCTACACTGTGTAGCCAAAGAAGAAAAGCCATAGTAAGTGATGGCTTACACCTTACAAAAGGGCTGGAGGTAAGGGGTTGGGGGACATGATACCATTTTCCAAAATGCAGCAAAAAGAATGAACATAAATGCTTTCAAATTTTTGAATGACTCAGTGTTTCATTAAAATGTGGAGGGGAAAATGATTTCATAAAAGACAAAGGCACTGTTTCAATTAAAAACTCATCCATGCCTGGAAAAGCCACCCTCTGATTCGCATTTTCCTCTGCTGTGTCCATCCAGCAGAGGTGGCTAATGATTCTGATTGCTAGTTATTTCAGTGAGTAAAGGTAAACTGAAGAATGCAGGTTTTTGTCCATCGACCTTTTTGCCTGCTTTTGTATCCCTGCTTGCACTTGTGGAAAAGCACTGGACACGTCTAAAGGCTCTTCATATCTGCTGCCTGGTAGCCTATAGCTATACCGAGGCAGCCGGGCAGAAACCAGGCTGCCTTGCTATTGTTGCTTTATGAAATACTCCCCTTTTATTTTCAGTTTTTCTGAAACCAGCAAATTGCTAATGCCTCTGACTGGCAGGCAAGATTGCCTGATCCTCATTGCTGCAATTCTGCTGCTAATGCCCAGGGCTGAAGAGAATTTTTAACAGCATGAAAGACAGGCTGAATATGACGAGGCAGTGGATATGAGTTCGGGGGATTTTTTTCCTAAGGGGGTTTGTTTCAGTTTCTTTCATGTTGTTTATTATTTCTAGGCTTGTGAATGAGTGAAAAATAAGCGTTTGTTGTAATTTTGATTTTTTTTTAAAAAAGAAATCTTCTTGCTTCTAAGGTGATTGACATGGTGGACTGTGCTTCCAAGGAGGATGCCTGTTCAGTTTTCTGTTCTTTAGTAGCCTGTTGTACACCTTTGTGGACATTCAGAAAACTTCTGTTTCCAGTAAAGTGGAGTAGCAACAGCCGCATGTATCTGCCACTCCTAATAACCCACTCCAAGTTACAGAAAGTGGAACTCAAAAAATTATCACAGCATTAAAAACATGGCGTTTCCTATATTTCACATCATTTGAATGTGAATAACGAAATCCAGCAGCCACCACTCTTGATGTTTAAAAGTGTGTATGAGCAGGTAAGCACTTTAAACAAGAAATGCAGTGCCAGCCAAAGTAATCTCTACCATAATGTCCTCAAATTCCCTGGAGTTATAGTAGGGATTAACTTGATTCATGATGTTTGAAAACTGGAGGAAAAAATGAGTTAAAGCTTTGTACCAGAAATTCCAATCAGCATTAAAGGGTTGACTGAATACTACTAACCGTAAATTTAAAAAAACCCAAACCAAACCTGCTCTTACCTGCTCAAAGGTTTAAATGGATGTTTTTCATCCATTTGTCTTCTCTGTGAGAGGCTTTGCTCAGTGAAAGTTTTAGTAGCACAAATAGATAAGAATGAACTTTTGAGCTAGGCACAAGTGTTAAGAGGAAAGAATTGTTTTTATTCCCAAGTGAACATTTGAATGAACTGTGCAAATGTATGTAACCACTGTAATGACACAGTGGAAATAGAAGAGGTCTTGTGATTAAACTCAGCTCAAATATTCTGCAGTAACTGCTACAGCGACTATGGAGTAAAAAGAAATATTAGCAAAATACTGTTTGTAAATGAGAGCACAAATAGAAAGTAATCTGTACACTTGAGTTACTCACTGTGAATTGCTCACTGAGATTTGGCCCACTATAATAGTTTAAGATGAACTGATACACTGTTGTAAAATGTATACTCTCATTTATAACTTATTTCAATCAAAATGGAAGTATTTTGGATTTTTCTAAGCGTGTCAGTTATGACATCTGTGTCCAGTTGCCTGACACTAAGAGATCAGTGGGAAGCATTGATGATTAAGCTATTTTATGAGTACAGTACAATTCAGCAAAACAGTTGCAACATCTATAAAGACAACAAGATTTAGTTTCTGGCCTGATGCTGTGATAAAGAAAGTGCAACCTTCTGTATTGTCCATCTCCTACAGATTCCTTTTTCATATTCATAACAAAAAAAATAATTTCTGGGAATTGCTTCAGTATTGTCCTTCTGGGGTTGGGTTTTACCAGTCTGCTGAAAACATCCACTGAAATGAATGGTTTCTCTAAAGACTTTTGACCTTTAAGGTGAAATAGCCCCATACATAATCTTCAATGCAAATTTTTATAGCTGTTAAGCAATTTTCCAATGCAGCTGGCCATTTTTATATCTTGAAAAACTAGTAATGATACAAACAGTTGATTATGGTTTACAATGGCAATAAACCTCTCAGTATTGGTTGTTACCAAAATAAATTGCCATTCTGTTAAATGTTAAATAACAAGTCATAAACCGCTGAAAACAACCAATTTCTTGTGGATTATTGCCTGAATAAATTTTAGTAGGAAGTGCAGATCATGAAGTTGTGATCAGCAGATCAGGCCTAATGAAATTTTAAATATTTTAGAAAGCTGAAGGATCCTCAGACTGTGATGCAAACTGTAACACCCATTAAACAACAACAACAACAAAAAAGTCTCCTGGTAGTTTTGGGATTTTTTTTGGTGAGACTCTTTTTGTCTTCTGACACCAGCTCTTGTTTCCATTGTTTCCATTGTTTCTTCAGGTGTTGAAAAACCCAATCAATGCCAGCATGTTGAGCCCACCGAGAAGGCAGAGAGGAGCCTGTTCAAATACAAAGCGCCTACATGAGGTGTCTGCTCAGAACCAGAGGGGTTAGTGTCTGCTTTGGAGTAATTACTACTGCTCATCTCAAAAGCAAAAATGCCATCAAACTTTCATAGCTCAGGTGCCATCTTCCCAACGGTGAGTGACAGAAGATGTCTTTGCCATAGCAACGAGTGTTATCTCCTAAGAATAACATTAACCTCCCTTGTTACTAGTTTTAAATCCTTGGGTATAAACAGCAGTTGCAAGGCATGTGTGCCTTGATTGTACATTTTCATCACTTAATAAGTACCAGGTGTGTATTAGCTGCAGTAAGACTAAAAAAGACATCACCAGAAGAGGAAGCAATTAAAGGGATGGAAATACAACCATTAATAATCCAGTCCTGGAAACATGATCAGGGAGAGGTCTCCTGTTCATGCTCATGAAAATCAGACCTCTCCACAGAGAAGCCTGGCAGAGAGCACTCTTCAGCAGCAGCATCCTCCCCCTCGATCCGCAGGTTGATTTTGAATCAGTCAGGGAGAGGTGGGAGAAGAGAGCAAAAGGAGGAAGGGAGAGAGGGTTATTTCTATTTCTCTCCTTTCCCTCTGCACCTCCTTTCCTGCACATTTTTTTTCTCAGGCAGGGTTGAAATCCAGGAAATTTGAACCAAATATTTTAGCTATTTTAAACTGCTGCATTATGAATTTTTTCAGAATGCCACCAAAGCTTTTTCGAGTAAAGGAGATTAAATTCCCCTCATAATAGCCCTGTAGGATATGGTGATATCCTGGGAGTGCCATAAAAATGCCATTAAGAGACATTTCATTTTGGCTTCTGGGGGCTCTACTCTTATCTATTTTGACTTAAACTCTTTCTTCCATCTCTGCGAGAGAGGAACATGACACAGGAGTTGCACAAAATGAGCGCAGATCGAGGAAGACAGATTGTAAATCGAGACTTGCTAGAGCTAAATCATGTTCTCTCTCTTGATCTCTTATCTGATAACTTTTATCCAAAAGGTATTGAGGAAGTTAATTGCAACTGCTAAGATGAATCTTTAGGAAATATCATTCTCCAGGGCCTTCTTTTCCCTGCTCTCCAGACCCCATGTTGCATTTTTTTCAAGCCCTCAGTTATGAAATGGTTATCTTGCGAGTTTTAACATCCTTATCCTTTCGTACAGAACTGTTCAGATGAAGAAGAAAACTGTAGCTTTTTATTTGCAAGGTTTAGGAATCCAGAGAAGCAGTGGTTGAGGGGGAAAGGCAGTGGCTTTCTGAATTCAAGTGCTGGCTCTACTTGGCAAGCTAAAGACAAAGGTAAAAAAGGCTGTTTGCTGTTTAGAGACTGAAGTACTATAGACAGTCTGAGGTTAGAAACAGGCTGAAATTCCTGTTGTAAACTTCTAATTACCTTGTGTTGCATGACGTCTAGATACACTGTCTTGTAAAGGCAGGGAAGTTGTGAGTACATGTTAAGACAGCTTTATGCACATTAAAAACAGGTGTTGGTAAAGGCTGTGGCAGATCTAGTTACTCTCTGGGAATAGGTATCATAAAACTCTTGGTGGCAAAATATTGCAACTTTCCCACTGCCAAAAAGTATTTTAATATTTTCAGATCACCAAACTAACAGCAGAGCCTGTTGTTACTTAACTGAAAGAACACAGGCACCAGCAGACATAGAACGGTTGAAGGAAGACAAAAACAACGTCAATAGCTGTTGGGAAAGGTCAGGTTATATCACACTCAAAAGGAGAGCTCTTCCCTCCCAGATAAGTCAGATGGATAGGAAGGGTGTTATAGTCCATGCAATACATTGGTGTGTATGCAATGAGGTGGGCTAAATAAAATTCATAAGAAGCAGGAGGCCCCATCTGCTTTGACACCAATGCAAACACAAACAGCTTTTAACATTTTGCACAGTCAAAATCAAGTAAATTACCATCTTGCTGACAGCTTCAGCAGTGGCATGAAAGTGGCATGAAGGATTGGATACAGCATCTGATTTCGTGTGCTATCTGCTTCAAGATCCAAGTGGTTTTATATTTTAATGTATCAAAGAAATGGATAAAAGTCTGGATACTATGCCAGAGGGTGCATAAAGATCTTGAATGCTGAGGAATACGTTACAGTTATGGACATATGGGGATGGAAAGACATTCCTAAAATATTTCTGCTATGTGGCACGGACAGAGGGACAGATAATGTATTCAAAAGTGGCACTGAATTCACTGTTCTAGGTTTTCCTCCCTCATCTTGACAATGCACAATTTGTATATTCACCTCCAGTATCCACGTAGTTTTTAAACTCTGGTTGTGTCTGGCATAGATAATGATAAGGCATTAAACAGAGTACTGTTTTCACAGCACTGCTGGCATCTACAGTGCTTTTGGACCAGAGTGTGTTGTTGTTCATAAGCCAAGGAAGATGGTGAGTCCGCAAAACCAGACACAGGTAGGGAGGAGTCATGGGAAGCAAGGAGGGGAGGAAGAAGATTATCTAATCTTTATTACAAAGTTTTCCTTTTGGTGTTTTTCTCTTTGCTGAGCATGGCAGAGCAAAGATGCATTGTGAAATCTAGCAAAAGAAGTGAGCTTTGATTTTGTTTGCTCAGTTTCTCAAGAGCTGTTCTAAGACTAAGGTTAAAGACCACTAAACAAATGCAGGCTCCCTTTGTTTGGAAATGACTTAATGGCAAATATATTTATACCACCCAGTGACAGGTTTTTTCTATTTTATATTTTGTACTGACAGTTTCTTCATGCGAAGCAATCACTGCTTGAGTTGTGTGTTTTTTTACATGCAAGTGCAATCAAGACAAAAACCCAGAACCACAAAGAGTGGTTTTTACATGCTTATATTGTGCTGCATTTCAGGCAGTAGGAAGCGGGGGGCTCTCTGGGAGGAAAGCCCTGGACAGATGTTAACATGATACCATTTTTCTGACCCCTGTTTCTCCATACACTTTGAAGGAGGTAGATGTTAAAAGGTGGAGCTGCTGAACCAAGTGTATTTTCCTCTATATTTGCAGCTAGGAAATGAAAGAAGGTGACTGTGACGCACAGGAGAGGAACTCAAATGTATACTCAGGACCAACCCCCAATTATTCCCATTTTGTGAAGCCAACAGAAACCTCAGTAATGGCCTTGCTGGGGAAAGGGAGTTTTGAATGGCAGTTTGTTTTATGACTCTTAATTTATCTCTCCTTCGGTTGTTGGTCTCATGACTGACTTCTCCCTCCCTCTCCCACTCACACTGTGTGGCGTCATTCTGCAACAGCTTCCCTTGGATTTCACTGTACGCAGCCTCATAAGTTTTACTGTGAAATGCTTTGGCACATAGGCAGTGAGGAAAAATCTGTGTAACAACCCTGATGCCTTAGAAATATTTTGTGTGTTCCTCTGCAGAGGATAGAAAGTGTAAAAACACAGGGGAAGGTATTCTGTGGAAAAAATGTATTACTGTATGTCACATGAACGCTGTTTGAGAGCTAAAAATTCCTGCACAAAAAATAATAAAACAAAATAAACACCTCTCCTGCTGGCAACCTACATAAGCAGACACAGCTCAGCTTCCACTTGGGTTGAGGCTTGGTAGAAAAAGGTCAGGAGAAAGGGAGGAATAGAGGAGCCCTCAGACCCTTCCAAGCAGGTGGCATCCTGCCTTTCTCATTTGCATGCTTGGACAGTGTGTGACACGGATATCCCACAGGTATCTCTGCAAACCCTGAGCCCACGCTTGAATCATGCAGCAAGTGGTGATGGACATGCATCTGCCTGTCCCTTTCCCAGGCTTTGCTTGGAAAAAGGAGATGCAGCTGAGGTTGAAATGAGGTGGGATGATAGGAAAGGAAATGTGGTGTGGCCAGTGGAAGCAGACCTGGGCTGCCTTTGAAGTGCCCTGAATCTCTCAGCTGTTGTGAACACATCTCGCTCTCCCATCAAATGATGGGAAGGGAGGTCAAAAGAGCTCAGTTGGAAACAGCTGTCAAGGATGGCAAATTCTCACAAATTAGCATGCCTTTTGGGAAGGAGGAAGGCAGTGCAATTTTGATGAGAAAGGCTGCTTTCGGTTTGGGCTTAATCATGCAAGGTCCTGAGTGCCTTCAGTCCTCGTTCATGTTGATAGGAACTGACTGTCCTCGTGCTACCTGGCAGACTTGGCTGCTAGGTCAGTTCCCATTCCCATCTGCCCCTCAGCCTGTCACGTCACTTCCTAAAGAATGTCTTATTTGATGTCATCTGTAGCACAGGGAATTAATGAGGTTTTCTTTCAGATGCTTCTCATTTATCCCCAGAAAATCAGAGGGACAGATGTTTTTCTCTGCTAGAAAGTAAACCTCCAGGAAGATGACAGAAAAGAGCTGGTTGGATGTTTGTTCCATTCCATGATCCCTTTCCCAGACATGCAGAGGGGGCTTGGACCTACTTTGGGTCTGTGAAAAGAAGGGGCAGCCGTTTGGTGCTGACTATCCTCATGAGCTGCGGTTCTCCTCTCTCATTTCAAAGGATTCCTAACCCTCAGGGACCACCTCTGACCACATCATTCCTTGAGAAATGGATGCAAGGCACGCTTAATGTCAACGACGTCTTAATCATCTGGTCTTTGAAAAGTGAAAAGGCCAAGACAAGTGATTCTGTTAGCAGGAGCATTATAGTATTTGATAAACATGGACTGCATGCATCTAGTTGAGATGCCTCTATGCTGAACTGTGCAATTCACAAAATGTAAATGGGGTGCTTATCAGATGGATTATTTTCTGAAAGCACAGGCAAAATTACAGTAATTACTTTTCCTCCTGCTACATTATCTGTATTCCCAAGAAACTTTATAACTTCATGCAGAAAATAAATAAATATTTACTTAAAAGATCAGAATAGCTGAGCAAAGGTTCCCTTCACTTCCAACAAAATCAGCATTTCTCTTGAAGAAAAAGCTGGTCTTGGCAGCATGAGATTTTCACGGGGGCAGGGAGAAACAGGTACTGTCAGTAAAAAATGTTCCAAGGACATCACTAGATATTAATCTAGATTTTCAAGAAGCTGTAGTTTCCTGTAATTCCCACTCCTTTGACAAGCCCTTGGGTGAGAAATGAGTTCCTACTATTCTTCCTCCAACAACTGAGTGCTTCGGCCCAGCTTTTTAGGTATAACCACCAAGGTTATTGCCTGGGAATAATCAATATTAAGGACCCACCTTTTTAATGCGAGATAAAGATTAATCTACTTTGTCATTCCACTTACTCTCCCTTAAGCCCACTCATATACATGCATTTGATTATATTTTGTGATTCTCAAAGAATAAATCTAAAGGACTAGTTAAAAACAAAATCATCTGCCATGGCTTGTTTGGCTCATCAAACTGTGTAGATGATGGTGTAATTCTAACACCAACTGGTTCTACAGCATTGTAGAGCTCTTTAGGCAGGTGATAAGCAAGCCTTATAATGCCCCCCCATCCATCCTAACTGTAAGCATTTTAATAACCTGGTTTATTTGTTCTTTTATTCTCACATATGAAAAGCAAAAATTTTCATGGGCACTTGTATCCTTTGTTACTCTAGCATGATAGTGCCCACAGTCTTTTATGGTTTTGTCCTCAAAATTTCCCCATGAGGTAGAAAGTGCTGTTTTGTTATAACTGAGAAACTGAAGTGCAGAAAACTTAGAAGACTATTCTCATGGCCACCTGGTAAAGTCAAAAGGGGTCAAGAGCTCAAGCCATGGATTCAGCTGGGACCTTCTCATTTCCTTTCAAGCTTGCATGGTAAGAAAAATGGTTCACAGCTGCTCTCACATCTCTGATCTGGGAATAAAGCAGTGTCCTCATGGGGTACATCTGGATCTAAGACAACCTGTCTGACTGTACACTGAAACAGCCTCAGCCTGTTCATCACAGTCTTCACCATGAGCTGCGAGGATGGGAACAAGCAGCTGGGTGGTGCTACACACTTGAGCAAAAAGACTAGGACATCAATCCCTTCAGTGATAGCACCAGGGTTTGAGAGCTAACTCCGGTTCCTAGGACATGGCTTCAGCCTTCTGAACTAACCTTCTTCCCACAAAATACAGTTAATATGCAGGTGCTTTGTAGCTGGGCAGAAACCTTGTAACGTGAGCAACGTCATCCCAAAAACACCCATTTGAGTCTGATTAAGAAATCAACCCAAAGATTCAACCTCATCCCGCTCAGCCCACGCCCTAAGTGTATGGAGATGATAAGAGAAACATTGCTGTTCTGTAACACATGTGTGCAAATAGTTGGGAAATAGCTCAAAAGATATCAAGTAACTAATTGAGCGTCATGACTGCACCACTGCATAAACTCCTTGAAAGAGCAGCAAAGGGTGAAAATTGCTGATGGCAATTTCCACAGTAGAGTAATTTAGCTCAGAGGCAAAGAGAGTGGTGAAGGAGAGAGAGAATATATATGTCAGCGTGGGAGAGGGTGGATTTGTACAAGAAGGAGTGCATTAGAGTATGTGTGAGTGTGGAGGAGGATTAGAAGTGAGTTTCTCAGAATTAGGGCAAATTCTGCATTCATAGTAGACCTTGCAGAGAAGCTGCATGTGTGCATGTTTATACATATATACAGGTTTGACCTTGGTCATCTCAGGGTCATTAGTGGTTTTTTAAGACACTTTTCTGGAATATATTTCCAGCTCTTCCAAGTGTAGGGAAAAAAAACTTGAAGGTGGGATTGAAGGCCATCTTAAAATGCAAAACTCAGAAGATGTACCAGTGATTTGGAAAATATATAAAAGCAGCAAGACTCTTTCTTTTTTCAGAAAGTGGAAAGATGGAGATGGGAGGATGGCAAGGGGGGGATGTTGCTATAATTGTCTCCTGGAAAGATGCTGGCAGTGTTTATCAAAAGAGGAAATGTAGGGTGGGTGGGCATTCCACCTCCATCTCTGGGCAAAGGAGAACATGTAGAGGGTCCTGTGCCACTGACAATAAGGAGTAGGAGTTAGCTTGCACAGATTCATCCTTCCTCTTTCACCACACCAGTGCCTTCAGGTAGGCAAAAAGAAAATGCTGTTTGCTGTAACCCAGAGTCATTGGATGTAGCGAGGAGAACACTAAGAAATCAAAGGTTAAACCAGTGAGAAATTATTTTCTACAGCAATTTAGTAAAAAATGTCTCTTTATTGAGATGGGCAGTGTATATCCAAGTTCTTTATGCACACTGCATCTCTCCAAAATGTATGCCAGGAAAACAGTCAGATGTTTAGGCTCTGGTTCCTACTCATTGCTGGTTTCCCTGGTAATCCACTCTAGCAGTATTCCAGCTATGAGACTCCTAAGCACAAATTTTTGGGCTCATTTCCAGTCACTTATCTTTCCAGTGGGAACAGTCTATTTCTTACTTCACCCACTTAGGCACAGCAATTTATACTTCTGATTCATGCTGTGGTGGACTGAGGGGAAGATTTTATAGTGGTAATACCAATTGTCCCCTATCCCACAGTAACTTTAAAGTACTTAGCAAAACCTCAGGAGGTGTGGAAATGCATGACAGGAAAATAAAGTGTTCATGTAAGTAACAGAATTGTCCCCTACATTTCCCTTAACCCCCAAAAGTCATGTTCACACAGCCAAAGTTTCTTCTAATTAAGAAAACACCTCACGAGGCAAGGATTTCACCTTGAAAAGACATTTCAAATGTATTCTCAGTGGTCATTGATCATAATAAGTCATTGATCTCTTGGTCAGTAGCTAAAAGATTTTGCTCTGACCACATTAACCTAAGAATGAATCTAAGTGTACATTCGGTTGTCTGTATCTCCTTTTCCCTTGCAGTCATTCAGTGCAGCACTGGCTAAGGATAAACAACGTTCATTAGAACAGTTTATACAGAATAGCCACATTCCTCACACTTTCCACACTTAAAAACTCCTAGCACCCGTAATTCCTATGGCAAGTGCTAGGATCACATAAAGGATTAAGAAAGCCCATTATTCCTTGGCTTTGACCTTTTGTATTACATCTATAAGGGAAATGGATTACGATCCTGAAATTTGGGCTGTGTGCATGCTGACCTTACAGGGCACAGCCAAATTATTAGAGATGAATGTTTCTCTCAAGATGCTGTTTTCCATTATGTTCTTCTTTAGGAATGGAAACCACCTGGGATTGACTGTTCAAATGGAACTTGATTTCTAGAAGCTTTTCAGCTTTACTGCATGCATGTGGCAATAATTACTTGCAAAATAAGGGCTGTGTGGATTGTGTTTTACCAAATGATTTAGGTATTTGTGATGGCTTTCCACCTGTTCAAGTTTTGATTGCAAAATCACTCTATGCAGGAAAAATACAGAAAAGTGTCAACATTGTGCAACTGAGGTAAACATCTCTTGATCTCCCAAAAGCTGCTTAACTGGTTTCCACTGTTTAAATGTACTCTTGACTGTGGACTAGCACAAACTATCCATATGAATTTTTAAATTGGTTCAAAGCATTAGGCCACAATCTCTTTGGAATAATTTAAGGAATAATTTAATCGTAATGAAGTTAAAGACAGCACTCAAAATAACCCCTTTAAGATGCCAAATCATTAATACACACTTGCATTAATTCCAAGTGAAACCTTTTATGAGATTCTGAAAAGTTTTGCATACATGTGTCCAAATACATTCATGCACGGCTTAGAGTGATACTGTATAAAATAAAAAAGTGATGGAAAAGTCAGCAAGACCCATAGGCCAAAAGCTACAAGTTCCTCAAAGCAAGTTTTTGGCTATGGATGGAATTAGGTTTATTTAGTAGACTGGAGAATTAAGTGGGAATTGTGGGTGTCCATGTGCACCTTGGCTCTGGCAGGCAGATATGGTCCATGTTAGCCTAAGCTGAATCCCCCACAGATGAACTTGTAAAGAGTCTATAAAGAGGATGACTAACTGCTGTCATACATGTAGTGAGTAGAGTTTGGGGAGCCACTCGGCTGGATATAAGAGTACTTCTCCCTAGAACAGACATCTACATCTGGGAAGCTGAATACCCTTGCAGACTCTCAGCCTAACTTAGTGACTTGCTTTTCCACTGCCTGTAATGGAAACATAAGCACTCTGCTCAGACACCAACCTTTGGGAGCGTAAACTAGGTCCTCATCCTTTGCGGAACCTACATGTCTCCGAGCTGGGTAAGTAGGCTAAGGCTTCTGTTGTGTCTCTATGACTCCCTTCTTGTAGACCTGGATGGGTTTGGACATCACCTGAAAGATATTGCAGTGAGAGAGAAACTGGATGCTGTGCCATGCAGTTCCCGTGGACTGGTTGCTTCTGCACTAGGGAGCACTGGACGTTAAGGTTCAGGTCCCCAGATTCCTTCCCAAGGAGGAGGGAACCTGCAAGCCTCCAGCCTTTGTCTCAAGGCTCTCGGTGTTTCTGTTGGAGTTTCGTTTAGGCAGGACAAGCTACTCGGTGCACATGGCTGAGCTGGACCAGTGGGCATTCCATAGAGTAGCTCCAACTCAGTCCTTCAGGAGAGCTGAGGACTTTGGAGAGCACTGTGTCATGAAAATATTTCTGAGTTGCTCTGTGACCCTGGGAAGGGCTTCATGAGTTTCTTCCATAGTTCTCTCAGCCCACTCTTTCAATTTTCATTGCTGAACTGAGAAATTGGCTTCTCTGTTGATAGCAGTGGAGAAGAATACCAGCTTCTCTGGAGTCTAAGGTCTGACGCTCATGTGTGGGCGTACTGAATCTTTCCAGAGCTGTTTGGTTTACAATTGACTGTATATTGGTACTTTAAAAAGGAAATGTTCCAAACATGTCTTGAATAGGGTCATTAAACAACTATTTTAGAAATTATTTTCTTTTAAGATGCATTTACGATGTAGATAGATAGATAGATAGATAGATAGATAGATGGATACTTTTTTCCCCTAAGTGTCTGGGATTAGAAGCACTATGAAAAGTTACATAATGTTTAAAATACCATCACATTCTCCTAGCTGGTGATAAATATGGATTTTGATCTTAGGGAAATAGGGCAATGTTCCTCTATTAATGTGATCAGGTTCTTTTTTTTTTTTTAAGTCTGTCCCTTTAGAAACATTCTTGTAACCTCTTTTTTTGTTTACCTCCTCAGAGATCCTGAGATGACATTGACTTACTTGGGAAATTAGATTTGTCAGCTTTATTTCTGGTTGCTGTCTACATTAATTTTATAATTAAAACCCAAAGATGTGTGTCTAATATGTATGAATCTACAAAAAGCAGAAAGAGGAAGAAGTGTGCTTAAGCCCATACAAAAGAAGTAGTTTGACACATGTCAGCGTTACATTTCAGTGCAAGAAAGGAAATATATTTTTGGCAGAGAGCTCAGAGAACATGTAGGCAAACCAAGCAAAAACTCATGAATCTGAAAATTAGTCTGTGAAGTGTTTGTAGTCACTGTGAGCTTTTGCTAAAACATTCAAATACAAATTATTGGATTGCAGATTTGGTATGCACTACAAGTTTTGCTAATTTATACACAGATTATATATGTTGCATTTTATATATAAGGCTGGCATAAGGAAGGAGAAAGAAGTTAATTCAAGGAGCTCCCTCCTACCCGCATCCTCTCAACTTCATTTTCCCGTTTCTGATCATTCAATAAATCTTAAGCAAGGGGAAACACACATTTCCTCATCCTCTCCTCTGTTCTATGATGATGTTCTAGTGCTTGGCATTAGTACTCACCACATACATTATAGCAAACTATTTACTTTGTCTGCAGCACCACGACCTTTGTGTGACTTGCCTCCTTTGGAGATGATGTGAATAAGTCACTTCCTGTGTGTTAGCAGTGGCAGTGTTCTCTTCTGACTGATACCTTTAAGGAGTGGCGTCGCTTTTGAGGGTAGCAACACCAAGGAGGTACTCTGCAGATTTAGGAGCACTCCAGGAAACAGCAATCACAGTCCCTGCCACTGAAAACGCTCCTCAAGTGGCAGCATTTACCAGCTGTTCCCTTGTTTCACTTAAATCAGACGGCTGGTGAGACGCTGTGGTCTAGCATTTCCAGTGAGCCACAGGTGAACATGGGCTCATAAATTCAGCACCCCATTAACGAGGTGGCAGTGCAGGATTGTGGATGTGACTGAGCACTAGATCTGTCTGCTGGAGAGCCTAAACTGGGATGAGACAAAGTCACTGCCACATCTCTCTGTGTTTTGAGTAAGGTCATCACTGGCTGGATGTTGTAACCTTTGGTTTTCCAGCAGCTACCTGCAGTGAAGACCAAGAGCACTTTCCCCATGCTTGAACTTTCTCCTCAGCTGACTGCAGTCTCACATCTCTTGTCACAATGCCTGAAAAACAGTGTCCCCAGTGAAAGGTGGAAGCTGGTTCTTGTTTAGCAGCATGACTGGGCTGAGAAAGCAAGGTCCAGTCCTGTTTACATGGGGACTGCTGGCCCCTACCTGCCAAATGTCAGATGGAGACTGAGTAGCCACTTTTCCAGTCATATGGCACAAGCCTTGAGTCACACTTGCTCTCCTGAATTTAGATGCTGTAGGAGTAGTGTCAGTTCCTGAAGCTAGGTACTGGTAATCCATGGTGTCAATTAGACACTACAGTTTGGACTTCTTGTTTCTCACATTTGAATGAAAATTTAAGTAAGTGGTAGCTTTTGGTCCATCAGGACAAAAATTACTCCGAGTAGGCAGCCTTTCATCTTTCAAGGCTAATTAATATTATCCATTTATATAAATCTTTATGGGTTCTCAGTTGCAATTGCTCATTCCTTTCTTCTTTGTAAACTGGACAGATTGCCATTTACATGTAGATTTTTTCCCTGTATATGAGATTGCTGTTGGATGTATTTTATTATGTGGCTTGGTAGACATTTTTCCTTTGTAATTCACCTCTACCTATATGACTTGCAGTAAAATAACAGAAATCACATAATGAACAAAAGACCTGATGCACTGAGGAAACAAAAAGCCGTCGTCCATTTGAATGGTCTAGAGACTTCACACACACGTACACAAGGCCACACCAATCTGTAGACAGGGTGAGAAGGGATAAATGCTGGATTAAGAAGATCTGAAGAAAGGTCTCCCTAGAATCCCAAGAGGAATGTCCTACCCCTGCCATGTTCTACACTTCAAGGCCTATGTTTCTTGTGTTTCCTTATGTTACTCAGAATGTGAGTGACTCTTGGACTTTGAATTCAGAGGAGCGTGGTTCTCAATCAATTCTACACGAAGGTCTGAGGACTGTCTGAAACCCCAGAGTGCTGAGAAGCGAGGTGTGCACCTACAGCTGCAGGTAGTGGATCAGCCTGGCAGGTGTCCTCAGAACAAGCTGGATGGATACAACCTTTGCATGAAGTGATGGCAACTGGAACAGTGGGACATCTTGCATATCCAATGGCTCAGCAGATAAAGTGCTCACCTGGACAAGCTAAAATTAGGCTCTGCACTCTGGACCATAGTATGAAGTAGTGAGTGCTTCCATGACAGGATATTCTGCAAAGTTAGTTGAGTGGCTGACATCTCTCACATCTTTGGCTCTATGTCCGCATTCAGGTGAAAATCCTGGTATTGATGGCTTTTAAAAGCAAATTCTTAGTAGAAAACTTGCATTTTGTGGCTGGGTTTTGGAGTGTTGCTGAGTAGCTTTAATATTGGGTTTGGTCACAGATTCCCTTTCTCTCTGCTTGGTAACAGCTCTCAGATACCCAGTAGGTCAAAAAGGAAAGGTCTTAGCCCAAGTCTGTATGTTACCATGTAATATAACTGTAGTTATAGTGTGGTTTGCGATAAATTTTTAGCAGCGAGTTATATTTTATGTCGTGGCACAAAGTGGTGATTTCTCAGCATCTCTGCTGGGAGAAGAGCCTTGGTACTCATGCATAGCTTTAAACTTGTGCACCTCCTGCCTAGCTGCAAAACTGAGACTTTGTGTATCCAGAGCTATTTTCTTTGTTACTTAGCTCTTGATGTAGGCTGTTACACTGGGTTCTTGTGGGATTTTGTGTTGCTTTTTTTGCCAGCCTAAACATTCTCATTTGGTTTGTTTCACAATGCATCAAATAAAGAGAGTTAATGAAAACCTTACTTTAGATTAGTTACACACAAGAACAGTAGCATTGATTGTGGGATTGCCCGCAAGGGACCTTTTTATAACCTTCCCAAAGCCTTGAATTCCTCACGTGACTGAATCTCTGGAGCACCTTTTGCTTTCTTCTGAACGTGGTTGCATGTGTGGATTGGGGAACATGAAACAGGTGTGGGCCAAATGGGTCTGGGAGATGAAACCTTATTCTGGTTATTTCTGCAAATGTTTTTGCTGCCACTTCTCCTTTGGAAATTGCAAATAAAGTAATTTCAAGGCTTGTGGCAAATTTAGGAAGAAGTTGTCCAGGTTCTTTCTCCAATTAGGATCCACCCACTATTGCTGCAGATCATCCATAGTTTCCTGTTGATGGTACAGCTTGGTAACTGCCTGAAAAAAGGCTTGAACTACTTCTAAATCAACTTTTCAGAAGAAGAAACCATGTAGAAAGAAGTCCAGAAGAAGACAGGCCTCTGATGTCTTTCTCAATGTGTATGACAGAAATCTCAGCATTCTTGAAAGAAAGACAAAAATTTACAGTCTCAGTCCTAAACATGTACAGATTTCCTGATTGCATGACCAATGTACATCATTGAACTTCTGACCATCTGCCCAGGATTTATCACTGTAAATAAAAATCTCTGCACTGTAGAAAAGCAAAAGTTCTGTGTTACATAAATGACTGCCCAGTTCCATTTCACCTGGGCACGCACTTTCATACTTTTCTTTGCACATTTGAACTGCACAGACCACAAAAATCAAACAAAGGCTGCAAATCCTGCATTATTCCTGCTCTTGACTGTAAACCTTTGAAACAGTAGGGATTTCAGCCTCCACACTGAAATCTCTTCAAAAGGGAAGAGTAATAAAGTACCCATAAAAGATAATACTCTTTTTTTCATTGCTTCTCCATTTCCCAATACTAACCTTTGTTTTAAGAGCATCTCATGGCTATAAACTGCAAAGAGTTTTCTTTAGACTTAAAAAGTCCATCTCAAAACATTCTGTGTAAATATAACATGAGCTCTTCTCTGTCTCTTCTAATACGATGAACCTCTTTGCCAGCTACGTACTACCAAATCTTCTTACTCACTGTGAAGATTGAGGGAGAAGAATGGGGTCACCAGGGTATATTTGTGCTTCAAGAAAGGCTGCCTTCCCCTCCTCTGTCATTGGATAATTTCCTTAAGACAGTAGTTTATCCATTTTACAGATCAGAGATTCTAATCCAGCCCTGAAACTAAAGTTTTAACTATCAGAAGTTCTGTGAACTCAAATCAGGGTCAAATGTGCATTCTGCAGATGTCCCCTTCCTCTGCAGTTTGAACAGATGAAGCAAGGACTTCGTAATGATGGAAATGAAATGGCAGGTGATTTCTGTGGACCTCTGCTGGGGCAATATTAGATGCCTTCCCTGTCCTGCCCTGCGGACAAATAAAACACCTGTTTCTAGAGCTGTCAATCAAGAACTTCTCAGGGTAGGAAATGTGTTTTAGAAAACTTGGGCTGTTGAGACACCATCTGGCTTCTTTCTCTGTCAGTATGTTTTATGGCGCAAAACCGGCTTCCAGTATCATCCTGCAAAGCAGCTCCTGCCTTGCAATTCTTTATTAGACAAATCAGCCTTGAAAAGGTGGCATGTTTATCCATGGCTGCTCTTCTTCTCAAGACAAAAGTGTATTTTCCACCCTGATGAGACTTCAGCTTTTTTTGTCTCCATTTAACCAGGGTGACAAGTTCAACCAAGGTGACAGCCAGTCAGAGTGGAGGGGTAAAAATGACACCCTGAAATGGGTTCTGATTACCTGTCAAATATTTGCTTTCCATGAGTAATATGTATTCTCACTAGCCTTCAAGGACTTCAAGGAAAATATTTTTGCTAACATCACTAGCAACCAGTGAACTGTAGAGCTAGAGATGCAGATTTTTCTTGCAGGCAGGGACTCCTCTGCAATTGGAAGTTAGTATTATCTAAGCTTATTTTTGGGGTAAAGCCAATTGCAGAGTAATTTTGGACGGTTCCTCTTTACAGAATCTCAGTCACAACACCTGAGGCAGCTGACTCCATGGGCAGAACCAGCAAAGGAAATGCACAAACTCTTATAAATTCAATACCACCATAGTTTACAATTATTTTTACTATGAAATTTTATCTCTTCTTCTTCCCTGTTCCCCCTCTTAGTTTATAACAGGCTTCTGGGATGTCCTGGGATTTGCGTGGGTTTTTTTGATGGAACGCCAGGTTCTAACAAAATCCCTCCAGTCTCTATTTTTAATCCTATTTTATGGTCTTCTGTTGCTTCACTCCCATTTCCTCTCACAAGCGTACCATGTCTTCCCCCTGTGAAATGCAAGTCAGCTTTTAACGTCAGCAGCCAGATCTGCAGAGTGTACAAGTTTTCCAGCCTCCTCCCCAGACACAACCAGGCTAATCAGTTGTGTTCAGTAAGGAGCAGTGATAAAAAAAAAAATGCACCAGAGGGTTAATTTTTAAACACAACAACTCTGATATGGGAAGTGGTCTTTCTGCAGAAAGTTAAAAAAAAAAGAGAGAGAAAACTTACCTAGTTAAGTGTATATTACTATTATACTGAGCTATCTCAGAGCAACGACTTGAGAATGAATCTTTTTCTGGCCTCAAGTCCTGGAGCAGCCCTTTAAATTCATAGCCTGTCTTCTTCCAAATTGACTGGTCTTTGCAGACAAGCCCTCAGCTAACTTATTCTAAAATTCTAAAATAGACAAACCAGTGTCAGCGCCAATGCCCAAGGGCCTAACTCAGCCAGCTTTTCACATTAAAGGCATTATGCCTCGTCTGCATCAGACTTTTAAAATGTATCAGCTAATATGTGCTAATGACACGCATTTAAACCCTAGTCTAGACAAAGCCTGTGCGATTGCCCTCTGAATGCTTGATGCGATCAGCAAACACCCTGACAGCAGATCTGATTACCCCATTTTAATCATGAAAGGCTATAAACATCCTAGAGTTATCCAAACCTACCCCACAGCAAAGAACAGGGCTGTGCATGGGATCTAAGCCTCAAAATATTCTCGCGGGGTGAGACCTTTGGCCTTGGACAAGCAAGCCTACCACTGGGGATAAAAAAAAGGCTTTAGCAGACAGAAGCATATCTATGCAGAGGAATCTGTTACACCAGGATGAAGAAAATGACCCAACAGCAATTCACTTGTGTTACTGCTTTGACCTTGGTGATCAGCTCATAATCTGATAGGAATAGGAGGAAAAGAGCTGAACTGGAGCAGAGATGTGGCTTTGTGTCTGTATGCTGTAAACTGATCAGTTTAATTCAAGTAACAGTTTTTCTCCACACATTTTAAAGCAAGTTTTGAAAAATTGGAAAGGATATTAAAAAAAGAAAAGGATGCAATGATTCGAGGAAGAGAAGATAAATGCTTTATAGCAAAACACTTAAAAACTCAATCTGTTTAGCTTACGAGAAAGAATACTGAGAAGTAAATAGACTACAATATATAAATATCTTCACAGGGAGAAAATATGCAGTACTAAAGGATTATTTAATCTTCCAGAGAAAAGCAAAACTGGCTAGAAGAAGCCAGGAAAAATGAAATTAGGAAGTTAGGACCCAATTTTGACAACACTAATCTCTTCTAAGAAACTATAAAGCAAAAAAATATCTTTTTCATCAGTTGATAACCTTGATTATGTCTGGGTGCTTTTATGAGAGGTGTATTTTAATCCATCATACGCTATTGGGATCACTACAGAAATAACAGTGACATGGCTAAGATACGAACAGTCCAAGTCAATGGGGTTTTTTTTAAGGCTTCAGCGT
This sequence comes from Gymnorhina tibicen, assembly GCA_013399875.1. Lineage (NCBI taxonomy): Eukaryota > Metazoa > Chordata > Aves > Passeriformes > Artamidae > Gymnorhina > Gymnorhina tibicen. The sequence goes on along the minus strand of VXAZ01006690.1, from coordinate 1,226,973 downwards.
TATGTGTATGGAAGTACATAAATTGGCAAGAAGTACTTACCAGCCAGAAGTCTGAGCAAATGGTTGTAATACGTCTGTGGTAGGATTGCAGGAATGCTGTCTGCTAGGTTTAAAGGAATATATACTTTTTTTCTCTTGCTGCCCCACAAATATCCCTGTTGAAAGGGTGTGTGACATTGGAGTCAGCCTATTAAATCTGAACAGACATGTTACCCAGTGTGAGGCAAAACACTTGATCAAAGGTACTCCTGAGTATATCTATTTGATTTTGCTTACAAATTATGATTTCCATTAATTCAATGTAATGGGTTTATACAGTTGGAGGATCTGTACCTTGTAAGCATAATTTCCTGATTTGGCTGCTTTTTCAGTTGACTTGCTTATTCTTGAAACATTCAGTTTTAACTCAGTAAATACGTAGTCACTTCTTGTAGTCCAAGCAGTCACACATAAAACCAGAAAGAATTTGGTGCTGCTTCTACTTTCTTTTTGAGGAAAAAGTTAGGGTGAAAGAGCTGCAGATCTTAGCAGGATAACCAGAGTGACAAGTTAGCAGGATAACCAAGGGACAACTTGTAACCTTCTGCAAAAAAAAAAAAAAGAAAAAAAAAAGATCATAAAAGCCTCACACTTTTAATGCTGAACACTGAGATGCATTTGTTAAGTGGATGAAATGAACATCAGTTCTACATCAGACCTGGCTACTTACTGGTGCCAGAGGCACAGAAAGAATATCCAAAGCCAACTGTTTCCATTCCCTCCTTCTCTCCCCAAAACTCCTTCCCCAAATCAACTCACATCAGCCCAGAATATTTTTGTCATACTAACACTGACTGTCAAAGCCATTCTGATGTTAAATAAAACAATGCTTGCAAGACCAGAATTTTTACTTAAACAAACCACCCAGAATGCTCTTACAACCAATTTTCTAGCTTTAGATTCCACGGCATTTGCTGCACATCATGTGTAGCTAAATGTAGCATAGCTTGATACAGGATTTTCTGTAAATCTCAGTATAGCTGTTCCTTAAGTGAATGTGATGCTCTGGCAGTCCTGAACATGCAAGTTTTGCCCTAAACACACACACTTCAATAAACAATTGACTCCACTATGTACAAGGAGATATTAAGAATTTCCTTTTCAGTGATGGGGATAATGCAGTCTTCATCAAACATGATCAAACATAAAACATCTCTTGTAGACATAAAATGTAGTTTAACAGAGAGGTTATGTTTAGCTCCCTGGAATGTGCAGGGTGAAATGCACATTTGTCCAAGAGGTTTTGCAGGGTGTATCTCTTAATCCTTCAAGTGGGAATCAGATACAGTGCAGTAAGGGGCTGGCCCCTCTAAGATGAAGAAAGTCACCCCTGCCATCAGTCCAAGACAGTTCAAAGCTGAGGATGGTCTGAAAAGCTCTCCTGGGAGAACAGGAGTTCAGGCCAACCTAACTTACAATTCCCTGCAAAATTCTCTCAGCATGTTTGGGCAGTTAGAAACCAAATCTTCTCCTGCTCCACTAGTCCTGTTTGAGAAGTGGAGACACTGCTATAACTTTCTTCCATAATTGGCAGCTGCATGCTAGGCTGTTGCTCACTCTGATCTCTTGAGCTCATTGTTAGCCTGTTTGGCCTTTCCTTGTTTTTTTCCCAGTACTGTTGTGAAGATCCTGCTAACTGTGACTGGCTTTGAGTCTTTGCCAAATGTGCATCTTCCTTCAACCTGACTCAGCTGCAGAAAGTTGCTTTAGGTCTTGTGGGGACCTATGAGGGTCATCTAATTCGATTGCCTGACCACTTCAGAGCTGACCAAAAGTTAAATCATGTCATTAAAGGCATTGTGCAAATGCCCTTAAACACTGACAGCCTTGGGGCGGTGATCACCTCTCTGGAAGCCCATTCCAATGTTTGACCACCATCTCAGTAAAGAAATGCTCCCTAATGTCCAGTCTAGATGTCTTTCAAAGGTGGCTTTCTTGTTATTAATTTCATTGTATTAACTGCAGAACTCCCACCTGGATACCCTGAGAGTCATCATAGGGACATTTCAGCACCAAAACAATGGAGCTCAACATTTTAATCCAGTTTCCCCGAAAGCACACAAACTTAAAGCTAGTTCTTTGTCCCAATCTGATATTCGTTGAGGATCTCCCTGAGTTTCAAGTTCTTGACTGATATATTGCAATGTTACAGGATGCCTACGTGCTATTCATACCCAAAGTTTAGATCTTCTTTGGCAGTATTTAAAATCCAGTGAAAGAGGTTCCCTTTTAGCTGGTACTATACAAGGACTAAAAAGGTACCCTTCTAAAGCTCTGATGGTCTAGACAGACATGGAAAACCCATGAAGAAAAAAAAGAAGAAAAAATACATGCAAAGCAAATATAGTGATTAGGTCACAAAGTTCTGTCAAAAAATAAAATGTTTTCTGACTATATGGATTTGAAGTTGTTTTGTGAAAGAGACAATGATCTAAAGGGAAAAAAAAGGAGGACACAAGGAAAGGAAGGACAGAATATAATGAGTAAGCATGGCATGGAGTAAGATGAGGCGAAAGTTTCCTCACATCTCTTTTCCCCAGCCTAAGTGGCATCCATACACATTTATGTTACGGTACTTAAATACAAGCTGTCAGACCTAACACATTTTTGCCAGAATTATTCATGAAACTGTATGATCTCAAGAGAGGAAAGAGTTGTTACTTGGATTAAACTAGTTAGTTTTCATTAACATAACTGGCATATAATTACTAGTTTCACCTGAGTAATTTATCACAGGCTCTATAGCAACCATAATCGAGATGTACTTTATTTTTTTAAATTTTGTGTGTGCAGCCTGAAAGCATAATTTTCTCCCATAATAGACCTGTTGAACCTGTTTCTTTTCCCCTTTTGTACACAATTAGCATTTCATTTAATATTTCTATATTCCAGGTAGATGCTAGAAGAGAAATAGGTCCTAAAATGCCAATCACCAAGAGCCGTGTTGGAGAGTTCCTTCACTATTAAATGCATTTGACACTAATTGCTGTTTATTGAAGAACCTGAGTGAAGCATCACTCTGACATGTGTCTGAATACTCCCTGCATCTGTTTCAATTTTCCATATTTCCTGCTGTTGGTGCCCCACTTCATAGGACCAGCTCTCTCATGACTGGTTCCTCTGCCTGCCCAGGGGTGTGGCTCCAAGGGGGCTGCTGTCTCTTACCCACAGCAGTTCTTACCCAACACAACAAGGAAAACAAGAAATTTGAAGGTGTTAATTTTTCACTCATTTGGTTGTTAAAAAAAAAAATCAAAGGTCCATGCCGGTATTTCCTCTACCAATATTTTAAATTATTTTAATCTTAGCTAATTGCAAGCTCTTTTTTGATTTATAATTCATTTAACCAAGTTATCTGCAATTAATAGTTCAGGTAGGGGAAAAGATAAGTTCCAGGAGACTCTTGCTGGATCGATTAAAATTCAAAAACATCAGAAGAAAAACTTATAGAAACAATATGGTAGAAGTCATATTTATTGATAAAAATTAATATATCTGCTATAAAATTTGTAACAGTAATGCAACTGAATATTTATTTTGATGCATAAACCTGAATGTTACATACCAAATACAATACAGTAACACTGGTTTCCTCCTTATTTACATGTTTATGAAAATTGATATGCAATCCATGTTAAAAGAACTTGTAATGGAGAATAGTTACATTAGAAAAATAATATTCTTGATAAAGCATTCTTGAGGACTCCAATCACATTTTCAGGCCTCTTTCAATAAGGCAAAAATCCCTGGTACAGCATATAACTTAATTTACAAAATACAATAACTTCAGACACATCTTCAAGTTTTCTTTTGGTATGCTTTTCCTCACTGTAAAATTACTCAATTCTCTTACTAAACAGAAAGAACTTTCTATAACAAAACTTAATGAGTTCTACTACATATTACATATAAATCGCTGTAGCTTAGCGACCATAACTGGGCAATCTTTCTCCTTAACTGTTTGCTCAATGAGCTTTTCTTAAATGTAGGACATGTAGTATTTTGAAATCATTATGACTGTGGTATCTTTCTTCAGTTTTCATAGGAAACAATCTGTCACATTTTGAAACTTTTTTTTAAAATTTTATTTTATTTTAGGAACTGGTGCACAACTACATTTCCACTCACAAGAGAACGTCACAAATGTAACTAAAATTAGGCTTGGATAACTTTGAAAACATACTACTATGTGCCCAAACCCAAATTTCTTACTTTAATACTTTATAACCCTGCCATGCTCTAGGAATTCTTCTTCTGCATAGCTTCACTACTAGTCACAGTCAGATAGTTTTAATTCCTTCAAAGGCACAAAACTTCCACCTCTTTTCCAGTGTTGCTCCTACACCAGTGAATTCTTGTTTAAACATGCGTGGCAGTCTCATCAAAAGCATTTCTATCTCATTTGCAGAGATCTGAGAAAGAAACAAAGGTAAAACTGAAGTGAGAAAGCTGCCTTGTAGCTTGTAAAGAGGAAACATTAAGAACAGATATAATAGGGGTGCGGGGGAGAGGAATCCAGGCCATATGAAAACAGCCAACCATTATTATTTTTTTTTAACCTTAGCCTGACATGACTTTCCAGACTCCAAAGCATGTGCAGATTCCTTGCAGGAATGATTTTGCTCTTGTAGGTGGCATCCCACTGTAAAGCAATGACAACTGCCATGTCGGGGCTGTGGCCACCGTGTGGTATGAAGTCCATCTAAAAACTACAGTCATGGGTGTTCTTGTGAGGAGGAGGAAGCAGATGGGACCTTATTCTTCTTCTCAGCCTACGAGCTCTTGAATTCTTCTCTCAGCTCCATCAGTTTTTCTCTTTCAAAAAAACTCTAATCAGCTCCCTTTTGTTACTGAAGGCTGACTATCCATGGAGCCATCTTCTGTCTTACCCAGTTCAGCAGCCCCAGATAATTAAACAGCAAAGCTCCCAGTTCTGCATTGGTCAGGATGTTTTTATCATTTTGAAACCTTAATGACTGGTCACCTTCCTAATAGGCAAGATGCTCTCATTACAGAAAACACTTTTACAAAGGCAACCTTCCTGGTATAATCAGTAGGGAAGTCAAGAAATGAACAGTCATGGAACATTAGCCATTTTATCTGACTGCTTCTAAAGTGGTGGTTGGTCATGAAAGGAACAGCAAAGAAATCTATGGGTACTGCCTGTTATCCACACGTATCTCCATGGCTTGAAAGGCTTCTCTGGAAATAATGATATTTCTGCTTATTTATATTAGTAGAAACCTTCCATGGCGAAAACATTTCTTTTAAAAACAGTATATAAACAAAAAATGTGCTAATTATACCTCAGTACACCCAAGGCGGGGTGAGAAAGTATCTATTGCCTCTTATTTTTCTGTCGAGGTTAGTGCAGCAGAAAGATTAAATGATTTGTTAAAGGTGGCACCAAAACTGACTGTTGGAGGCAGCCCCAGAGTGATCCAAACCATCCTTTAAGTACTCACATGGCAGCAGTGGGTGTCTGGTTACTTTTGTGCAATGTATCTGAGCTCTATACTGAGCCCTCAGCCCACATGAGTATGCTGACCTTATCATTCCTGTTCAGGCGAGGAATGACAGGCTAACCACGGAAAGTAATTGAAATTCATCTCTGAGATTGCATCTCTGGATCACGCTATTAAAAAGTAATTTGTTTCTACAAGCAGTTGCTTCCAAAATAAACCAACGAGGTCAAATTTTGCAGCTTGTGTTTATTATGCAGTAGGTAGGTCCAGTGGTAGCTGCAGAGATGGAGACAGTGCTCCTTCCTTGAGGGCTCTGTTTGCAAGTCAAGAGCTTGACCCTGGCAGCCTCACAGAAGCCAACATATTACTCACGTGAGCAAAAACTCAAGAAAGAGCCCACAGTCATGCACAAGAAAGGGAACACACAGCAGCGCAGGGGGAGAATGTCGAAGAGCTCACTGGGCAGAAGCAATGAGCAACAGGACTGGAGCCCAGGGAGTCCATATTTTAGATGATCGCTCTTATCACTCAAGAGATACAGAGCTGGAGAGGTCATCCAGGGGAAAAGGCAGTTGAAACTTAGCCAAATGCTGTGTTAAGGAAGAACATGAAAGATAACTGAGGAGATTGGACATCAGCTGGTCCTGGGTGATGCAGGACGAGATGAAGGAAAGTGCACATGTGGCAGGGGCATAGAGAAGCAGAAGAATGGCTGGAGGTGTGAAGGTCTGGATTCGTCAGGTCTTAAGAAAACCAGACATTTTAAAAAGAATTGAAATTCACCAGTTTCTCACCTCTTTCTACCTCCTCATCCCCTTTCATTGTGGGTGGCAGTGGGCTGTAAAGCACTAGCAAACCCCGAGTTTCTATGACCTGAAGGCAGTGCCTAAAAAATTCATCATCCTTCCTCACTCATCAGTGCAGCCTGTCTTAATTCCAGTGAGCTTCTAGTTCAGGATCTCCTCTGCTTTTAGCTCTACTTTTTCATAGAAACAGAGGAAGGATCCAGGATCCTCCAGAAGCATGAAGCAGCCCACCAAAGCAGTGGGAAGCTGATCTTAGCTATGGGCTGAGGAGGCTGTTCAGAAACAAAACAATACCAGGATCAAAGGAGTTGTGTTGCAATAAGATCTGGGAAAGCACCATCATCCAAATTTTGGCAGACATGGGACAGAGATGTGGCTGGCCACAGGGTGACCCCTGTGTCTGCTAAGTGTCTCTGGCAGCCTGGCATCCTGCAGAGCCGCTGTTTAGCACTGGAGTACCTTTCACCTGATCAAAGGTGGCTATTTCACACTTGAGCTTCTCACCCTTGACTTGCTTAATATTCAGTGCAGAGGAATAGGCCCATTTTGGGGCTTGATTTCATCTCATTCTACAGAAGATATTAAAAAGTAAGTAAAAGAATCTTATCCTACAGGTATGTACTGACTGTGAATGGTGTGAACCGCTGCATTAAAAACTTTGCACGCTGTTTTGTGTTGGCTTCCCTTTTGTCTTGGCCACAGCTTCACTGAAATTAGCAGTAGGGTCACTCAGTTCCTTTATGAGGTCATCTCTGCTTCCATGTGTAGACAAAGGACATGCTACACGGTCCATTCCTGCGTTCATGAAGGTTCAGCTCAGTGTGACACACAACTAGCAACTTTTCAAAGAATAAAGAGCCATCTCCAAAAACTGCAGTTTGATGTGCAGTTGTGGCCATGGCCACACCTGCCTCTTTCTCTGCTTTTTTTCTCCTCAGCTATATTTCAGAATCATGTGTCATAAAATCAGCTGCTAGTCTTTGCCATTTAGAGCTCTGCTCTCCTGTGCCACAAGGAATAGCTAAGCAGTGTGAGTCAAAGACCTCAGCACAAGCACGTGCACTGTAATTTGCAAATGAATAAAGACTGCAAACCCCTAAGCCCCATATCCCATTATCTTTCTAATGGAAACGCATGAAGAGTTTAACCTACAGTAAAGAATAATACAATATTTCTAAAGAAAAACAGATTTTGATTAATTTTTTTTTTACCCTAGAGTCCAACTGCTGCATATAAGACCAAAGATACTCTATATTGGCTCCAAAAGGGTGGACGTGAAGAAATGTGGATATGATACCTGTATTAAAAACAAACACACACAAAATATTAAAATTACCTCAGACACTGTATCATTAAAATAGGCAAAATAATTCTGAAGAGTCTGTTCTTGCAGGTTTTTCAGTATGAATTATGATTCTTATTTTTCTTGCACAACCCAATAAACATAACAAAACAGCACATTTTTAATACAGTCATAGTAACATGCTAAATACAATAGCTCATCTTCAGGAATGACAGTAGTTAGCAAGTAAGTGACCAAGATAATATACTGATGAATAAAGGAATTTCTAAACAAAGCCTTGCTGGGAGCATTTGAACTACTAATTTTATGCTTGATTTACCAATATAAAATTGTGGATATTGTAATGGTAAAATTACTGCTTTTTTCCCCTTCACTGGATTCTCTGTTGTGAAAACGTTTCATACAATTGTGTCAGAACCCTCACTCCCTCAAATTTTTTTAGTAATTATGCAGATGCTGGTTATGAAAAGTGTTTAATCCGTCTTACCCCTAACTGCTGCTGAAGAAAACACAAATGCATTATGACATATTTGCTTATTTACTCTTTCTTAAGAGAGAGTATGTTCTATCTATCTTCATTGTTGTTTTCAGGATGATTATAAAAGGTATGGGAATTAAAAGTGGCTTAGAAGGAGTCAGGATCTAAGTCTAGAGATTTTTTCTGCAGTGAAAATCAAGTGACAGCATTAATAATGATGACCAGAGAAAACAAGATTTGGGGCATCAGTATTGCTATTAAAAGCACTATCCAACTTCTTCTCTTCTAAGCAAACAGTGAAAATACAAAATGGCATGTGTGTTACTTGCTGTTTGGGGAGAGCTGAACTGTAAGAATCAGAACAAATATTTTCAACTCTCTTTGGATGGGCTTCTTAGCTGAACCACCCTAGGGGAAGTTTCTTTTACTTAAATCATAAACACCAGGATTAAAAATGCTTACAAATGACAAAAATGGGTCACTATATCATGTGTACTGCAGGCCATACTGCTTTCTCGATGCTGAATGAATTAGGATAATCTTGGATTTCATTTTTCCCCAAGTACTGGCCGTGGTTGAAACTGATAAGCAATATTTAACGCATTTTAGACTGGCTTTGCAAAGAACACCTTTTTTCCTCCTCCACTTTTCAAAGAGCATTTACAAACTTCTGGTCCTGCATAAGGAGTGCCATGTAATAGATTTTATACTATGTCAAGTCCTAGCAGCAGTGACCTTCTTTGTGCTGTGGTTGACAACAAGCAACCACACAAGAGCTCTAGAAGCAAAAGCCAAGACCATCACACTTGGATGAGATGACTGGATATCCAATTTGTACTCAAATCACATTTTAACAGTTGTTATTGCACATAACCACTGTTATGTGGTTCCCAAGGCTTTTCAATTCAGGACATTCAAAGCCAGTTCTTCCATATAATGTAAATAATAAGTAATTTGTTGGTATTTTGTAGCTATTGACTGGACTTCCATGATAACTTTTTAGTAATTTTTTTTCTTTTATGCTCTTTTCCTCTAAGACAACATTGTATTTTTTAAAATACAGAAAAACTTAGTGAATGGATGGAGGCAAGGCCCATTTTTCCCTTGCCACACCTGATCATGCCTCAGAAGAAGAGATAACATGGAATCCATCTTGAGGAATCTTTTATCTTTGAACTGTGAGCCAGTTATGGGGGTATTATGACCAGTAATATCTGAACTGAGATTACTCCGTTTATCTGAGTGTGCCACTGAACAGCAGATGTACGGGACCCACTTTGGGACACTGCCACTGTTTGTTACAGTCAAATAGCGAGTGACCTAGAAAAAAAGTTTGTTATTCTGTTCTTAAAACCCCATGCTTGATGTCCTTCTCACAGAATGAACTTTGAACAGATTAAGTACTGTCCCCTGCAATTAAAAGTTCCACATTTTATTATAACAAGCAGAATTCAATCCAGTCATACATTTCAGTACATTCCACTGTTTTGCTTCTCACTAGTCACTGGGAGTTTGTGTCCTAAGCACTTCAAACATTTTAATACATTCTTCACTTTCAAATGACCTCTTTGGTCTAAACTGAACCTGAGAACTGCTGAATCTGTGCCTCAGCAATAAACCAGCAATTTTCCTAGTGCCTAGGTGATGAAAAGGAGTTGCATTTAAACAAATTAAGGTGGTTTTGGAACTATCACTTAGCAGGATACCACTGATTTGTGACAAAACCAAGCCAAAAAAATTAAGCCTGTTGCATCAGGTCAACATTTCTATTGCCATGCCACAGGGTACACAGCACGGAACTGTGGGCCTCCGTGCTCCATGCAAAGCTGCCCCACTGAAACCAAATGCAAAATATGCACGGGTGTAAATGGGGCACGTTCCCGCCAAGGGTAGCATGGGTACAGCCAGTTCTGTGTGGTTAAATTCCTGATACCAGTTAGCTGGCCCACTGCCTATAAGCTTTAGCTTTGGGCACTCTTAAAGAGTTTATTCTAAAGATTTTATTCTAGGTAAAGGATATGACAGTCCTTGTGGTATTCGTTACAAATATTCATATTGCTAATTCCCTCACCTAATGTCAAAGGCATAAATCTGCCTTGCTTAGTACATGCAGTATACATATTTTTTGCTTGGTAGTTTACTAATATTATTTCCATCCCCTTCTCCTTCACCACTTTGTCTAATAATCATATAACAAGCTATACAACTCTGGCCTGCTAAATCTTGATGTAAATAAAGTCATCATACAGTCATGCTCCAAGTATAAATGCAGATCCTGCAATTTTCTTCATACCTGAAATACTTTCATTAAACTGCAGAATTTTTCAGAAAGGCAAAGTTCACTTGTATTTTAGGATTTTTCTTACTAAAAGCCATTCTGAACACAGATGAAACAAAAAAGTCTATTTTTTCTCTTTTTTACTTGTATTAGCACAAAGATGTGGGTAAACACATATGCAAAACAGAAACCTGTTAGAAGGCATTTTGTTCTCAAAAATCTTCTCTGGAGTTATCTTACCTATTAATAGTGCCTCTTTCTCTGATTTTAGACCTGGGCTTCGTTTCTCTGAGTTTTTTTCTCTGTCCTGGTTGACCAGTGCTACTGTCAATACATTGATTTCCTATAAAGTTTAAAAAAAACAAACAGGTGGTCATGTAAGGTTTCATTTACCTCAATTAAACTTGTCTGCTTCCTTTCAACTCTATAAAAAAATCATTACTTTGATTCACATCTAAAGACAAGAAAATTATAAATAATTGATTTGTTTGCAGAATGTTAAGACGCATTTTGACTATCTTTATGCCAAGTGCTGCCAAGAAGAGAAATTTTGTTTGTGGAGTAAGTAATAACTTTGTTGCTAGTGCTTCTTCATTATAGCAGCTGGAGAGATTGTGCCAGAAGGTGTGGGGATGGTCAGAAAACTCACATTTTGTAGCTATTAAAGCTGTAAACCAAGACCGCCTCCAGGGAACACGGATGGAAACATTCAGCTACAGCCATAAGAGTAAATTCAGCAGTCACTAACAGCATTTCTAGCTACTAGAACACAACCCTCTGCCCTGTTACATTTTTCAACCAGTACCTGGCATGGCATTGGCCCATCCAAAACAATTCTCAGGCATGTTTTGGGGGTCGGCCCATTTCAGGAAGACCATTCCTAACAGGTGGTTTGCATAAAGCTACCTTGTTTTAAGGACTGAAAGAGCACCAACCTGAAGGGCAAACAAGTCAAGGCTCCTACTTCGAGCTTTTTTTTCTGGAACCGGGTGGCCTGAACCACCTAAATTTCATCCACGAGCTCACATAGCAGATGCTCCATCAGAAGTACCCAGGCAGTTGTGTGACTGGGAATATGTGAAGTAAATGAATTATTTCTGAGGCATGCAAGTGGCCTTAGAGTGTATTGCGCAATATTCAAGCATATCCACGGGCTGTTTCCATGGAGCAGCCAATGTGCAATAACTTGTTCCTTGGTGAGACAGTGACTCACGCTGCTGCATCTGCTCTGCGAAATGCTCAGCAGTTCCATGCAAAACCTCGGAGGCAGAGAGCATGGTGCTGGAGATATGATGGCGTGAGGTGGGACTGTGAAGGAAAGGTGCTCTTGTTCTGTTTGAGGGAGTCAAGGTAAGCTGCTGGAGGCTGCGTGGGACTGGGCAGCCTTAAATGCAAGCAAATATGTACTTTGGATCCTTTTGGACATACCCATGCGGTGGTGCCTTGCTCCAAAATTTTTGGCAAGCATTTTTGGCAATAAAAGAGGGACACTGGGCTTGGGTTGCTCTAAGGCATTTCTGAATATGTGAATAATCCATGCTAAAAAAAGGCATAAACTCCAAAATATGTCAAATGTGCCTCTTTATGGATGACTAAAGGCTTCACAGTCTGTGAGATTGGTAAAGAGTCACACACTCATTCTCAATCGAAAAAGGAAAAGAAACAACAAACAACATAACCCGAGAAACACCAGTGACATAGTCTGTGCTCTCCAAGGGGCAGCTGCCAGATAGGCAGCACCTGATGGCTCAGATGCATCATGGTGTTCACGGAAAAGTGTTCCTTTGCGTCTCAAAGAAGAGCAAGCTGCCATGTGTCAGCTAAGGAACTCCATGTGCGCATGGGTGACGTACGTGCAGATGTGCATCCTTAGCCCCCAGCAACAAGGGGCTCTGGCAGACCCTGGCCCATGCTCAAGGAGGAGTGAGGTCCATTAGGTCATCTGGGGTCTGTTGCAGTTGTAATGGCCAGCTGAGGCATTTCTCCTGGCCAGAGATCTATGTGTAGTTGTGCACATGTCATCCTCTGCTGCCTTTTTAGTTAGTAGAAATGAAATAACTTTTTAGTTTAGGGAGTCTGCAGTTCAAGAGTTGGCAGTGATCCCCTTTTAAAATAATGGTGTTCCTGGGTGCTCTGGCAGCTACATCACCTTGACACTAACACTCCTGTAGTGTTGTAATGCACAGGGCACATTATAGCAGTAGCAGCATGCTCTAAATTGTCCAGCACTGTTGATTCCCCTCCTGACAGAGCCAAAGGCTAATGCAAATTCTGATCTACTGCTGGCCGTGACATCCAAAAACAGTGAAAGGAAACCCAGGCAAGAAACTGAAATAAGAGAGGTGTTTACATGACTTTCTCCAAGAGGGCAGTAATGACAAGGGGGTTACAGATCAGAACAGAGCTGGATGACAGATTTGATGATAGAGCAGCATATGCCACCAGAGCTTGTACAGGTTAAGATGTAACTTCGACTTCATCAGAGATAGAAAAGCTATCTAAAAATAGCAATTCCTGAGAGGAGAAGAAGAGAGCAGAGAGATGTGTATTTGATATAACAGGCCCCAAACACAGCACACTTGCAGTTTCAGGTGGGGTTAGAAGTTTTGTCAAGCAGTGATGCAGGGAAAGGAACTATAATCCCATTGGGAGCAACGAACAGAGGATTCTCATTTAATGCCTAAATTTGAGCCCTTGCAGAACATTTTGTATGATTTACAGGACAGTGTAAACAGATGCTAAAGGAAGTCACATCAAGTCTTCCTTAGCTGTATGTTGGTACAGTGGATAAAAGAGTAAAAAAAATTTTATGGGGAAGCCTGAGGAAATGAGTGGCAAAGATAGACACTCATCAAACCCCTGGCTTTAGAAGAAAGTTGCAGGTTCTTGGAGGCTTGAAAAGGGGAGGTTTCTGCCATCCAAAACTACATGCCTCACAGAAGATGATAAATTAGACCACTCTGATGTATTCAGCTGCCAAAAGAAGTTTGCACAGGCCATGAGAAAATACAGGGTGTGCATAGTCACATAAAGTAGATCAGAATTCAGTAGCAATGCTGCTAGGAATTAATAGTGGTTTAAGAGAAATGGCATAATTGGGTCTAAAAAATGGGTGTGAAATTCACCCAGAAACTGGGCTAATTATAGTGTAAGCGAAAACCTTAAGAATCTGATAACATACTGCAGATACAAATCTGGTACCTATGAGGCCTCTACAACAAATCCTCGTGCAGTTAATTTACAATTTTTAGAGGCACTAGTTATGTCAACCCACAGAAACAAGGCTTTTAAGAGTACAAAGGTGAATGAGGCAATACATAATTGGAAAAAAAACCAGTTAGGTCACCTCTCTGACATGAGAAAAAGCTACTGATCACCAGATGCCTGAGGAAAATTATTTAGTATATACTACATTACAGTATTTCCTTTCTTTCCTGGAGAGCATTCTTTATTTGGCAAATTATATTTTCTGAGGCCCTAAGCAGTCTCCTTCAGCAGGTTTCATTATAAAAGGAATATTTTTCTACCATCTGTCAGTTACTGCATTAAAAAGACAAGAACGCAGCTGAGCATGTGCAAACTGGTACTTATTAGAAATGAAATGACCTTGCAAGAACTAAATGCAGTATGTGAAAGGCTTCATCCAGGTTAAGTCACACCTGGAGATCATTAGGGACCTGGTCCTATTTAAAATTCACAAATCATGTCAGGTATTGGAAAACGTGGAGGACCAATTTGATGATGACAGCCTCAGAACTGCTCAGTATGAATGCAACCATTCTGTGTGATACTCTCACCATTGCCAACTTAGAGCTTTTTCTTGCAAATGACACTTTCATCCATCAGCAGAGGATGAAAATACATGAATTTCCCTCATGGGATCGAAAACCCTGTGGTTCTGCAGATATCCCTTGGGACCAGCATTTTGATTCAGGGCTCCCTGCATTTGAACAAGGGAGGGAGAAACAGACAGTGAGTCTTTCTGGAAATCTTTCAGGAGAACTTGCTGGACGACACAGAGGACAGCAAATAACAATTTTATCCCATAGACTAATTATTTCCACAAGCAGAACTCTGACACCAGTATTAACACAGATCTGATAGCTGTGGAGAGTCATACATGGCAGTTTTGCACATGGATGTATAAAGCCTCGCTGTAAGGTGGGAGAGAAGTTTGGTTTGCATCATTCACTCGAGTATCTTGGCTTCTTTTGGAAGAAAATTCTTTTGGAAGAGGCATGGACAAATATATTGCTCCAAAAGGTGCCTGGTTTCACTGTCCAGAGAGCAGCTGGATGACATGGCAAAGGAGAGAGTGACTCCTGAGAGCAATGCACTTGCATAGAGAGACACGGAGCTCCTGAAGAGTAGAAGAGATGTGGTGACTTTCTACAGAAGATAATCACAGATCCTGTAAGAACAAAAGGCTAGCTCTTCACTCCAGGGCTCTAGCAGATCAGAAAGCTCCAGATATTTAGGCTGGATGACTTGGGTCTTTCTCTCCTTTTTTGGTGGTTTTTTTTTTCCCTATGGGAAAGTAAGATATTAAATAAAAATTCTCAATCTAGATAGCATTAATCCTCTTCAGGTCAGTCTTGAACTAGTGTAAAAAAGGCAGACAATATAAAATATTTGTTCTTGCCTGAAAACATATGCTAGCCAGCATCCCTAAAAATGGGGGGAGTGAGGACTTGATATTCTCCATAAACACTGAGCAAGAGTCGAACAGGGCTTGCACAGTAGCTGCCCTACCTGAAAACTCCCCCTGCCAGAGTGCAGTTCTATGCCATCTGTTGTTCAGGACTGTGCTTTGAAAGGCAGAATACAGGTTTTAATGAATGTGACATTGAAGATACCTGACATGTGACCAGGATGCAATGACATCCAAAGAGATAAAATATTCCCTTCACTCTCTGGGTAAGCCAAGTGTTTGATAATTATCTTTGAATCTAGGGAGAATGATAGCTGCTTGCATACTGTCTTCAAAGACCTCATTTTCTTTGTTGTATTTTATAGAGTTCTGAAGAATTGTGTGGTGACGGGATAAAAATAATATTGTGTCTTCTGAAAGACCCAGTAAAAATCCCATAAACCTACCAGACTCTGGAAAAGTTTGCATTTTTACACAACGTACAAAGCCAATTGTCTGACGCATTAAAACAGCGGCAGAGTAAGGAAAGACTTGGTGTTTGTCACAGCAGGCACATGACAGAGCAACTGCTGAATGTTGTTAGATGTAAGCGATACACCACACTTTCTCATCAGCCAGGGGATTTATGAGAGAAAATGAGTAGGAGGAGAAAAAACTATACATCTGAAACATAAGCAAAAATCTTGCAGGCTATTAACAGCAGGCCAGAGAGATACTGTAAGCTTGGAAATAAAAGGTAATTTTAAAATTGTGATAGAAGAAAGAGCCATGCACACGTGATACCAAATCTGCAGCCTGTAAAGTATTGAAAGGCATACATGTGCCTGCTCTGAGCCCACAGAACTGGGCTTGGACTTCAGGTGAGTTTGTCCAAACTGCTTGTTGAGGACCAGGCAGGTCTGACTGCAAACTTAGGTGGAAACTGGTCTGCAACAGGATGAACTGTTTGTATTTAAATTATTTGCATTTATCTGTGAACCTCCCAAAGTCTGGTATAGATGGGTTTGCTTTGCTAGTCTTTCTTTAAATGTACTTCAGAACTACATTTGAAAATTTAATCTTGCACTTTTAACCTGAGTGAAGCATAATTCAATTTCCAATCAAGTGAATGGAAGTCTTGCAATAGTTTCAATGCACATCAAGTCAGGCATCTTGAATTTATGGGGACATGCAAGGTTGAGGTACAGGACACCTTCTGACAGCTTAGCATGATTGTCAGTTGAGAATGGGCTACTGTCCTTGTCTGTGTTGTTATCCATGGTGAATTCAAAATTATTCAATCCAAGTTGAGCTAAGCTACAGTGAAAGAGCTTATTTAAATTTAACTTAAATCAAATTTCCTTGCAAATGTGGCAATGTATGAGTACGCTCACAGGCAGTGATTGTGACTCAGATGATCATGGCATCACAAAATCATGCAGATCTCCCAGATGACCTTGGGAGATCTCTAGTCCAACCTTCTGCTCAAAGCAGGATCAGCTGCAGTGGCAGAGCACATGGATGTGCAACAAAAAGGTCCAGTGGCTGAGCAGTTTCTCTGCAACATCCCAGTCCTGCACCCTTATCAACAGAGGGTTGCCTCCATCCCCTGCAGATGGGATTTTCCAACCACCATTGCTTGCTCCATCCTTGTGATACTTGTGATTCAAGTCTTATTTTCACAAGCATAATGGAGCAGAGAAGCACCATTACAAACAGGGAAAATATGATAACCTAATCAGAGAAAGCAGAGTCCCCTGACCCAGCTACTCCCAGGGCTGTCACAGGAAAGCATCAGCCCCAGGGGTCTAACGTGACACCTGTGAACATCAGTCCACCTCTCTGAAACATCTTACAGACTGAGAGAGCATTGCCTGTGGGAATATGGGACTTATTATGGGATGTAGGAGCAGAGCATCATGGGATTGTACAAAACTTTGTTGAGTGTCCTTAGCAGGGAAAGAAAATGAAGGAAAAGGGAGGGATCATGGCAGTTTGGGACAGGATAAAAGGGAGTGGTTGCATGTGAACAGGTTGCTGGTCAATACATGTGTATAACAGTCATTAAACTCAATTTCTCTCTTCCTGGGTGAGGGACTCTCTGTTCTGTGTGCATGGGGGCGCTGTGAGGGGATCTAAACAGAGCACCTGGAGTGGGATCAGCAATCAGAGCCATGTGCCTGGGGTGCTGCAGTTAGAGAGACCTGGGAGTCCAAGACACCAACTAGGGACACCATGGAGCCTGGGGAATGGCTAAGTGATGACCAGTTTGTATGTGTGTGTGTGTCTGTGTGTGTGTGTATCATGAGCAAGTCTGCATACGTATTTCTCACTAATGGACCTTTACCCTGATCAGCCAGAAAGGGCTGTTTGTGTACCTCCATACTGTTCATGTTTATGAATGCTGAGTTTGTGTTCATCTGTGTGGCTGGCCAAGCGTATATAGATGTATGCATGTGATACATATGTTGTAGACGTGTGTTCTCCCACATGACTGTGAGGAATATGTGCTCAGTGTAGCTGCACATAGATTCCATGGAACTATGACCACCTTTTCTCTGTCAGGCTGCAGGATTCAGTGTCTCCCAATAGCAGCAATACTTGGTTTGGGCCAAATGTCTCTAATTCTTTCTTAAATAGAGCTTGTTCCCCTTCACAGGCTACACAGTGTCTTGTGATGTGATATACGAAAATTTAATTGAGTGTCTGAACTCTGAAAGTAACTTAAAATTGTCCTAACTTAAATAAACATCACGTGTTTTCCACAGCTCTTCTCTCAGTCTGTCCTCTTCAGTGACTGTTTCTGACTCTGCTGACTACTCCTCTAAAAATACTGTGACTAGAAGATTGCTCATAATTTTTGATTAATATCATTGTTTTGTTGCTTCAAATGAATTACCTCGTGCTAGTGATTTAACTACTTCCTAGAAAGCTTATCTGATAGTTACATGGTCCTGGCTCCTCACAGCCTAGGAATTGATTTTACTAAAGTGGCTAGCACTAAGTTAAATGGCCTTGTGACACACTGTCTATATGCAGAGAGGTTTCTTGGCCTTTTCTATTTGTACTGGGATAACTCAGTTTACAGTAAAAATTTGCAGTGTTGCATCACATATGAAAAGAATAAGGCAAGGAATGAGGCATCCAACCACCTGCCCAAAACCAGAGCTCTCACAAGTAGCTAGTGCCACTGTTAGAGATAGCACCAGGTCTAAAATTCATTTAAAAAAGCCTTTGCTTTTCAGTGTTTTTTTCCAGGGTCTTACAAGAGCCTTTTCCTTCTACTATCTACCTAGTGATGCAGAAGGACATATTTGCCATACGCTGCACTGCTGGTGAATACAACTGGTCTATCATTAGAAATGATAGACAACAGGTGTCATCTTTTCATTCAAATCAAGCCTAAACTTGGTAACTTATTTTGTTCTATGCAAGAAGCTAGTGTCAGTTTTGTCAGCAACAGCACATTGTAAATACTTTTAAAGGACATTCACATAGAAATTTACTTTTACAATACGCTACTATAGAATTTACCATTATTGTAAATTTAAGAGTGCGCAAATAGTTGACAACTTGAAAAATCATCTGGCATTAAAATTATACAAACAGCAATGTAGAAAAATTAGAACTGTGAATGTAAGACCTTGTGAATGAAAAACTTCAAATGGATGGATCTAAGGTTTGTTTATCTGATTTATCCTATATAATAGAAACATTTTCAGGAGTGAAGATTAATTGTATTATGGTGTTCTTGACATCCTATTTTTCTGATCCATTTGCCAGAGAGATGCTTTTAACTTTTTCATTACAAAGCTTTTACTATTATAACATTCACCTGCTGAGTTTAGGCAACTAGCAATAACCTGAATATGCTTTTCTCATTGAAACTATCTCTTTATATTTTTTTCATTGTATTTGAGCACATTTATTTTATGGGAATGTACATATGCAAAATATGGATGACTAATATGAAAGTTACTTCATGCTCATTTTCAAAAGTATGATCAGGTTGCTTCATTTTCTAAAGATGGATTTATGTGTAGGTTCCTGATGACTTAACACAGATGTTTAATGTGATATGAAGATTGTTGCTTTGCAAGATAAAAGGTAATTGTCATTTTGCACACTTTGTTTTAGGGAATTGCAGCAAACCAGTGGCTGGCTGAATGAAAGCATCACTTGCCCACCAGCTCTGCTGAAGTCATTGTAGGAGGAGACACTTCATGTTTACTTGAGACTGAGAATTTGCAAAAACACTTTGAAATGGTCTTTAGCACAAATATTGCTCTTGCAATCTCCTCTAGAATGATGCACTTTTAAAAGAACAGTTGAAGAGAGAGGAAAAAAAAGTCTGTTTGTTTCCCTTCTGGGACTTGTAGAAGTTTTGAAAATGTCTTTGTTGAAATGAAAAGAAGTAACAGGCAGGGAAAACCAACCTTAAATGCTTTATGAGAGTGAATGGTTTTCTTCATGTGTTTGTATTTGAAAGATAATAACTTTAGGAATCTCCACAGCTGAATATGCAAAAAGTACTTAAACACTTTGGAGTTCTTATTCCTTTGGAGTGGATCTTGATCGGGATGACAAACTCCTTCTGAGGTTCCTTAGAGGGACTTGGGAATTTGTTTGATGAGAAGCTCACCATGACCCAGCAATGTGAGCTTGCAGCCCGGAAAACCAATTGTATCCTGGGCTACATCAAAAGCAGTGCAGGGTGAGGGAGGAGATTCTGCCCCTCTGCTCTGCTCTGGTGAGACCCCACCTGCAGTGCTGCATCCAGCTCTGGGGCTCCCAACATAGGAAGAGCATGGACCTGTTAGAGCAATGTCAGAGGAGGGCCATGAAGATGATCAGAGGGCTGGAGCAACTCCCCTGTGAGGACAGGACAGTTGGGGTTGTTCAGCCTGGAGAAGAGAAGGCTATGGAGAGACCTTAGAGTATCTTCACTTACCTAAAGGGGGCTACAAAAGAGCTGGAGAGGGACTTTTTACAAGGCCAGGTTGGAATAGGACAAGGAGGAATGGCTTTACACCGAGAGGGCAGGTTTAGATCAGATTCAAGGAAGAAATTTTTTGCTGTGAGGGTGGTGAGACACTGGCATAGGTTGCCCAGAGAAGTTGTGGATGCCCCATTCCTGGAAGTGTTCCAGGCTGGATGGAGCTTTGAGCAATCTAGTCTAGTGAAAGGTGTCTCTGCCCATGGCAGGGGATTGGAACTCAATGATCTTTAAAGCCCTTTCCAATGGAAACCATTCTATGAAGAGTGGCTCTTGGGAATATTGAAGTTCCTTTCTCACTTCTGTCACATTTTTTCCTGTCTATTCCTTGAAAGCCGGTTGGAAAGAGCGTGAGTGTGGTGTACAACCCCCAGGACTGCAGTAGCAGGCTTGTGGCTGAAGCAGAGGTGGCCCGTCATCCTTCAGGTGGGTGCGGGGGAGCCCGAGTGCTCTGACAAGCCAATCTGCCTCGCACACTGTGTGGGTTAAGCACACAGCTGCATATGTATAAGGCTGAATGCTATTCCTCACTCGAAATGACAGGATGACTCCTGTATACGTGTACAGTATAAATACTCGGGGAAAATGCTTTGGGATGAAAGGCTCCACATAATGATCAGATATTATTAAAATGTCAGGTAGCTCTGGGCATTGAAGACCTGTCTCCCTGTGGAGCTCATATGAAATTTAAAGTAAAAAAACTTTTGTGATTTGCTGAGTGGGTGGCTGAATGGGTTTTATCATTGTGTCTCTGAGTTCTTTTTCTCCTCCCTCGGATGATCAGAATTCACTGCAATCAAAAGCCAAGTCACTCTGACACTCTTAATTAGGGACAAGGGAAGTGGTGTGATTTCTTGCTGCACATTAACAAAGGGGTTATTGGTAGACCCTAGATCCACTCAGGCAGCACATTCTGTGTCAGAATATACCTTGGTCTGCTCCCCGTTTGCTCCCTGTAGGGTTCAATCATGGCTAGAATCTCAGAGACTGTGATTTAGCCAGCAGAGACATCTGTACCATGCTAATGAAACTCTTGCTGTCTTCTGAAACTGCAAACCAGGGCTGGGGTGGCAAAGGGGGGAACTCATGGAGACTCGATCTACCAGTGTGTAAGAACTTCTGAAGGCTGAGAGGGCTCTTTGATAACATCCTAAACAGCCTGTTAAACTCCTGCTACTTTTCAGGCCTCGTGGTATTGAATGCAGGAGTTGGTCATTCCTCATGCCTGTCGCAGTAAGTAGGAAAGCTGCTGATCTGCGAACGATCAGAGCTGCTTGAATCTATCATGCCCCTTGTGCTGTAAATTGAAGGAAATGAGAAGAAATGAGTGATGGAAGGGCTACAAATAAACGTCTGGAATGGAAAAGGTAGGGAGTAGAAAGAGGCACAGCCACTCCTCACACTTGGTACTGACCCCACCAGGACAGAAGAACCTGAATACAGACAGTAAATGTGTCTGTCTAAAGCCCCCCTGATGGCTCCAATCCAGTCAGGGTAAGGGTCTTTGCACCTTCTCCTAATGACACAACACACCCATGGCGAGAAACCGAACCCCCCTTCTCTCTTCTCAAGGAGCTACCCTCATTCCTGCACTGCCCATTATTCCTGCTTGCTCTCTTTATAAACCTGAAAAGGGCGGCAGCTACAACAAAAGATGCTGTAGGGGTGTCCATAGTCCACGCTCTTTTCTTCTCAGGTGTGGCAGAGGGACAAACCCCAACTTCTGGCATTCCCTGCAGGGAATGCCATAGGTATGGAGAGCTTGAGCTCATGGGTATGTAGAGGCCACCAGGACTCTTTCCGTATCCTTTAATGCACCCAGGGGCCATCACCTCAGTTTCTGCAGTGCCCAATCACACCCATGTGCTCCAGAAATGCCTGCTGCAAGGCCAGAACACTCCATCGGGGGGAGCCAAGGAAGGTACTCAGTGACTTACATTAGTTTGCTGAGGCAAAGGTTCACAGCTTACAAACCTGGGAAGCTCAGATAGGAAAGAAACACACAATTCCTGACATGTGCAAGGGCTGCACTGGGGTTTTCTGGCATGTAACTTTAGACTCAAATTGCTTTTATATAAGTCATGTTGAGCACATTTTTCATTGCAAGTCTGTGCAGTTCTGGGGAGAGCAAGCCTTTTGAAGAGTGGGATAACCAGGAAATGGCTGTTGCATGCACAAGGAAATGAAGCAGAAGAATCAGCAATCACCTGAGTTCTTCATCACTAAAGATGACCAACTTTTGTCCCACACTCCCAAAGTACTGCAATGACTTTGCCGTCTTCTAGCTCCTACCCCTCTCCCTGTCCATCTCACCTGGCTCAATGTGATGCTGTCACACTACGTGGAGCTGCCACATCAAATGACATGTGTGTACTAACACATACGCTAATATGAGACATTCACAGCAGGCACCTTTGAGTGCCTAAATTAAAGCTTTGCACAGTGAAGTACATGAACTGAACTCTGATGAGTTTGATGGAATTACAGACTTTTCCAAAAACTGAAGGTGGTTAGCTTTTTAAATCTTTGCCCGACTTGTTGCAAAAGTAAGCCTCACTTAAGAACCATCTTTTCTCTGATGAAGACCATCAGTGACTAACCTACTCTGTGAAAAGAGAAATCTAGTGTGTAGTTAAGAATATAATCACTTTCAGTGTAGTATAAAGTGAGAAATGCAGTGAGAAATGCCCCTACTCAGAGTCAGGGGTCGTCTGGTAACTGCTTCAAAAGCAGGTACAAAAGACAAAAATTAAAGGAAGAATCAGCATTAAATATAAGATGCTTGGTTGAACTTGAGAAATGCTCTGACAACAGCTTCAAGCATTCAAATGGAAAAATGCATCCTTACTTAATATTATTGATTTCATGTCGGAGAAAAACCCACAGAACATTGTGTCCAAGCTGCGGGAGACGCTAACTGAAGGCAGACAGACGAATGCGGTCAAAGCCAGTACTTTGTTCAAATAATGAAACTCTAACAAAAAGCTGGTCAAAAAAACCTTGTGGTAAAATCAGTTTCACTCTCTGAAAAACAGTAATTTTATTATGTCTTGGTGATAATGAGGTAACCCTAAAAGTCTTTTGGCGAAATTCTGACTTCTTTACCTGATGGGAATTTCTTTAGTGACTTCAACAGTTTCAGGACTTCGCTATGCAATTGCAGTCTGGGCATTCGAAATGCTTCTGTGACCATGACCCATGTCTTGCTTTGGTCTGAATGTGGCAAACTGATACTCTTGATTGCCATTTTACAGCACTTTTACAAAGGGTAGGAGTTATTCACAGCAACCATCTAAGGAAGGCAAATAGCTGACAAGGGAGAGCAACAAACTCCTGGAAGATCACTGAGTACTTTGAAAATGAGACTTGTATAAAAAAATCTTCCTTTCTCCATTAACAGTAGAGGGATACCATGGATGTTAACCTTCTGACCCCCAAACCAGGGATGTATTCACTGTATTTGCACGCAGTGCCATATCTATACTGAATTCAGCAGTGAGCAAAATGAGATCTTTCATCAAAACCCAGAATTAATTTATGTACTAGCAGCTTCCCAGAAAGCCACTGAACTTACAGAAACAGTAGAAGAATAAATTGTCTTTGTACAGTTAGTCAAAAACATGTGATTAGCATTTTCAGTTTGCAAAATGGTCTCTACTCGAGCACAGCTCCCAAGCAAGATTATTCTTTGCATGTTGGGAGTATTCAGGTCCCAAGAGTCTGGGAACATCCTTTAAGAGGATTATATCTGAAATTATGATTGTCCATTGGTCATTATTTTCACTTCAGTTAAGACAGAGATGTGAATGAAATATCATTATATGCAGCAATGAAGAGGAAATGAAAAGGGTTCAGATTAGAAGCAAGGACTGATCTCTTCCTAAGCACAGGACTGATGGAAATGAGCATTCAGTGACAGCACCTCTGGCAGTGCTGGCTGCTGAAGTCTCTGTTAACACCAGGCCAGGATCTCAGGTTCTGTGTACTGCCTGAGCCCGACATTTGGCCTTTCCTGACACAGAGTATAGCTGGGAAATGTCAACAGCCATAACAAATATTACTGCATGTACCTGGCAAATCACTCATGAAACACCCTTATGTCTCTGTATGGAGCCTTGTAAGATGGTTTTGCTTTCTGGAAATAACAGATTTACTGGCAATACACTCAAATTTTGGTCTCCCCACCCCCACAGGTTTGTGTGTGAACTGCCTTGCAGGGAATGTGGCATTGCAATTGCTCCAGCCTCTTAGTCAACTTAGCTCATTCTCCTGCAAAAACAAGAGAAAAAAATGAAGGTCAATTTGTAGGTTGGGCACCTATAAATTACTTCAGGAGGGATGTTTTTCTTTTTCCAAAGGTGTCCAGATCCTTGTCTCTCTTTCAGGATGGTCTCACACAATGGGTATGTAGAAGACACACCAGGACAAGTCTAAGTATACATTTTCATCTGTATCTGCTTTTGCAAAGCAAAATGTTTCCATGTTTTATTTTAAATAACACCATTTTCTAATGTAAAAGATGATGCAGACTAGTGCCATCAGGAGAAATCCCGAGTGAAGAAAGTAATCTTTTTAAGATTATAGTATGGGCTTTCTTGATGTGCATGCACTGTGCCTAAAGTTTCTCCTGTCCTTTCTAGGAGCCTGATTTTCTGCAGAGTAACTAATCTAAATATGCCACAGTGTGAAGATAAGATTGTGTGTTCAGTGTACAGGCATACTTTGCCATTTTTCCTTACCAACACCTCCCACTATTGCTCAGCATGAGGAGGTATTTCATTTGCTGAATTCAACCTGTCAACTGTAACAAATATGTCCTAATCCAATTATATGCATCACAGTTCACTAAGAACCACGTAGGAACCACCAAGCCTTCTTCTCTTTGATCATCCCTGATTTGCACAGTGGCCAGGGGCAAAACCCATGGAGTCTGCTGAGAATATACGTGGAGAAAACCTGCAAGGCACAACACCTGAGTGCTACGTATTTCATATAAATGACAATTGTTTAAAAGGCACTTCAGCTTCCATTTTACAAAGTTCATTATTGTAGCAAATGTTTTAACATCAGTTCTTTCCCTCTATTTCTCTATTTCCATTTGTACTGCTGTGTTTTCTCTGATTTCAAGGTGGTGTTATTGTTGAATACACGGCTGCAACTGTGACTCAATAATTGTAACTATCTGGTTTCCCTCTTTGCCATTAATCTAGGTATTGACTTCTTTTCTTAAGAGTCATATATTGCTATGAGATCAGCTTGGGAAGAGCTCATGGAAAAGAAGAGCAGAAAACAGAGTTTCTATCCTATGGAAAACTCAAGTATTTGAGGAACTTGTGCAATTACAAACTGGATCAAAATCTTACATTTTGAAAAATTTACTATTAACCAAAGATTCTGAAATATTTTGGTTTAGATATCTGGGAATGATGTACTGAAACACTCCCTACACAACTGAAATGTTTCCTTTTAATGCTATTTCAACCTTTATATTATATAAAAATTAAACTTGCAAGCGCTTCTGTTTATCCAATTACATATGAGCTGAAATGATACAAGTTGAATCATTCAGGTAATTTCCCTTTAAAACATTTCAATACTGCAAAACATTGTTTCATCCGCATTTTTGGTGAGGAAGCAAGTTCTTTTTGGAGAGTTTCTAAGCCTTGCATTTAGATATTCCTTTAGGATTTCCTTTGGGAAAACTGCAAGCAGCTATTGTACCATGACAAGTTTTTAGGTAGCGTATGTGAGTATTTCAAGATCATCATTGGATTAATGTATTTTCGGTTTGCAAACGGAATCTTTCAAAGGGGCAGTGGGACACTGTGCAGACAGACTGCAGCTGCAGATTTGTTGGAGCTGTCAGACAATATTGAATGTCTCCTGTCCAAACGCTGAGAGCTACTAGGCTCTATTGACTTCACTGCGGAAACAGATCACAATGAATGAGATTTAGGAAAGGATTAAAAAAACAAGGACAGTATTTCCTTATCACAAAGCAGTTCACAAAATTTGAGCCTTCCATTCAGGTTTAAAATAAAACTGCTTTCCTGACTGAGCCATTAGACAACACTTGGACTAAAATAGATGTTAAAATATTTTAGTGTTTAAACTGTTGCTGGTTCTCTTGGCTAGGAGGAAGATACCATATATAATCAATTTTAATATTCATATGTTTATGACAAAGCACAAGACTGCATGGTTCGGATGAAAAACATAGCAGGAAACTTTCCCTTTTTTCCTCTTCCCCACTTAAGGAAATTGCTGTTTTGATGGCAATCATTCAGGGAGCAACAAAAGCATTTTCTTTTGTTTGGCAGCAGGTTTTAAAAAACACAACCTTAAGAGTCCTTTAATGTTGTTGGACAAAATAATGATTCAATGAATTAATTTAGTCCTCTTGTGCAAATTAACTGTATCAAAATTATACACATATATGAACCAGTTCACTCAGCACTGAAATATGGCCAGGCTTGCCCAGCTGCAAGGTGGCAGCCACAGAGACAAATGGTATAACTTTGTAGCTTGAATAATCCTGGACAGGACACTAAGGAAAAGCATTTCTTTTGCAGTCGTTTCCATGGTATCTTTAACACCCACATATAGCAAGTAGGACATTGGTTGTTAAAGTCTCATCCAAATAAATCCTACAAAGTAAATTGCATGGAACCCAATTTATCTACCTCGAATGAAGTTTGCTGGGATTTGAACCTGTGGCTTCAAGAAAAAAACCCAGACACTTCGAACCTGATGTGCAAATCATTCAGCCGTTCTATCAGCTTTAAGACATCCAGAGTAAATTTGAGACCATACATGTACTAAATCTATACATAGACAGATGTACATACATTTGCTTGAGATTCATCATGCCCATTGATTTCTGCTAATTCCTTGGCGCTTTTTAACTGCAAAGAGTGAAAAAAACCAAAACAGAACAAAACAAGCACATTACTTCAGTATTTCACACAGTTATCTTTGATTTATTTGAAGGAGCATTTTTTAAAGCTTCCAATGAGAAAAACAGATGGAGCATATAATTCTAATGAGTTTTTGCTCAAACCATTTTGAAACCAACATACTTAAGGCTTGATAGGTTGGCAAAAAAAAAAAAAAAGGAAAAAAAGAAAAATAATAAGACTGGGTCATTATTTTTTAAATAATAAGATTAGAAAGTAGTTTCAAGGCATAAAAGGTACACAGATTTCTCTCTCAAGAATAATAAACAATTTAATTTCCCATTGTTGTTGCTATTAGTTTAAACTTCACAATATTTGCAAGTTGCCACTAGCTAAATAGTGTTTTGGCAATGATTACTTTTGAATGATATATTTTGAGCTAAGATGCCGAAGTGCTACTATACATTGTCTTCCTGACAATGCATCTAAATAACTGACATGGCACCTGGGTATGATGGAAAAGGAGGGGAAGTGAAGAACAGCTCTTTTATTTAACCAGTGGCAGGAAGAACTGAGGAGACACTGCAAATATATGACCTGAACAAAAATTTTTTTTTCCCCCTGAATTAGCTTTTTGGGGAAAATCCAGGATTACAGTGGGAATTGTAAAGATCACTCTCAGGAGATTTAAGGAAAGTCCTAGCTCACATCTTGAGCCACAGTGAAATGTGCTGTCGTTCATCCTGTGATTGAGCAAACAGAGCAAAGAGGAGACACTGCAGCTCTCCTGAGCCTATAAGCCATGGAGGTTTGTACACTTAAATGAAACTCCCAGAATCATTTGCTCTTTTGGTAAAGCTCTGTAGAGTCATGCTTTTATTCTAATTTAATTCACAATAGATATCATGTGGAGGAGGGGGATGGAGGGAAAAGGGAGGGATTGGGAACAATAAACACAACTTTCCTCTGAATTCTTTCTTTTTTGCCAAAGAAGCTGGGTTTGGTGTAACTGTTGATTCTACAGCTGTGGCTCTGATTGGCAACAGTCCTAAAACCCTGGCGAAATGGAACACTAATATGTATGGATTAGTGTCTGACTTAGAAGTGTTGGTGGTCAACCATCCTAAGGATGTTGGTTACCTCCACCATATTTTTGCTATGTCGCAGCAACAGCTGAACTGAGTGTGATTCAGCTCCCAGCTTTTCAGTTTCCACCCTGACAATTAAGGTAAGCAAGCCATGGTCTGTTTGTACCTCACTATGCAGGACTGTGAACTGCACCAGTTCAGGAACTGCTGGTCAAGCCACTAAACCAGTCCTGATGGAGAGGGAAGAGGGCAACACTTCCTGATAAAGTAGTACAAAGGATATCTGGGGGCTGCAAAATCATAAGGTCTTCTGGTTCAATTCACTGAAGCTCATCTTTCAAAAGCCTCAAGAAATCTGCAACTTAGACTGACAGCAGGGTGGTGCATTTCCAATGAGTGCTACATGTTTTCCCTACACTGAAAAAATAACCATCCTGTGAAACCACCTCACCATGAGGTTAGGTGGTAGGAATGAGCTGAGATGGCTACTTCCAGCCAAGCACCAGAATTAGGTATTTATGCAGTGCAGCGTGACCGAAAGAGCTGTTTCCTGATTCTGGCAATTCTTCATTATAGAAATTCACCCAATATGAGCAGTCCTGTTGGGTTCAGCTGAGTTACTAATCTGAATATGAGGTCAGGAGAGCACGCTTCGTTTTGTAAAACTGTTCTGCATGCTAATGCCAGTGTCCTGAGTGCTCAAGGAATGCTGTTCAATACTTAGCTTTGCCTTTCCCTTTCCAGGTTGATAAAGTGCTGTCACCTCTTGGTGACTGTGGGTCCTTGGCAATGTGCTCTTCTGGTGACATGCCACGTCCCCATCAGTCACACGTGGGTGTGATGGGAGACTGGGCTCAGCCTGTAGCCTACTTTGGTCTTGCAGGCTTTCACACTGCCATGGTTTCCCACCATTATCGCCCTGGCACTGCTCCATCAGTTAATATTATGCAGAGAGGATGCTTGAGCCTTTCCATCTCTTTTATTGCACACCATGTTCTGAGCCAGAGCTCAGGAAAGGATGTGCTTGCATCCATGCCAAGACTAGGATGTCTGCAGGAAGAGGTGGAGGTGAACCAGTGGAGATAATGGTGGAAAACTTAAGGTTAGAGAGTGTGCAGCTGCATTCCCACAGGCTAAAGTGGTGAAGTCTTTTTTTTCCCCAGTATTTTTTTTTTCTAAATTAATGTTTAAATTAAATTCTTCTCTCACGTGCTAAATAGAGAAATGTCAGAATAGAAAGCTCAGAAAAATGTACAATACTGGAAAAACAGGACTTGCCTTGCCCCCTAATCTGATTCCAGGGCAAGTCAGGGGTGAGTGTGAGTTAGCAGTGGAAAGTGTGCTGAGGCAACACACAGAGCTAGTGCCAGTAACAACCAGGGGCCTGCCTGGGAGGAGAAAGGACAATGAGTCAGAAGTGTCTGATAAATCTAATGCCATGGTGGGGTAGGCTGACTCAAACCAGCAGGTGTGAATCCCTCAGACAACCAGAGCTGATGGCCACGTGCTGGATCTGATTTAGAAGCCTTTTGACTACAGCAGTGCAATATGGTGCACCAGCAAGTGGGGCCTCTCCCAACAGGACATCCGAGCCTGGCTGTGGCTGGCTGGGTGCGTGGAGCAGCCGTGCTCGGACACAGCTGCACCTCTCCATGCAAACATGCCCTCAGTGAGGCAGGATGGGATCTCTCAGCCAGCTTGGGATGAAAAGGCAGTTTGTAGCAAACCTATCACAAAAACAAGCCATAAAGTCAAGGCGGGAGTGCTGTGCTATTTATTTTTGAAAGAAATGCTCTATTTACTTGGCTCGGCTGGATGATTTTAAATACCCATTGTGGATAAAACACACAAATAAGCTGTGGTGCTTGTAAAGGAAAGCTGTGAGTCTTGGCAAGTGGGGGTCATTACTGCTAGGGCTTCTGCTGTTCTGGAAACTTTTGGAACTCGTTCACGGTTCTTGGAGGAGCACACTGGCTGCCTAGCACTCTTTAGGAATTCTGGCTACTTACAGTCTTGGCCTTAGGCACATTTCAGAGCTAATTCTCAAGAGAAATGCAGATCCACCCTGCCTTTCTTCCAGCTACTGTTTCGCCTTGTCTGCCTAGCATGAGTGCACATTTGATTCGCAATTAGCAAGAGCCTACAGAGATTCAGAAGTCTGCCCTGGTGGTCCCTACTGGGCCTCACATTGCAACATCTTCCTATATGTTTTTGCAGCATATGATTGCTACAAAGATGTAAAATAACTTCATGCAATTTCTTTTTTCTTTTTTAAAGCTCTTCATAATGCTATACCTTGAAAGCCATGTGAAAATGGAAATGAGATGCAATTAACTCAAGAGACCTGGTGGAATCTGTGTTTATAAAGATTCTGTCATTACCAAATCCATTCTTCCTTGTGGCATTTTCTGTGTTATAGTCTTGCCTCAGCTTTCATTTAGGTTATCTCTGTGACCCTAAGTGCTAAGAACATGTATC
Organism: Gymnorhina tibicen; assembly: GCA_013399875.1. Taxonomy (NCBI): domain Eukaryota; kingdom Metazoa; phylum Chordata; class Aves; order Passeriformes; family Artamidae; genus Gymnorhina; species Gymnorhina tibicen. The sequence goes on along the minus strand of VXAZ01006690.1, from coordinate 1,196,516 downwards.
TGAACATAAAAGCTTCCAGAATCTAAATTACTAGTTTGTAGAATATATTTGTCATCAGATATGTTCAAAGATAAATGTTAAATGTGGAACAATGTCCCAGCTTTCATAATGAACATTAAAAAAATCTGAAATAAACATAATTTACTTTTCCTAATGTGTACATAAAATGTATACATCTGTCTGCAGACATATTCAGACATACATGACGAAAAATCTTGAATATAAGAACCATCAGCATTTTTAATCTCTGCCACCTAAGCAATTCAGATCCCACAGACCTTAAACTGCAGATACTTAATCAAGCCATCAAATATTTTAGCTGACAGTTTATATAGAAAGGGTTAAAATAAGGTCTCAAAGCAGAGATTGTGCCTGTGCAGCACAGGTGGGGATTTTCACTTTCAGTGTGTCCAAGCCCCGTGGTCTATACAGACAACATGTATTTGTGCACACTGTGCTTGCACACAATGCACTCTTTCTTCTCCAGATTTACAGATTTAGGACCAGACTTGCTTTTTGCTGTGTAAATATCCATCTTACCATCCTTATAAAACAATACTATCAAATATACTTCTCTGTGTCATAGTACACCTTAGTATCAAAGAAGGTGGGATAATTAGATTTACAGAGATTTGCTTCTCACTGCTTAAATAAGTTCAATGATCATTATGATAATGCCACTCTAAGCTTTTTTATATATTCATGCCTGCTTGAATTACACAGGAGATGCCAAAATGTTTTTTTCAATACTAATCTTAAAAGGAAGAGCTGTTTTGGTTCTGGTATATTTAATTCCCCCAATTTTTTTTTTTTAAATTCAGAGCAAAAACACTTATCCCTGATATCTATGTAGAATACATAAGAGGAAATGTTACTCAAGAGATGAAATCCAGTATTGGATAGTATAAAGTAAGGGTTCCTTTTCACTCTGTTTTCTCAAACTCTGTTAGCCTAATCAGAGCAGACAGACAGGCCACATAAGGTTATGTCTTGCTCACAGCATATTCTGTGGTCAGACTCTTACGGATTTTGGAGGTGAGGCCATGAGACTTTCAGAGCTAATGGTTTCACCTTCCTTCCCCTTAGCATGCCTAAACCAGCATTTTTCTCCCGCCAAAATCACTCACCTGTTCCTGCAGGACTTTAAGCATTGCTTGTGTATGCGTTTGCTCTTCCTTTGCTTGCTCCAGTTCAGATTTTTTGTTATTTAATTCTTCCTGTATGCTCAGCAATTGCTGCAGAAACAAAAGAAGTTTCTGGTTAGCATCGTCTGGATCCAAAGCAGTTTAAAATCCCCAGTTTGACAAATCCTCATTTCAAACAGTGTTTTGCAGTCTGCTCCTACATTTATTATTGTTGCATAATCTGCTGTGTCTAAATGGACCAGAGGTAAATTATTTTCATCTGCATCTCCTTCTGCAGCAGTGCTCCACGAGTAATGCATCTGTTAATGTGCATTAAGCTATTTGTTACATTAAAGCAGAAACTCCTGGTACAGTATATCACCCACAGAGTGACTGTCACATTCATCTGAACCAAAATCTTATTTGTAGAAGTATATGCGGTGGTTTTAATAATACTGGGGTAAACACTATGGTACATAAATAATTTAAAAGCACAGCCCTTTAATATAATTAGTCATTGGCCCACAGCCATTTTCATTCTATGCAAAGCAATATTCTGGAAAGCTTTCAGACTGGCTTGCCAAGAAGACAAAAGCTTTCCTTTTTTTTTTGTCTTGTGCTGCAATATTTTATTAGATCAGGAAGACTGATGCCCTACAATCAATATATCAGCCAGCAAGACTGCTGATCTACTGTCAAAACAAAAAGCTATGACCAAAATCTATTTTTATGAAGAGAATTCTGGGATGAAGGAGCATATTTGAAAGCCCACGTCCCCTGGTCTTGGCTAGCTTTAGATTCTGCATAGATTTATTGTGACTGTCAACAGCAGGTCAGTAGATTTAATTAATTCTGAAATAGTTATATATTTCTGTATTGATGTGAACAATGTTAGACACTGATGAAGAGCAAGAGCAGACAAACAGGTTAAGAAAAGAGTTTATGTGTTTTCTCTTAGTGAACAAGAGCGGAAACTATGATTTTCTGGGGCAACATATTGCTTGTAAGCACACTCCATTTAAAGGACTAATTGAACTACTAATTGCTTTACTAACATGCATTACTGATCTAACCATGTACCTGCATCTAAAGCTTAGTTTATGGTTGTGCCTGGGGCTGGTGGCTGACACAAACTGATGGTGCAGGTGTTCAGCATCCTGGTAAGTTGCACATACCAAACCTAGAAAAAGTCTTGGCCTTGTTCCACTGCACTGGAAGTCCCAGGCATCAAAGGACATGGTGTCAGCATTGTTTTCAGAGTGCCTTGGAAACAGATGACATTTCAGGGACTGGTGGAGTTATTGGTAGTGTATTTCTGTTGTAAGTGAACATCAGTATGATGGATTAATTCAGCCACTGAGGTAAAAATACATGTGGGTACATATCTGATTATATCTCACACACTCTACGGTCCAGCTGGGTTGGTTAGCTTTTTGATGGATCGTACTGCCTGGACTGTTCCCTGGGAGCCTTCAAGAGACATTCTGGTATGTGTTTTCACTCTACCACAGCACAAGAGCATTTCGCATCTCAAGATTTTTCCATGAAATAACTAGGTCTCTTCCACTGAGGCTCATACCCAACCGACTTGTGTGGGAAGCTCTGCTTTGGCATTTCTCGAATAGGGATGTGTTCATCTTGCCTCTTGGGTACTACTTCCTACATTTTTAGAAGATACACTGGATTTGTGTACTCTGCCACAGGTCACACGCTGATACCCATGCATGTTCCCATGCAGAAGGGACCATTTAGTCACCCCATGCAAACTCACGTTATAACATACCTTTAAGTTTCACCTAGCATAGCTCTAGCTGATGTCTGTAATTTAGAAAGAATGGATTCCAGTCCTCAGAAGAGGAGCAGAGAACGCAAGACACCAGAAGGACACCATAAGCCCTCTCAAGGGTCACTAGCTGCAACACCTGAGGTTTGATGAGCAGACTGTCACCTAGCAGCCGGTGAGATGTCCTCTCCTTTGCAGCTGCAACCTGTTTGACCTCACACACCTGAACACGTTATGAGAAATGAATCTTTGCCCTCATTTCAGAGTCTTTTCTGAGCACTTATGTTTCACCATGTGGCCAGACTCCACCTTCATCCTGGTTGAGAGACTTTTACTCCAGCTTCTGGGAGAAACCCTACAAGCCATCCTTCTGAACAACATAAACTCACATCTGGAAGATCCCAAGTGAGTTTTCAGTTCATTTTGCCCCTGAATAACCTTTCACTACTGAATGACTGTTACAAAGAGGAAGCCAAGGGTTGAACTTGTTTACACAACTGAACTAAAACTCCTTCCGCATCCCACCCACCCCCTTCCCATGATTCTTCCATGGCCACATTTCACATACTGTGGATCAGCTCACAAACTTCCACTGTTTTATTTTCACATCTCCCACTGTGATCTCCCACTGTGATTTAGTCTAATTATATACCTCTTCCTTTGATCCTGACTTTTCCTGTTCTGCGTTTAAGGCAATTTTCCCAAAACTGTCCGAGCATGGGAGGAATTGGTGTGGAAGACACAGAGCATGAGAGAGAGAGAGAGAAGGAGATGTGATGCTCTGCATCATTGTACTTGGCTCTGGACCAGCGAGGAACAGGAATCCCAGGAAAATATCCAACATTCTTAGTTTCCCTGGGGTAAAAGAGTGTGCATTCTCATTGGAGTATGAGCTACAAAGTGCTTGATATGAGATAAAACCTTCCAGTAGTCTTAGTGGTTAAACTGTCAACTACTGAAGGTTTACTGTGTGTGCATAGGCTCCAAAGACAGTAAATGTGTCCTGTTTTCACAGGGGTGGAAAACAGAGTAATTGTAACTGAGGTATCTTATTGCCAGTCATACCCTAAGGTTTTTCATTCACAAGACCAGGACCTTCCCATTCAACGCCCAAAGATGTCAAACTTATTTAAAATTTGGAGCCATCCCTTGGGGGTTTAACTTTCTTATTCTCTCCCTCGTATTTATCTCTAAAAGCTGCAGAACCTACTAATTTTGCATGTGTCGGATTTGGATATTTCTTTTCCTGAGCAGTTGATGCTGCCACCAAGAAGTTGTAACAAGGAGTTATACCTGCCAAACAGCACATTTTTCTCTTTTAGTCTTATTTTGGAAAATGAAGAAGTAAATGTGACTGAAAATAATATCAGCCTAAGACAGATGAACAGCCTGAAAAATTTCAGCACAAACACGTGATGTTTGGCAAAGTTAGAAGCAAATGGGAAAAGGATCTTACACTGGCAGGGATGAGACAAGTTTCATAACAGGGACTGCTTTCACGCCTGCTTATAAACGGACAGCCTTTCTATAAAGATTATAATGAATGATGCCCAGATGAAGGTATTAATTATTCAGAATTACTTTGTTTTTCATACGTATATCTGCTTATTAAAAATTTATCCTATAGACATTTCTTCTGCCCTTCAAATTTCTTGCAAGCATATACCACAATCAATCAAAATAAAAACAATATTCTTGGTTTTAATGATTGTGCTGTCTGATACTGTTCCACCTACTTTGCCATCTCACACAGCCTTTTTGCCAGAGTTTCCCTGTATAGGAAACCCTACATCTACCTATGGCCACCACACCTATGGCCACCACAGCTATACAAGTGTCTGTTCTTTCAACCTTTTTTCACATCTCTGGCTGTTGCCTTTAATCCCTGATGTCCCCAGCTTTGTGACACAGCCATGGCATTCAGACAGCAGTTCCCCAGTTTCAGCAGGCAAAGGACTGATTTCATGGCTAAACAGCCAGGAGACACCTGGCTCATATTTCTGTGGTCTTCCATGTCCCCAGTGTGCAATTCTTTGGGCCTGTGAGAGTGCCCTGCATGGTGTGCCAGTGTCTTTTCCCTGAACCAGAATCCAAGTGTCAGGAAGCAGAAAAGCACATCACAGAACTCATCACAGCTCTGATGATCCTGAAGAGAGACACCTGTAGAGCTCCACCAGTAGCAGTCTGCAAGCTCAGCTGGTCTCTGTGCAACCAAAAATGTTTGTTATCATGGCTGCCAGCTTGACCCTAGGAGATGTAGCTGTGTAGTAGGACCAGATCAGACTGGTAGAGAGCACTAATATCCTCTTACTGGTATTTCCAGAGAGGAGATGGGAAAGCAAAAAGAATTAACCTCCTGGTTGTCTGTCCAGAGATCAATCAATGCATTTTAGACCTCAGCAAAAAACACGAGACATTCCTTCCAGTGGCAGCTCTGGAACTGCTCTGTGTAGAAATGGTAGGATATTACTATCCTGTGCTAAGCTTCCTTCATTCCTGAGGACCAAATCCTCCCTGTACATAATAAGCGGGTAGCTAATTTCATTATGTGGGGCGGAAGAGGGTGTGTGTTTTATTTTGATTTTTTTTCCCACATTCCCACCTCCAGTGCTGAATGCCTGCCAGATACAGTTCAGTACCACCCATATTGCATAGATCTCAAAAGCGCAGACAGAAAATTACCATCTTAAACCAATCTTCGCAGCTTCTGAAACATTAAATATAGATGGCATTATTGAAGCCAGCTGAATTACTCAGGCTGTGTACAATGCAGTGCCAGTGTGGCCAAGAATGCTAACAACTGAACAGCACACACTGCCTCGGAATATATGAGAAGTCCTAAAGGGAAAGTAATAGCTTGCTGTTGTGTAGCACTCTGCAGCCATGAAATACTCCTTCTATTTCCTCTCCTCCTCCCTGCCCACAGTTCTTCATTGCTCCCCAAAAGGCAGCGTGCATTTGAATATAAGTTGTGGACATACCTAGAAGTGTGGTCACACCCCAAGCCTAGTAGGACAGACAAGGATCCCATAGGGAAAGCATGATTTCCAGCATGAAACCATCAACTTTGCATGCAAAGAAAAAGGAGGCCGATCAGAAGCGACCGCAGAGCCTGAGGCTGTACTTAGGATGCTGTAAGGCTGACAGAATAATGCAAAAGGAAAACCAGCATTTGCCACAAGTTTAGCAGTTATACTGCTAAATGGTCCTGCCCCTGCTATTTTGTTTATGATTTTCTCTACAGCTGCTTGAAATGAAGTATGAAAAGGTTACAAAGACCTTAAAAAAAGGGCAGTAAAGAGGAGCAGACAAAAGGACACCTCTGGGGTGGGAGTGTTGATGTCGATCACAGGTTGTGCAGGCAGTTTCACCAAACCCAGCCTGTTCAGCCACAGGAAGGAGGCACAGACTCTCCCATTTATGGACTACCTGCAGAGTGTCCAGAAATGATCTCCAGTAAATGTCTCTGAAATAAGTGTATCAGTCAAAGAGGGATGCTCTCACACATCTTAACTGAGCTGACTCCGTTGAATGGTCATATTCAACACTCAGTGAACTCAGGCAAACTGAATTCTCCTGCCCATATAATGTGTAGGAGAAATGTACTCATATTACTCTCCATTTACTACCTATAGGAAATATATCCCTATACAGGAAAAATGGATTCACTAGGTGCCTAAAAAGAAGGTGAAAATTATGTGTCTCAAATAGGCAGGCTGTATCCCAACTAACACTACTTTTTTCTCTCCCAATGAAACCAAGGCATGCATGTAAAACAGTAACCCTGGGAAACAGTTCACTTGTGCAAAAGTGAAGCCCTTTCCCCTAAACTGCACTAGAATCAGAGATCTGAAAAGTATGAAAACACAGGCATTCAAATGACTGCAGAATTCAGCTAAAAATTAAAGCACTCACTTATGATAGCAATTTCTGACTTTTTAAATAATGTTTTTTCCCAAGTAAAACCTTTTTCCTTCTTTTCTAACTTTATTTTATATAAAGAAAAAGAAGTTAAGAGTTTGTCAAACAGAAAATGACAAAAATTGCAAGGAAATTAACGTTTCAAAATTCTTAAAAGCTGTTCACACATACAGAGGGGAAGGATGGTAAATGTTTCCTTTCAGAATCTTCCTTAGGTAGGAGGAAAAGAAATAATGAATTGAAGTGAAATCAACCATTTGCAAAATAAAAATACAAATCCCTCTCCCAGTACTCCCATGGACTGTCTGGAAGAGTGTCTTTCTCTTCTTGCAAGACAGACAAGATTTCATATCACAAATGGCCAGCACATGGCAGGCTTGAATAATGAGAAAGTGACTTCCCAGCTGAGCAAATATGCATTAGTAACAAGACGCTGATGAGGCCTGACAAATCACCAAGGAAACAGGAGAATGTGAAAGACAAGTCAAAGAAGCTTTAGAAATGAGCCCTCAAGGAAGTTAGCCGTGTTGCAGCAAGGCATTATTAAAATAAAGAGTATGACTGTGGGTTTGGGTTTTTTAAAGGGATTAAAAAGAAACACAGTGTAATAGTGTAATGTTTCTCATCCCTGCCAGCTCTCAGGGACTGGCTGTGTCCCCGGCTGTATGGATGGATCATGACTACTTGGATGGATCATGGGGTTTGCAATGATGAAAGAGGGCTGGTGAAGAGCTGCACGTGGATGAACAGCCCGGCTCCTGCTTGATGGGCATTCACCTGAAAAGTGAGTTTTCCTGGCTCTCTGGCCAGAGGCAAAGACCATGCTGAACATGTTTGCTCCACAGGTTAACCACCTCAGAGGGGGCTGGGGAGCTGGACACACACCTGATGGGGGAATGCATGTGGTGGCACTTAAAGAACAAATCTGTCCAGCTGCTTCCTTAGAGAGGTGTTTGCCATGCTTCCCTTCCCCTGCTATTAGACTGACTCCAGAGGTCCTACAGTGCTCAGAGTAGTTGCTGGCAGGCCTGTATCCTAAGAAATAAACCAAAAGAGAAAACGGACAGATGGACACAGACACACTGAAACTACCAAGGGGAGGTTACAGAGGAGGTGGAGTCAGGCTTTTCTTGAGTAAGGGTTGAGGAAAAATAGACACATATTCAGCAAGAAACATTTTTATTGCATATAAGGAAAATATTCCATAGTGAGGGTGGCCAGCCTCTTGAGCAAGGGCTCAGAGAAGCTGTGGACTCTCCATCCTTGGGGGTACTGAGACCATAGCTGGACAAGGTCCTGAACAAAACTGAGCTCCAGAGACGCCCCTGTTTTGAGCAGAGATGTACATGACCTTCAGATGTACCTTCTAGCTTCAGTTCTTCTAGGATTCTAGAGAATAGCTGATAGATACCAGAGAATTAGCTGTCAGTTCCTTTTGTTGCTATGAGGCTTAGCAATTCAGCCACACCAGCTACAAGAGGCAGCGTTAAGGATTGGGCAGCAAAAGAGAACTTGGGTGGTGCAATGAATGGTTTAACAGACAGTCTACAGCTTTCCTCTGCCTAGTAATTTTCAAGTATACCTCTTACTCGTCAAGAAAGACGTGTTTTCTTCAGTCAGTTATGGACTTTTGCAGCAAATGAAGACAAGACCAAGTCCTTAGGAACCTTACAGAATCCTCTCAGAATCTTTAAATTTACTAAGAAAACACTTAGCACTACAGCATCAGAGATCCCTCTCTGGGATCTGAATTTACAGCAAATTACACAAGGCCTGTGAAGGGGAGAAGCCTGACCAAAGCCCATTGCACCTCATCAATAAAGCTCCCTCCTACCTTTGCTAAATGAGGTGACTGGAATATTACATAGCCCTTGACTCTACTGACAGTGGGTGAGTGGATCCTGACCCAGATCAAAGAAAGCGGTCTGAGCCCAAATGAGCGCCGTGTTCCCTCTGCCCTCACATCTGTCCTACAAGGCAACAAGTTGGCACCTTACATGATGCACAGTCAAAAGAAGACATGATCACCTAGTCATAACATTGTAATCTTCTCCAGCCTTTCGCCTGTACTGTCCATTGTGGTAACTCCTCACCAGTTAATGGCACTTGAGCAGCGTGATCCCATCTCTTCTTCCATGGGACCGAAAATGAGCATGATACAGCATGTCTTTTCTCAACAAACCAAAAGAGATCTTTCAAATTTTGATTTCCTACTCAAGAAAAAATATTTTATTTATTTCGATGGGTAATAAAAATTTAATTAGAAGAACGATATTATGGAAGAGAATCTATTCACCCAGTGTAATTTCCACTGAAACACAATTCCTAGTAATGGAAACAGAGTTCCTAGCATTGATAGCGTCAAACACATTTGGAAATTCTAATCAGCAAGCCAATGCTAGTATTTAGGATCTTTTAAAAAATTCATGTAAGATCACTGGACTGTAAAACTTGTAAGATTTGTCCTTCACCACCACTAGACTACACAAGCATGTTAATGAAGATATTAGTTGATTTATTTCATATTTTAAATAAAATGTGTGAAGCCAATTATTTCTCTATGAAGGGTTTACTCTTGCTGCCAATCTCAGTCTAGTTTTACCAGCACTAGCAGGCAAAAAGACACTACTCTCCTCCATCTTACCACTAGAACAGCTGTGGGGAATATGTGCTTAAAGTATCTGTGGGCCCTTATTTACACTTCCCTAATATTATTGAAGTGGTGGTTGCAGAAGTGAGAAATCAAACACTACTTTCAATAAAGAAAGGTCATTAAACAGAGAAGAGAACCCATTTGGCTTGTCTGAGATCTGGTAAATAAATAGCACTTAATTGACAGCTGCTCCTTTTTTTTTTTTTTAATATAATCAGAAAGAGTAAGTGTTTTCTGGAAGTTTAAACATGGATTGGACTGTACAGAGCCCTGAAAAGCACAAGAGAACAAAGATAACACTTATGGGAACATTTCTCTCTCTCCTGGGAGATCACATATTTCTTAACCAGTTTTCAAATATCAGCCACTGGGTGAGAGAAGGGACAGGCCTGGAAGTGAACATCTGGATGTTGGGTCCAGTCCCTCACACTTAACTTGTATCCATTCCCCATAAGATTGTCAATACTGTGATTACTACTCCCGTGCCACTTTTACAGGAAAAAAGAAAGATCCAACTGGAATTCATACTACAAGAGCAGCAATTAAAAACATTTCCAATGTAATTATTCTGGCCTGTTTATTTACCAGATAAAATGCAAATAAAAGGGATTTTTTTTAATCTCTTATATTTACTCTTCTTTAATGCTACTTTGTAGAAGAATCAGTTTATAGTTGTGTATAAGGACATTAGTTGGGTTGTATGTTGAATAGATGTTTGGTGAGCAAGAGGTAGATGGAATAAAAAAAGGCTACAAATCTCCTCTGCACTTAGGCTATATTAATAAATACAGCCATAACATGCTCCATCTATTCAACAATGATCTTAATTTCAGCACTAAACTGCTACTAGAACCTGTATATTTAAAGGTATATCATTGTTATAATGGCCATGGCACTCACACAGCACCGGATTCAGCAATTTTCAGCCACCAGCATCTGTGTCTGCAGCTTCTGGCATTTCAGAACGTTTGTATGTGACAGAAAGGAATGGCTGTGACAGTTAACAACACCTGTGAAGGATCTGAGACCTGCAGACCTCAATGCCAGCTGAGGCTTATTGGAACTTAATAGGTGGTAGTCTGGTTAAAAGATTGATGAGGAAGAAAAGCCTCACGATGCCCTACCTTACTGTCTGTTGCAACCTCCTGCACAGAAATGTTCTTTTTGTCCCTGCTCCCAGTGAAAGAGTGTGTACCACGGGAATAGTCAGTGCTTCTACTACTTGTATCAGAAAAAGGTATGAAAAAAGGGGAAGGAAAGACCGGAGCAGTGCCATCTTTGCTTGTAGGAAAAAAATTCTGCTAGCTCCATCTGAAAATGGATTGGGTCTGCTCCAATGGCTGGGAATGGTAGAAATCCAATTAATTTCAAGGGCAGCATAGTGAGACTATTACTAGCTACATTTGGATTTTCTACTCAGAACAGTTACTATATTTTAGAGGTACATGGTCTTGCTGAAAAAGCTGATAGATGCTTCTTGTGACAGTTAGACAAAAGGGTCGTAATCTGTCTCCCAGTGATGGTACTGTGGAAAATGTGTGCTCCCCACATCACCAAATATGTACCTGACCACCCTCCTTTGAGGGAGCAATGAGTGTAAGGAGGGAGCTGCAATGCACTCCAAGAGCAATTCCTACCTTTCCAACCACAAAATTGAGGCATATCACAGACAAAACAGTCCTACCCTGGATGAACACGGAAAGCCTGAAATGAGGTTTAGGCTGGATATTAGAAAAAATTTCTCCACCAAAAGGGTTGTCAAGCTTTGGAATAGGCTGCCCAGGGAAGTGGTGGAGTCATCATCCCCGGAGGTATTTAAAAGATGTGTAGATGTGGCGCTTAGTTACATGGCTTAGTGGTGGACTGGACAATATTGGGTTAATTGTTGGATGTGGTGATCGTAAAGGTCCTTTACAACCTAAATGATTCTGATTTCATGACTGCTAGTCATCTAGCTTTTATCAGAGCCCTTTAAAATACGTGTATCAGTCTCAGATGCACGTGCTATTTATTTTCCATGTTAAATGATTAGTAAACTGCAAAAGATAGTTCTCAGTAGGTAGGAAATGTCAGGAGCAATGTGGCCTTTGCAGAAAGACCTTGAGCTGCATATTGAACAGCAAGGACAGGAAGGTATTGAACAGGTGATGATTAACTGTGTACTCTCTGCCTGTGGCACCAAATGGGGAAGGGTCCCTGAGGTATACAAAGCAAAATGCACAGGCAGTGGTTTTGGCAGCTCCTGGCTTCTGAGTGTTCAGGTTCACAACCCGCATTGCAATTCACACTAAACTGGTATTGTTCTGGGCAGAAAAAGAAGAGAAGACAAAAGTGGACTTCTATTACACTGCATCGGAGTGACACCCACGTGGGTCATCAGCAGGGCCAGAATATGTTCTGTCTCTTGCTGAGACACGCCGAGCTGAGTTGGTGGCACTCACAGCAGTGTGTCAGCCTTCATGTCAGCCCTACACCCACCACACAGGACTGTTCCCTTTGTTCTTGGTTTCCAGCTCGAGCACTAATTTTAAGAGAGGCACTGCGGTGCATCCCCTGCTGCCGCAATAACCCCATGGCTGGGCTTTAAGGCACCACTGCCAGCAAAGGGGAGCCTGTGCTGTCACTGTGTGTTAGGAGCATGATCCCAAGCCCAGCCAGTGAATCAGGCCCCTTAGCTGAGGGGGGAAATGAGATGCCTCAAATGTCTCAGATACACCCCAGTATGTCCAGTAGCAGAACTGTAGGCACTTGTATACGTTTCCTGGACATAACATAGACGGAAGCATGATTTAAATGGGGATTTGTGGATGACACCCTTGCCTGCAGGACCTAAATTCAGCCCATCATGTTCGGGAAGCTATGAGAGGAAAGAACATTATCCTACACCTACATGATGCAGCGGAGCACCATGCAGAATTACCAGCCTACTGGCAAATGCATCAGTTCAGGAATCAGCACAGCTATACAAGCACGGCCCCATACCTTCACCAGTTAAGCCTGACAAAAAAGGTAGAGATAACTTGTTAAATTAGAGCCATGCTAAAGGAGCTGTGCTCTGTAGACTTAGGACAACTTGAGGCTGAAAACATTGCACTGATGGCTGTGCTATGGAAGTGGTTCATGAACAATCCTGGATGACCAGTAAAAATCTAAAATTTACTTGAACACATGCTAATGAGTGTCATCTCCTGTGTGGCAAACCGACATTTTTTCAAAGGCTTGCTAACGCTGTCAGTTTCAGACAGATTGTATAAAGGATCTGGAAACCACATCATTAATTCAGTAGAGACTCACTGTCAAATTCTGAGCCTTTGTTTCAAAGTATAAAGGTGGCAAGTGCATTTCTCCAAGAATTATATTTGATGGACAATATATAATAAAAGTATATTTTTCATGCTTTGTTCTTGGAATGGCTGAAAGATTTTGTTGAGGATTTTTTCCAAAAGAATTCTGCTTGCTATTCCACATGGAATATGCTAAACTAAATGGTTAAAATTTGGAGAAATTATATACCCACTGAAAATTGAGCCTTGTAATTTCAAGCATTAAGCAACACTACTAGGTGATATTTTCTGCATTACTTATAGTCATGTATCTGGTAAAACATTCCAGACAGAGAGACAAGATTAAAAAAATTCTTACAGCTGTGCTGTGAAGTGTTGCAAAAATAGTTACAACTAAAACATCCTATCTTGTGATCACAGATTTTTTTAGAGAGCACCAAACACTGCTGGAAAAAGAGCCATTCAAAAAGCGATCTTCTTGGTATGTGTGTTCTCATATAGAAATAAATTGAAGGCAATACCACCTATGCAGCAGTGACAAGTTAATTCAATTTCCATCTCAAAATCAGGTAAAGTGTATCTCATTTGTTACCATGGATACAAGACATTATTTCCATTTGTTTGAGATCTCACAGTGGGTATGAAATTAAACTGTGACACAGTTTTATGAAGGAAGTTGACTAAAACCCCCATAAGTTCAATGTCATTAGTCCAAAGGATTTTCTTTTTTTAGGCACAGCAAATAAGGAGGTGGCTACTACTGCCCATAAGGTACACTTCATAAGCAAACATCTGTGTGATTTTCCTGATGCTACTTTGGATCAGTGGGAGTAATGGAAGAGAAAATAAACATTCATTTCATCAGTCCTGCAAATACAGGGAAGAATCCTGAAAAACATCCAGATGGTAGAAGTATATTAAAAATACATCAGTGTTGCGTTATTTGCTATTGTTTGGCACCAAAGATGTTTACAAAAAAAGCCTTGATTGTGAAAATGCATCCAATTTTTCTCGGATAAATCTTCTTTACAGGCTGCAGCTCAAATCACTTGTTCTTTAGTTTTCAGAGTTAGAAGTGTATGAAAAAGTGGGGGAGAATCAAGAGAAAAGAAGAAGAAGAAATATGTTTTTTAATGCTGACATATATGAAGGGTTCAGGCATTCAGTTTACCTTGTCTGAAATTAATTTTAATATATACAAAAGGATAAAAGGGAATACAGGTCTTCTTGTTAAATTATTTATACTCAAGTCCTGGATATATATTTAATATTTCATAGTGAGACTGATTTCCATAGATGCTGAGCACCTGCTACACTGATGGATTTCAGCTAAGGTTGTCATCTCTCAACATTTACAAAACCAAGCTGAGATAAAACTGAGTCTACCTAAATCAAAGGTTTATTTCTACATATTCATGCATTAACTGCATGAAAATCACAAAGGTTATGGGATGTCATGGCTATGCCTAATTACTGAAATCCAAAACCATCATCCAGCTGCTTAACTGACTGATAATTTAGCACCAAATATTCTGAACTTCACCTCCCGTGCTTCTGTGTTGCTGCTCTCCTCAGCATATTGTCAGACTGGATTACCTGCAGTGTCTTCTCCAGCTCCCTGGGCCATCTCTAATTATATCCCATTGGGAGCAAGCAGGTCTGACCCTGAGACGGCAAACTAGAAACACTGAGAACCTCACAGCAAAACTGTCACGAACACGGAAGCTCTCAGAGGAATAGGGACTACAGTGTCCACGGCCAGCTGAACAGAGAGATAAGTCAGTCACTCCGTGTTATTGATTTGCATTATTAACATTTGCTTGAAGTTCAATAAAAATCTATTTATATTCTACAGACTCGAGTATACTTCATCCAGACACCAGACAGAAAATTATAGTAATGCCAAATGGGTGCTAGGGCTCCAGAATTTTTATTTAGTAGCATTTTATGCCTACTTTTCACTAATTTTAATGGAGAATTAGCACCAGGATGAAATATAGCACAATCTTTACATATGGTGTTAAATTTAATAAAACCAGTGATATTTAAGTATCCATTTATATAAGGATAAGATCATGAACAGACCTCAAGCTTATCTAAAGTATACAGAAACCTCAAGTATTTCTGATTAATGACTTAATTCTGAAGGCTGGGAAAGATTTTATTCCTGAATTATCAATTACTTATTTTCAATTTTTAAAGTATTTTGGTCAGAATTATTCCACTATGCAATAAATCACCTTGATTCTGTAAAACTCTGCAGGCTTAAAGGAGCTTGTGTTGATATCAATATGTGTGTAGGGTTGTCTCGTGCTCTGTTATGGGGTGTTAGTTGGTATTTTCAGACTTGCTGGATTCAAAGGGTACCAGGATAACCATGCCATTCCTAACCCAACAAGGCAGCTCATATGTAAATGAGTATCTCCTGGGTTTTGCCATACAAAAGCAGCTTAGCACAGCCTGGAAGTGGGTCCAACTTGTCCCCTTCTGGAATCTAATAACTGGGGGTGACAGAGGAGTGTGTGTGGTGCTACAGATGAAGGAAGCAAAATTAACCTCTGCAGTGCCAGGTTGAGAAGCTGCACTCTATCTGGGAGCACAGTGCAGTGCTGTGGCGAGGCACTGCCCTTGTGTTCTGTCACGTACCAGCTGAACACAAGTGCCTGGTTAGGGAAGATGCTACACACATGCACGCTGGACGAGGGCTGCTTGTGTGTCAGTGGACATGTCAGACAATGCAGGGGGAGCAGTCTGGATGTGCTTGCCAAGACTCACCCAGCACAGTGTCAGGAGCACACTAACAAATAAGGGATAATAATTATGATAAACTGACACCCCTTGCCCCTGCAGGGGCACATTGCAGTTTCTCGTTGACTGGTGTCAGAGAAAAAGCTTTTTTGCTGTACTAAACCACTTAAAAACTGTCTGAATGAAAAGGTTACATCCATGGGTCAGCATAAATGATGAAAGCTCAGGAAATGGCCCTGATGTTGCTAACCATTTGCAAGTTAAGGAGGGTAGTCTGGACATGCTGGAGATGTCTCAGTCATCCTCAAACAAGAACAGAAAAAAAGATGCAGATGAATGCAAATGAAGACACCACAGAACATTGACTATGATACATTAGACAATTTTTTTAAACTTTTGTGCAGTACCAGGGCCAGTTGGATTAAGTGAGGAGAGGAACAGAGCAATTTGCTCCTAACTAGCAAATGCATAAGGAGTTTTCTTGAATGATCAATGGGTTTGCAGTTTATGATTTCCTAAAATGACTATGCCTAAATATATCCCCAAATTCTCCTCCCTTTCCCCCATCTAAAGTCCCTATGATTTTCTGAAAAGAAATCAGGACCTTAATGAATAACAGTCTTGAGTACAGAAGAGCCCCACGGTACCACTTTCCTAAAATAGAAGACCTGTTTTTCTCTTCCTTAGCAATACCTGCTGCATGCCTTGCATTGTCTGCTGTAGGAACTGCAGCTGCTGGTCCTTCGTAAGGCTTTCTTCTGTTCGAAAGAGCTGTCCTTTCTCCTGCTTCAAGAGCTCCACTTCATTCCTGTAAGCATCCAGCTGCCATCGAAGACTATCGTTCTCTTCCTTTAGCGCATATGCTTGGGCGGCTAGAGCTAAGAGAAAATGAAAATGTGAAAAAATCAGTGAAATGGATTGTTTCTTTTCAAATAATACAGAGGACATTCTCTGGAGAGATGACAATACAGCTGAAAGCCAGTGAGACATTTCGGAGCTGAGACTAGACCCAGCAGAGCTGAAAATGATCAGGTTCTGGCAAGAATTGTTTCTGGGAGGTTATTTCCTGGGATGCAAGAAGCCATAAAGTGACCCTGTATAATTCAAATGCTACTTGCAATCTGGCTGCTAAATTTAGGCTTATATTTTAGGAAGAAACTGGCATGCCATCCAAGTGCAAGGCACTCACCAACTTTACAACGTTTTCCCAGTGATGTTATAGGAACTGATACAGCCATTTAGTATTTATACTTGCACAGTGGCCAGATGTTCCAATCAGTTCTGTGCTAAGGAATTTTCCCAATGTAAAGTTGCTGGATTTAGTCCCATGAGAGAGGAAACACAGAAATTTCTGTCCAGCCTTGCTAAGAACTACTTCATAGCAACAGTTATGAGGAACCATTTAGACAGAAAAATGATGTAATAGAATAAAATTATATAAAATGCAAATGCTGAAAAAAAGTGTTGGCACTACAAGAACATTACTACATTAAAGGCATTGAAAGACACTTAAGTAATTTCCTTAGGAAGCTCCATTTGGCCCCTCTTCAATTTAGAATGGCATTTTTATTATCATAACTGATAGCAGGTGTTTGTGAAGAAATCGATTAGTATGCAGGGATGGAAATTACATTTGCCAAATGACTTGCACAGTCTGCAATATAAGCTAAAATTTGTGTAGCAAAAGGCAGAAGGCTATAAAGCATCTAGTAGGAACATTATTTAAATAAATTATCTGGGAATTATATATAGGGAAAGGTGGCATTCATTAATTAGGGATGTGGCTATCATCCTATAGAAGAACCCACTCCTGGTAGTATTTATATTTGGCAGTAGCAGTGGTCATTTGGCATAGCAAACTGCCACACTATGCTATTTTCCTCCTTGGAACCTGGTAACACAACAACATTACAGAGCAGCTGTAATTAAAAAACAACAATCTACTATAGCCAGTTCTATCACCATTTGGTAACTGAAGCACATAACTGATTTACATTCCTGATTAAATGATTTCAGGCTTGGTATCACAGAATTCTTTTTTGCCCACCTACTACAGCAATATGGTTAAACTCCAAATTATATGAAATTGTGTATTAACTCCATTTAATACTAGGCACCTCTTGACTAGACCTTCCGCAGATAAAGAGTCCCCTGTTCCCCATGATAACATGATTCAGCACGCTTGTGAAATTACACCAGCACTTAGGCAGAATGTCACAATATTTCATTAGCAATAAAAATGTTTTATCTTTGGTAGGACAAATCTACCTTGATCTCAGATAATTTTTACTAATTTTAAAGTAGTACAAACACATCATTCAAAATAAAGTACAGTCAGCTACTCTTCAAATACAGCCATGGATTGGTTACTGCGCTTAATTTGGATATTTTACAGAATCTCTCTGCAAGATTTAGCAAGAGTTACAGTATTGTTACATCAAATTAAATTGTTCTGAAAAGCATGTAATCATCCTTCCACAACAAAATTTACCCTCAAGAAATTGCACTGATGAGTCCAATAGGCAAATAAGAGGATGAAGTACTTTTTTTTAGTTTTTAGTTTTGTAAGAGCCAACAAGCTATAAAAAAAGACAGGATTAAAAAAAAAAAAAAAGGAGGCTAAGCAAATAGAAACATCAGTCCAAAAAAATCTTCAAGTCAAAGTTAAATAGTTTGTGTTGGAGTGGTCCTCTAAAGATGATTTAGTACAACTTGTGCAAGTGCCTCACCACCCTCATCCTAAAATATTTGTCCCTTATGTCCAATCTAAACCTACCCTCTTTCAGTTTATAACTGTTTCCCCTTGTCACTACAGCCCCTGGTGAAAAGTCTCTCTGTCATTTGTACTCTCTTACTTCTACCAATTAGACTCTTACAAAATTTATATATTTTTGGTTTTTTTAATGTAACACTAAATTCTAGCCAGAAACTGCCTACCCTTCTTCTCCTTGAGAACAGGAATAAACACCATCAGGTATGTACTCAAGTTTCTACAGTGGCTTGGGAGCAGTAGTTCACCTGCTGTTCATCATCTATTCCAGCTCTTAAAAAACTTCTGAGAGCTGCTGTACTAGTGGGAAGCATGAGGCCTGTGTATTTCCCCACTGAAATGTGGGTTCTCACCCAGATCCAGCTGAGGTTCAGACTGCCTTATCTGGAACCATTGCTTGACTATTTTCTGTGTCTCACTACAGCCTAATTGGAGAACTCCTTCTCCTTTTTGTTCTCCTAGGTGAGTTCAGGCTCATTAAGTGGGGCTACAGACAGCAAGAGATGTCTGCTACAGGGTCAGCAAAATAAAAGAAATGTAAAGGGCCACAACATCTCACAAAAGCAAGTAACCTGTACATGATGAACATACTAGCGTTTAAAAAGTAACTAATCCAAGTGGAACAAGTCACAATACATAGGAGCAGTGAAGGTAACTGTCCATTTACCCTGTAGGAATGCAATGCAGCTTTTTTACTGTTCAAAACCCCCAGAGATGCATCTCTGAATGCTATTATGTCATTACTTTAAAAATTATATATATTATACAATATTAAAACCTGTATGACAATAACTACATTTCAGTGCTACCAAGAAGTTCCATCCAAGGTTGGTGCCCTGGTTTTTTCTGTAGACACCAGAAGACAAAGGCTGTGTCTGGAAGAAGTTACAATCTATTTTAAGACAAAATGAAAACATCCCAAACCACCTAAAGTGAGAGAATAAGAATACAGGAGAGATACATTTCTGATAGGCAGGATTCCATCGGGTGTACAGTGCCTTATCAACGTTGTTATACACTTGGGTGATCATCCTAACCACTCATAGCAGAGAGAATAACAACAGGGTCTAAGGCAGAAATATGTTCTTATATAAGGAAGATGCAACACATACAGTAACAGTGTAACAGAGTATTAAATGGCCACAAGCTTTTAAATGAATTAAATATAGGTAAGAGTCCAAAAATGATATGACATTAAATGCATGTACATGCTTTGCTATTTAATTTAAAGCTACAAATAGTCACTTCCTAACATGTGTACAGAATGGTTAACACGAAAGGAGAATAAGACAAAGGAAGACATCTGACAGACCCCAGGGTGTCCAGCTCGTTCAACATTGCATAACCGTTTTAAACAAAATCAGACACATTCTTTGTGTTGACCTAAAATAACTATAATTTTAAGATATTTATGTTTTAGTGCACCAAGATTAAAAATAACTCTGAATTCAGATCAATGTCTCTTTTGATGCCAAGCAAAATATCTATTCTATAAAAACATACTGCAATTTATTTTAAATTACATTTCATTTACAACAATTATATATAATGATATGTGATTTATTATATAGGATGTAGCGAAAGGCAGTTCACTGAATATTAAATTAAAAATAGAGGAGAATTTAGGGGGAAAAGAGAATCTGCGTTTTAAAAAGTAATTTTTTTCAAATTTTGCATAAACTTTTGCTAAGGGTTCATTGACAAAGCTGATGAATGTAGTTTTAGTTGAAAAAAAAAATTTGCTCATCTCATCTCAAGCCATTTTACATTTGGTAGTTCAGATACTTATCTCCAAAATCCCTCTCCAAGGCACACTAAAAAGCATCTTCAGATAAGAAGACAATGAATGCTGAAAGCATTTACAGAAGAACTATATACAAGGAATCTATATCAAAAGAAAGCTCTGACAACAATCCCAAATAGCTGCCTGTGCTGCAAGTAGAAGAAAATACTCCTACCTAAACAAACACAGCTGGAAAACAGCTCAATATTCACTTTACAGCATTCTCACTGAGGGATGCAAAATGATACCTGCCAGCCTCAGAGAAGCAGCTGAAGGAAGATAAGACATATATAAGTGGGGGAAACCTTTTCACTGATATTTCAAAGACTTCCAAGAGGTTAGTGTGATTTCTTTGTGCCGAGGCAGAAGTGCTATATTCAATTTTGCAACAGCCTCAGTGGCAAGATAGACTCCATTCAGTGGACCCAGACCAAATCCAAATCAAAAAGACACCCTCTTTAATACAAGAAATGACTGGCTGATTAGAAATCCACTGAAATCTAAGGATTTATTCATCAATGGATGTCTCAGAAGAAACAAGCAATTAACTTTATTTTTCTAGGCCATCTACCTTGGACAGTTAGGAGAGTGAGTTCTTTCTGACTTGAGCTGATCTGTACTTTTTACTTCCAGCTGGTACGCAGTGATTACATTTACCCTGATACATAATAACGCCCACTGGAGCCAAAGCAGAGCAAGTCTGCAAGGGTGATAGGGGTAATTGCAGTCTTTTATGACCCACATCACGTCATAGTGGCCAGGAAATAATGCTAACACCCCACATCTCTGAATGCATTTATTTATTGAGGACATTAGGGAGAATTCAAAATTTTCTACCATTTCTACTAATGCACACCTGTGCTGTGCATTTCTGATTAGATGATGCCCTAATAACGTTACAGTTAACGTTAATGACAATCTACTAATTTGCATACTGAGGACACACTGAGTTGAAAAGAATAAGCAGTAGGTTATCTCTAGAGCCTGAAGAAATCTGAAAGCAGTATCTGAAAAACAAATGACAAAACACTAAAAGCAACAACAGAAAACCTGTCCGTAAATTCAGACTCAAGATTTTCCGTAGGTCCTCCTAGCAGAACTTGTTTTATAGTTTATATTTCCTATAGTTTCTTCTATATTTGTATAGAAATAGATCTATACTATAGAACTACTGTGACATTTGTCCAGACTTTTAGTCTAACCTACTCAGCCAAATTTTTCAGGGTTTTTGAACTTTAGCTGACGTATTTATATAGTGAGGTAGATGAAAACAGAGAAAGAGCCTATTCCCAAAACTTCCTGCCATCTGAGTTCTACTAATTCCATTATCCTGATTTCCTGACTTGAAAATAAAGGTTTAAATTATATGATGCTCCTTTTGATAACAGCAAAAAGAGAAGCATCAAAACATGTCAAAATAATGGATATTATGATAATTTTTTCATCACTCCCATTGCAGAGCAGTTTCAATGTCAAAAAAGCCATCTTGCAAGACACAGCTACTTCTTCAAAGAGTTTTCAGCTTGAGGGACTGAACAAATGTGAGTGGAGTAAAATAAGGACACAAAGTTCACAACTATAAATATAAAAAAATAAAAGTTATCCCTGGCCTCTAGCTAGCCTGCTTGTCTTCAAATAGGTGAATGTGGAGCAGTAAAAGCAGGGGAAGATCGGCAAGAAAAAATGTTTCTGGAGGATCTGGAAGGGCATGAACTGTGTTTTGCTTCTGTAGAAAGCAGGGTAAGTTATACAATAATGGCATTTGTCCTTAGTAAGGAAGATAGCCTTTGCAGAAGTACAGTGTGGATGGTCTTAGGAGATATAGTGGGTGGCATCCCTGCTCATGGCAGGGAAGTTGTAACTAGAGGATCATTAAGGTCCTTTCCAATCTAAGCCATTCTGTAATTCTATTATTATAACTAGATAGGACCACTGGACCCTCATTCATTTTTACCCTCCAAGGATGTGCTTGGTGCTCCAGCCCACTGGAAATTTAATTTTGTGCTAGAATCTGAGGGTCCCATTATGATCACTCAGTGGCAGGGTGTGTGTGAGGGGATGCCAGTCAGCAACCCCACACCTCGGGATGTGTGGCAAGGTCAGGTTTGGAGGAGTTCTGCAGGGTGGTGGGAAGGAAGGCACAGCCCTCATTGCAGAGGACAAGCTGGATGGCCTGTGAGGTGAAGGGACACACTGAGCAACTTGACAGGTGTTAACCAACATCTCCAGCACCAAGTGTCAAAGCTGACTCTTCTCTCTCTATTCTCCAAGAAGCTTTCTGGAAGGGGAAGACTTGACAATTACACCTTGGTCACTTTGAGGCATCTTCTCAGCCCACTTTACAATGTCAGGATCCTGAGTCATCTAATATCTAAAGTGGTTTTGATCCATTGTCTTGAGTTCCCAGAGGACACTTGCTTTTCTTTATGGATGGTTACCAAATACCTGATCACCAGCATAAATACTGCTTAGATGTCAATGGCAAGTGCATAGAAATATATTTGATATTAGCAGCTAAAGGCAATCTTCTTCCTATAATGCATTCTTTAACAAATACCTGTTCCATTGCTCCTCCTCATTCCTGTAAAAATAGACTGTCACTTGACTTTTTTTTTAAAAAACACACTTTGCTTAAAGCTTGAAAACAGCTAGCTAAGTATCCTGAATAAACTCTAGAAACAGAATTAGAATGGTATAAAAATAAATAATTTTGGGCAATTACAAGCTAACCTAGCCACACACAGTTTTTTCTTTCCCCCTTCAGACATAATGCAACCAAACAATGAAAGAATTTCCACATTATTTTCAAATGCTTAGCACACTTCATTTGAATTTCTCAGTACCTGCAAATTTAAACTCTGAGGGCACTAATTATCCTATATGAGAAGGGTTTATTGTCATTAATGTTGGTGGGAGTTAGGCCCTGCACACTGGGAGCGAGATTTACTCCTTTGCAAAACCTGTTTTATTCAGGTGCAGTTGCTTCAAAGTCCTTTCCTTACCATGCAGCCTATGTTCAATGCAGAGAAGCTCATTATACCAGTTACATTCATGATGACACCAGATGTTCAAATTGAATACTCATGAGAATTATTTTCAGGCTTCCTATTCACATAAAACTTGGTGGCGAGCAATTAGTAAATGGGAGGTTGCTAAAAAAAAAAAGGAAAGAAAGAAAGAAGGAATGAAGGGAGCCTCTAAGAAAGATGGAGAGTGACTATTTACAAGGGCATGTAGTGACAGGACAAGGAAGAATAGCTTCAAACTGAGAGCGAGTCTAGATTAGATATTAGGAAGGAATACCTCACTGTGAGGGTATTGAAGCCCTGGCACAGGTTGCCCAGAGAAGCTGTGCATGCCCCATCCCTGGCAGTGTTCAAGGTCAGGCTGGAACTAGATTATATTTAAGGTCCCTTCCAACACAAGCCATTCTACGATTCTATGAGTCTATTAATAGCAATTTTGTCCATCCCATAGCGGACAGACCTCTTCACGTTTGAGAAACAAAAGCATTTCTCTGATGAGAGATTTTCTCAGTTTATAAAATTTCTCCCTGCTTAGCAGGCATCAGCAATATCACTGCTCTTTCCTAGGTTTACTACACATGTGGCTCACCAGTAATTTATGAAGGCTTATTATTTCTTGTGTAATGAAGCATATGTCTTTGCAAATACCAGAGAAGGTGCAGGGAACGGGAGGGCCAATTATTGCCCAGCTGGGACTAATAACAAAAAGTTGTAGGCAAATGCTGGCTCTGCAGGGGACTAAGAATGCCCCAGAGAGCAGTGCTGCCAACTCCTGTGGTGTTGACGAGTCCCATGATATCTCACATTTTATTTAAAGGCCTAGAGAGATCATTACCTGAAAACCTCTGGTTAAAGTTTCTGGAATAGTGGTTTCCAAACTTTCTAGACTGTGGATCAGTATTGGCTCTTCCTTTTTCATCATGCTCTCACAAACTGACTTAATTAAAAACACTAACAAGACCATTTAATCTAGCTGTTTTAGCCAGCCCAAGGAATAAAAATGTAGATTACTTGCTACAGTCTTACAAGTGATCATTGACTCCAGTGATCAGTTTGGTATCACCGATCTAGACATCATGGCTGCAGAAAACCCACTTGAACGTGATCCAACTTCCTCCAAAGGGCTGCAAAGATGCAAGATTAATTCCCTACTTTAAACCAGTCTTCCTACCCCTCTCTTTGTACCTTCCTCTCTTTTACCTTTGCAGTGGTTCTGTTCAGTTCATCTCCAGCTTTAAATACATCCATCCATCTATTTGCTCATTTGTAATTCCCACTTGCCTGACATGGCCAGATGTTTCTCTCTTCCCTCACTCATACTTATTTTGCAGCACATTCTCTAGTCCCACGTTACCCAGTTCTGTCCCAGGTAAATTGCAGCATTAAGTGTTTTGGACTTTTCCTACAAAGATGTCACATCACATTACTGAAACGAATATTTGGAATTTGGAAGAGACCACCTTGTTACAATAATATCAAAGCCTGACACATTTTAGGTCTATTTTACTTGACAGCATCTCTTTGGAGAGCAGGAATCTACATAGCTTCTAAATGATATTTTGACAGCTGCTAGTTAATCTGCCCCACTGAGACCAGTCTCTGCAGGTCACCTCTTTAAAGCAAAGGGCCCTTTCTTCCTCTATGTTTTGTGTTGTATTTCTTCTACCACCACCCATGATTCGCACCAAGACCAGCTGACTTGGCATCTGTATAAGGGGAGACAGGAAAGAGAAGATGTGGCTCTGCACAGACATCTGTGATGGGTGGACTTTAGTCAAGTTGGTTAGGAAGAAAGCCATCATAGGAAAATGTAAGAGTATAACTTTGATCAAAAATAGTAGCAATTTTCAGATATTTTCAAAATTCACAAAAAAACACTTAACCTTTTATTAGTGTATTTGGTTTGTGATGAGGTGAATTTTTCTGATACTTTAAGTTTACCAGTAATTGCTGCCTCAGTTAAATATGATCAGTCAAGTAATAAATCTCTTTTAGAGGTTCTACCTTCTTTCCTAATTGAGAAATAGGATTGTTACAACACTTTTACAGAGACTGTTCTTTAAAGATGCTAGCAAAGAAGTGGCTTTTTCCTCTAATCAATATTTTAAAAATTACTGTATTCGTGTAATACCAAAAATGAGCAGAGATTTTAGTCTTGAAGGTGAAGGAAACAAGAAAATAAGAAAAGTGCTGGTTACTGGGGAGATACCACATGGCACTGATGACTGACTCCCACACCAGTAATGAAAAATGCTGCTTGTACTACTGGTGCTTTGCAACTGAGGGTACAGACATCTGAAGTCTGCATAGCAGAAGAGATGCTGATGCATGCTGAGTGTTTAATATATGTTGCATATATTAAACCTTACATATATTGCATAAAGGAACTGTATGCATGCATGTACATAAGACACAGAAATCACTTAGGATATTCAAGGATTACTGTATACAGGTAAACCTCCATGTAGGTGGGTCACCGATGGTTGCTTCTTAGGAGTCCAAGTGCCGCTTATATTTTTACTCAGACTCAAACAATCAACACTGGCACTTACAGACATATGGCTGCATCACTGCTGTTGGCATTTGAACTAGGAACTGCATTCAGGCTCAGCACCACTGCGATAACTCAAAGAAAGTAATCTGTAGGATTTATGAAGAAAATGCCATTGCTCCTTGGAAACAAACTTGACAGCGCGCACTTGAATCCCTCAATTTGTCACATTCATTAGGGAAGAAAGGGCTGATCTGAGTGGTTTAAATGACTGTGGTGATTTGAATTGGTCTGATTTATAACAGGCAAATTTTGTTCATAAATGTAAAATGCTTTCTATAAATGTGAGGACAAACCACTTTCGAACAAAATTCTATTGCACCTTAAATTGCAGGACAGCATTTATCCAGCTATCTCTCTGACCTAGTAGTGGATTAGAGGGCTGAGTTAATTTTTCTTTTAAAATTGTGCATAATACTGAAATACTTGCTCAGTTACTTTTGCCTTAGATAAAAATGGATTTTAAATGAGAATACATTTTTACCCTTTTATGCCTTGGAAGGCATAAGCAAATGATGACATGAAACTTGCAATGTTTTGACCCTCACATTCAGAGACAGAATTTCTGGAGCAATTTATCCCTTATGTGAATGGAAGGGTGTTCAGAAGAGCTGTATCTGCAAGCCAAAACATCTTTTTCTCCACTCCATTCTGCTTCAAGAATATTCAGTATATGCAAATAGAGGCCACTGTGCTTTTCCACAATTTAACGTTTAGCAGGTATTTTCTCAGCTTCTGAAAAATAGAACGTGTTGCAAACTTGCAAATAACAGGGTTCTACAGAGCTTAGTTAGGTACTTCTAGGCCTTTCAGAAACAGACATTTTATTGAAATTTGCAGAAAGCGTGTAGCTTTGAAGAGATAAGTGTGAAATAGTCCTTGTACCAGATTTTCTGAGTAAGCCACGACTTAGGACATTTTATCTGTGGGTGTTGAGCAGAGCGTGAGAGCAAACATGCTGACCAGCAGGGAGTAGCTTGTAGGATCAAGGTTTTACAGCACAGACATCTCAAAATCTTTCAACAAAACATTATGAGACAGATGACTATCTCAGAACAACATAGGCAGAGTTATTGCTTTTTATTATGTTCTTCCTCGACTGTTAAAAATGCTCACTAGTCTCCGGACAAATTTAAGAAGGAAGATAAGTCTGTATCTGACACATGACAAAGAAGCAAAGAAGAAAGTGGTGTTAGGAGCCAGCAACCACCCAAGTGCCTTCAGAGAGATATCTGGTTGACATGCGAGGTGGGCACTTGGCTGTTGTAGAAGCAGCCCAGGAATCACTGCATACAAGTGCTGTAAAGATGTGCTTGCACAGTCCTTGTACCCAGTAAAACTTGCAATGCATCAAATATTTGTAGGGCTGGATATATAAACAAAAGGTTGCAAACTATTTTGCCTGTTGAAAGGCAAACAAACAACAAAACACCCAATAAAAATTCCTAATTTAAAAACAAAACAAAACCAAAAGACACCACCAACAAAACAAACTACCTCTCTGTGTGCTGGTGTTCAAGGGTTCACACGGGAACTACTGGAGAGCTTGAGTAAAATGGTGTGGTATCTAGTTCTTTAGTCTGTCATTTCACGTCCTACAGGACAGTTCTTTGTTTTCTCTTCTCTCTGCCATGAATCTAAACCCAAATAAGACTAAAAGAAGATCACTCACCTCCAAGAAGCTTTGAATCCACTTGGCTTTCAAATTTATGAATCAAATTCCACAATACACTTGTAATGATAATGCTATACTGTGGATATGTGTCATTAGTAAGAAGCTTATTTTCTTGAGATGGCCTCTAGCCAAAATAAGAGTGAGACGTCATGAAACTGCTCTGAATCTAAGATTCATTCACCAAAGTAAAACAGTATCACTAGCAGTAGTTTGGGGAGTTCTGTAGCAGAAACTCTACTGGGTGTGTTTTTAACTCCTGGCATGCAACCACATCACAGATTGCCAGTCAGCTGGACACACAAGGAAGCAGAAGATTCATACTTTGAAAACGAAGCTTTTAATGCTTTGGAAGCTTCAGCCACCCTTGCATGTCTCACGACATAAGAACACTCCCCAAACCTGCAATTATGAGCTTAGAAGCTTGTACTGACATTAGAAAAGACTCTGCTTTCTGATCATTGTCTCCTCTGACATGTTGGCAATGGCTGATGATTCCTGGAAATAACGGTGAGTAAGAAGGCACCTAAATTTCCACCTCAAGCAATATCTGCAAGCTTGTCTGATGCGCTGTGGTGAGAAGCGCTTCTAAAAACAACAGGGCACGAAGGGCAGCCTGATTAAGAAAATGTAACGCCAAGATCTCAGTTTAAACACTAATAGAAATGATCTTTCATTGGAGGCCAGAAATAACATTTAGGCTAAAGCCACTCTTGAAGGAATCTGTTCTTTGTGCTCTGTTCAGAGTCAACCATCTTCACTGTTATAAATAGGGCTCATTCCCTTGAAGGCTAAATATGAAAGAAAAAGCACACAAGTTTTATATTGGAGAGGGCACTGTAAGGAAGGTCACTTTATAGAAAGCATGAAATGTAATTTGGAGAAGAATGCTAATACCAGCTATATCAGATTGTGAGGAAGCTGAAAACAGCATATGTTCTAATATTGTCTTTTATTGATTTTGCTGCCAACATCCCACTTCAACAATGTTACAGCTGCACTTCAGGACTCTTAATGGAGGGGGATGGAGAAAATCAATATACAGAGCTTGCTTCTGCTCCCATTGAATTCAATGTGAGTTTCATTATTAACTGCAATGAGAAGAGGACAGAGTTCAGACTGTTTCATCACTTTGTGTTTGTTTATTCTTTCCCCTTTTATTTAACCTCCTAAGGGACAATGTGTATTTTTATCCTATGTTTTAGAAAAGTCCCATTTAAATAGGGCAATCCCCTATCAAACTGTAAGTTTACATGTTAGAAATGATGCCGTGCTTTATGAAACCTAATGAAAAATTATAGCCTGTATCCTGGATTGGGAAAGTTATATTAAAAGATAAAGGATTTGAAATAAATTCTAATAACAAAATCATTTTTTTCTTAAAAATATTTTCATTCCAATATGAAGCAAGTAAAAGCAGTTTAGTTTTCACTGACTTGTAAAATATTACTTTCAATGTACATTGTTTTCTCTATTACAAATAGACGGGATGCACCTGAGCTTCTTTTTGCTATTATTTTGATGCTATTTACACAAAATGAAATATGCTAAAATTATCTCCAAGAATTATAAGCATCATCTTAATTCCAACAACATGCTGTTAATTTTGTTCTAGCATGAATGCAAAACATATTTTAACATGCTGTCAAAATGAGACACTAAGAATGTCAATAAAATAACACTAAAATAAATGTAAATTTAGACTGCTGTCACAAGTGGCTGCTTGGTTTTGTGAAGATGTTAGGTTGCTATAGCGTTTTCCATAGCAACTTTGCATCTTATTACATAAATAATCCCTTAGTGTCCTTAAAGCTTACTAAAAACAGGATTAAATCTATTCTCATATGTAATGATCCTGCATAAAACCTTATCAGTATGAAATACATAGAAAACTTGATAAATTGTAATCTAGATAATAGTATTTCTGGCAGCGGAAAAGCATCAAAGCACAACAGACTTGTTTTGTAGTAAACAGGACATCGTCCTACACCCCATATTAGGAAAATGCCTTTGAAGTGCCTGTTTCCTCTAAAATTTGCAAGTTAGATTAACCCCTTCAGTGCTGCACCCTCAGGAGCAGCAGAGACCTCCATCCCGGAGCCTATGTGTTGTACATGATCCGGAGGAACTGGCCCAGTACCTTGGGACAAGGCTGTCTTTATTCCCCAGGGAGCTAGTCAGCCCTGATTCATCAAGACTTTTCTGCCAAATTCAGCTGCACAAGAAGCATTATTAGAGGCAAATGGACTTAAAACCAGGGGCATAAAATTAGGCCCCTGCCTACATCCTTGCTGAACTTCAGCCTATTTTTGTAAAAGCTGTGGGAAAAATGGAATGCGTTTTATGGCACAAAATTGGAGCCTGCCTGATGATAACAGCTCTGAACTGGCACGCTGTGAAAGACACTGAAGCAGACTTTTCCCAGCATAGAGGGAGTAATCAACTTGTGCTGCTTTCTAGTGATCACCCCTGATGATTCCAGGGAGCAAAGCTGATTGTCTGCTGTGTCCAGAGCATTTCCATTCGAAGGGAAGTTACTCTGCTCACAGAGCTCAAAAGGGTTGTTCAGTTATCGTCTCTGGCCAGAGAGGGGATGGTGTCACTACAGTGACAATTCAGAGCCTCACATTTTAAATATGTTCTTTTCTTTGAGAGTGCTTCTAAAACCTGGTTGGTAGCTTCTGTTGACAGGGTTTATTTTTTCGTCACTGCAAGGCTGCTTATGACACCAGCTGCTGATGGCTTTGAAATGGTACCACTTTATTTAAGGAATAAAAAGCAATGCCAGCCCATTAATTTCTAAAGTAAATATATTTTATTACTTTACATTAAGTTTATCAATAAGTGTTTAAAAGGACAATAGGCAAATTATGGGTTTGTTAAATACCAATGAAATCTGATGCTAACAGGTTCTGGGATGGAGAGGTAATGACAGAAAAACAAATCAGACTTTTGTTTGAAACAAAATCTCCCATAAACCCAAAAGGTTAGTCTTACAAGAAAGGAAGGGAGAATTATCTGATCTCTGAGATCAGGAGGAAGAAGATCTGACATGAGATCTGCTGTGACACTTGTTCAGTTGGAAAAACAGGAAGACCAAAGCTCAGCTCCACACAGCTGGGGCTTGGCGATTTCTACTGAAAGTTTTAACAAGCAATATAAAGCTTTCCTACCAGTTTAATCCACCTATAAAACACAGTTTCCGTTCCATGTGTGTATCACTGCATTCACAAAAGCCTTAGAGAAAGCAAAAAGAGGATTGAATTGCAGAGAAAAGATGAATAAGCATCACACAGATCACTCTGGTGTTGTTTCAGGCTTTCCCTGAAGACTTGCCAGGCTTGCAACTTTCAAGACAGACTTGTAAACAATATCCCAAAGCCTGTTTTATGCTGTGTGGACCAGGGTGTGATTTTCAAATACTGACTTTTACAAGGACTTACACTCGTCTGTGAGATGGACTGACCACTATTCAGACTGTCTCTTACAGAAGTGACATAGCTGATGCTGCAAACAGGACAGATCAGTTCAGGACAGCATTAAAGATCCAACTTCAGTGTTTAAGTTTGGCACCTACTTTAGGTATGTTTGAAAATGCTGCCATAGAGGATGTCCTCCCTAACTTGCAAAGCAGCACCAATCTTACATGTTCAAACTGGGCTTGCATTATGTAACTTGCAATTTATTATTTTCACACAGTCCCTGAGATGTTATTAAGCTACTTCATCGCAGGCAGTACAATGGTGGTGAACTGCCCCAGGGGTCCAGTGTGTAAGCTATTGCAAATCTGTTGAGCTGCAGGGAGGCCTTTGCCAAGAAACTTATCATCCATGTGGACAGAACAGAAAGTAGTTGAATGAAAGGAAGAACCATTGACTCCATTTGATATTAGAGAACTGAGATAATACAAATTCATTGATTAGTCCAGGCAGGGGATATGTAGCAGACCTGGGATTTGGCCTAGAGCTCTGGAATCCCAGTCAAACACCTTAATCACACAACTATCCTTCCTGCACCCCTCTGTGAGCACAGTGCATTTCTTTCTTTTCTGCAGCACCAGCTCCAGTCTCTCACTGAAGTTGGAGTTGCTAGAATTAATGGCATGTTGCTGTGTACTGCAAAAGCAAAAGATTAACTCACCTCCCCTTACAGTAAAATTACAGGTGCCTTGTAGGCATAAACCAAACTCCAGCTCTTCTCCACAACACACATCTTCACTAATTCTTAAAATCACTTTCGAGGCTTTTACATGTGCTTCCTAACTCCCCATGCCAGCAGGTGGGAGAGGAAGCATCCATAAATCCTGATCATTCCGAAGATTTTTGTATATCCTCTAGACTCCGGTACTGAATCTTCTTTTTCTCCCTTGAGCTAATGCTTCAGTAGCTGCATCTTGACTTTCAAATATATTAACTGAGGTGCCAATCATCGTTATTTTTTTCTTAGCAATCTTCCAGCTTTACTTCAGCAATCCTCTTGTATCTTTCAAACTCCAAAATCCACATTGCAGAAAAATCACTGTTTAAAGGCTGAATTTTGGAAAAAAAAAATTTAAGTAATAGCTGGTCCCACAAGTGAGATTCACTCAGTCTCAGGTTAGCCTTTTGCCAGCTTTCCCTGGAATGCAAATGACTTTTAGTCTGTGAAACCAGGAGGATTTCCTATAAACCAGGCACATATGACAGTTGAACCAACATACTGGATAACCCCCGGGGGTTCTTCAGGGTATCCTTGCAGCAGTTTGAGATGATCTCCAACATAACAGACAAGTAGTGAAGCCTTCCTTTTCCTTGAAGAGTCGGTTTGCAGAATAGAGTAGGGTACTGACTGGGGAGAATGACCTGTAAAATACCTGGACTAGAAGGTCTGTGTGCAGGTGGCAGTGGCCCAGGCCTGCAGTGTGGACTAGGGGGTGGAAGACAGGTTTAGTAGATTGGAGATGCCACTTTTC
Organism: Gymnorhina tibicen; assembly: GCA_013399875.1. Lineage (NCBI taxonomy): Eukaryota > Metazoa > Chordata > Aves > Passeriformes > Artamidae > Gymnorhina > Gymnorhina tibicen. Next base: position 1,164,250 of record VXAZ01006690.1, on the reverse strand, counting down.
ATTCCAGCTCTGCCACTGAGTCACTGATAGCAATAAATCAAGTTCATGAACAGCTAGCAGAAGCACAATTTGCAGATGAAAGAAGGGATTTGAGTCTAGAATGGAGGGACACACTTTGCAACAGGTACCTATGGACCTGTTCTGATTGTCGCAAGACCAAATCTTCCCAAACAAAGGTCGGTTTCTAACAGGCACCATGATTTGATCTCTTGCATGACATAACAGGTAGCATGACTTGAAGAAAAATGCAAACTATTCTTAGTAACAGGTTATTCATCCCCAGAAGTTATTGTGTGCTAGGGTGTCAGCTACCTGCAACATTCCTCTGTGTCCTGCTTGCAGCTGGGATAGAGTTAATTTTCTTCCTAGTAGCTGTGTTTTGGATTTAATATGAGAAGACTGTTGATAACACACTGATGTTTTAGTTGCTGCTAAATAGCACTTTCTTTAAACCAAGAACTTTTCAGTTTCCCATGCTCTGCCAGTGAGGAGGTGCACAAGAGGCCTGGAGAGAGCACGGCTGGGACAGGTGACCCAAATTAGCCAGAGGGATATTCCATACCACAGAGCTGCTAGTATGCTCAGTATATAAACTGAGGGGAGGGGCACATTGCCAGTGGGGGACAAGCTGGTCATCCATCAGAGGGTGGTGAGCAATTGTGCATCACTTCTTTCTCTTGGATTTTATTTCCATCTCTCGCTCCTTTTCATCATCATTACTACTACTATTACTACTATTATTATTATTACCATTATCATCATCACTATATTTTGTTCAATTATTAAGCTGTCCTTATGTCAACTCACAATTTATTACTTTTTTTCTGATTCTGCTCCCCAGTGCACTGGGCTGGGGGAGTGAGCAAGCAGCTGAGTCATGTTGCCAGCTAGGTCAAACCACAACACTCTAAAACCCAGACTCCAGCAGCTCTGGACAAGCATTCAAGCACTGAAGTACTTCTTCATGGTCTCAGGGCTTAGATATGTTGCACTGTGTTTTCAAACGGGGGCTGCACAAGAATGGGGCTGGAATACACCTTCTTTTTCTCATGGTGATTAACAGGTTTCTATTCAGATATCCTAGAGGAAAGTTTTCATTCTAACTACCTAGCTGTGAGAAGATGTGACACATTCAGTGTGCTTTCTTCCAGGAAAGAAGAAATTATGCTGGGATACTCCTGAAACTGCACTTTACCTAGACAGAATGAGGTCTTAGAACCCATTTTAATTGTTGAATTAATTAAGCCTTCTTGTACTAGAAGTAACTTAACTAGGCAAACCACTGAAGAAAAGACCTGACACAGGTGTTGCAGCCTGAGGGAACCTCTGTCACTTATTATAGCTTTGGGGTGGTAACTTCCCATAGGCTTGCTCAAACTGCCAAAAAAGGCAGGCTGAAAAATAATGTCCTCAAGAAAATTGTTGGACTGGAAGAACATGCAGTCCAGAGCTCTGGAACCATCCAAATCAATTTATCATGTCTCATTGCTTCAGCTACTTTTGGATTTAGACTTTTAAGCCTTTATGTGTGCATGCTGTCCTTGAATAGAAGAGGCACAGTATCTTCATGTTATTCAAGTCTTGCTCTTCCCATGGTTAAGTATTTAGACAAAATTTTTAAGAAAAGGGGTTAAAAATAAAGAAAGTGACAATGTTTCCTTACTGTGCAGGATGGTTTCTTTGTGACAAAAGACTCTTTAAAATACATTCTTCATACAACAGAGGTTACTGTGAATACAAATAGCCACTCCAGTGAGATAAACTGGTGGTTCTGGAATGACATACTCAGAAAGAGAGGGGAAAAAAGAAAAAGAGAAGGCAGCTAACACAAATAGTTATTTTAAAAAATGTCAGAAGATGGAAAGAAGAGTCACATTTCTGTACATAAGAATAATAATAATAAAAAAAGTCCTTATCTCAGTTTGTTTTAATTTACCAATGTTTTATACCCAGTAGCTCCTTTGGTTTAACTCCAAGTTCCCTCTATTGTCATTGACAGAAACACCAAATGCACTTGCTCTAGCTGAGAGTGTAGTGTTGAAAAGAAAGCCATAACATTAATGTTAGAACTGGATGACTATGTATGCATCAGGATGGATCAACTCCACTGAGTTTAAGAGGATGATGAATGGTACAACAAACAATGATGGACACGTGCTCAAGTGGATTCATAGTGTTAAATTTTGATTTAGAATGCAACACAGTACTACTGGGTTTGCTCAAGTGCCCACATTGTAACAATACAAATAACCTGAAATTGTTTGGGATAGAATGCTGTAGAAATCTAAGATATCAAAACTTTTGTCAGTAATGTCCTTTTTCATGCATGAAAACCAAACATGCTTTCCCGTCTCTGATGTTACAAAATGAATGACCAGCACAGCTCTGCCCTAAGCATGCATATGGTAAACCTGGCTGAATTGATAAGTATTACAGTGCAAAATGTTCCTGCTCCTCTTCTGGCATGCATGTATGTATTTCTGGCTCTACCTTCCTGTTGTTAGTTATAATGACTTTTCTCCATGAGAGTGGACACAGTCAGTGTGAAATGATTAGACAGGCATAAAAATTGCTGATTCCTAGCAGTTCCTTGTCTGCAATGACCCACTGTCTCAGCTTCAAACACTCTGCTAATGGTATCTAGAAAATACAAATCCACACAATTAGCCCAGCAAAAAATTAAGGCTGCCCTTTACGGTTTTTATTGTTGCATTTGTCTTCCAGGAAAAATATTAGATCTCCCTTCAAGAGAGATGTCACAGTAAAAATTTCTTTGCTAGAATGACACTCCTTCCTTTGGTCTTTACTTCTGGAGACCTTCAGTCTCACACAGAATCTTGTCACAGGTGGAACCAAAGAGTTCTCTCTGTAAGTTTGAATCCACACTTTTCGACTGGCATACATAAATGACTTGAAATAATTTTTAAAGGATGAAATCCTTTCCTTTCGTACTATGGTGCCTGTATGAAAAGGACTAGATCAGGATTACCCTAATGGAGACTCAGTTTATTTCCACGTCATTCCTTCCTTCTTTATTTTCCTGAACATTCACTGCTACCTGGCAGTTTCTACTCATGCTTTGGCTTCAGCTCCTGAAAATTTCATTCGTTACATGAGTGTCTAAACAAGCAAACCCTTGTTAGCAACTCACAGATTATGAGCCAATGCCAAGAAATAGAGCAAAGCATACATCTAGATCACGTTGCCAGTTAGTAACTCTGGCAGCTTCTGAGCCACCTCTTGGTGACCATCCTGGATAGCAGAGTATTTGTAGAAGGCTGAAAAAGCTGCTTTTCTCATTCACATTACATGCACCCTTGTTCTTAGACTCATGATAGCCATCTAATGAGTGTCTAATTCATGCAGAATGCAGTACCGTATTCTGAAATTGGTACCCTTAGAAAGGCAGTATGCAACCAAAAATCCCCACCGTTAAAATGCTGTTTCTTTTATAGAGATTAGAGTTATTATGTCTTTGTTGGAAAGAAAGGTAAGGCTTAGAGAATACTGACCAAAGCCTAACTTGAACAGGTCTCATAATAAAACATCGTTACAACCATGGAATGAAATGCTGTCATGCAAAACTGCAGAGAGTGCAGTAAGGAAACAAAATGCTTCCAGCCAAGGGCAGAACTGGAGAATTTTTATCATTATAGAACATAGCAGGTGAGAGACATCTCCTAGAGACAGCTTGCATCATTCAAATAACTAATTTATGAGGGTTTAAAATAAGATACTGTCTTATATAATCGGGTATTAACATGTCATTTCCCATATGTAAGTTTTTGTTTGCTTTTAATAAAACGACACTTGCATATATTTACCTGAATCATCTACTCTCAGCTTTTTACTGGGATTGTCACCACTGTCATCATCGGACATTTCCATCTCCTCTTCCCGGCGGATTCCCATGAGCTGTTCACTGTGAGCATTTCGGAGCTCCTAAAATCCAAAATTACCTTTTGTCAGTATTAACTTCCATAAAGTCATTATGCATTATTTAGTATCTGTTTTTAATACTGATCTGATTTTAATTATACATAATTTATCATTGTAATCATATTTATTTGTATGAATATTTATAACAACAGAAGCACAGGGAGTCCTTCCTGTGAAAGAACTGAGTTTATCAAAGGTAACTCTCAGGGAAAACAAGAGAAAAAGTGACTTTCCATGTTGAGTGATCTTTAGGTCTGCTAAACATATGAGAATGTTTTAACAGCAGGGATAATACTCAAAATTGGTATATAAAGCAGACTGATAAGGAAATTTTCAGCCTGCTAAGGTATAGCTAGTTCTTGCTACTCTGCCACTTGGGGTATGATTCATCTGCCAAATGTAGGTGTCTCCCAACACACAAAGTTGTATTTACTAGAAGGCACCCTGAAAGTGCCTTGTTCTCTCTGCTGATTGCAAAGGGAGCTGAGAGCAGCCAGTGCAGATGAAGAGCTCTGTATTGTAAGTGCCTAATACTGGTCAAAGGAATCTCACCCTCTGTCCCTATGCCCAGATTGCCTCGTATTTAAAAGACTCAGTCCCATAACGCTGGCCTGAAAATCTTTGCATCTTGATCCAAAATGAGTGGCAGTAGGGACAGCTTGGTCTCCGGGTGACCGCTGCAAGTGCAGGCAGGCAGCCCCCGCACATGTCACCAGGAAAAGGATCAGCAGGCACGCGGGCTTTGTAGGAGTCTAGACGGTCTTTGTTCCGCGTAGAAAAGCTGGCGCGGGTGTCGCGGCTGCCTTTTTAATGGCAGCACTGAGAAGATTGAGAGGACTCTATTTTGTCCTAATAATCCTGTCAGGTGTAACATGGGGATGCTGCACTGTGATTAGTGTAGGCTTTGTCCATCCGCAGACAGCTAATTTTTCTGCCAACAAAGAGCTTAATTCCCAAAGAGGTGGTTTGAAATCTTTGAAACAAGGGAGAGTCGTGTGGAAGGAGGAGACAGCATTGAGGAGCCCGACAACAGCTCTGTGCAATTAACAATAATCTGTCAGAGCGGGGCTGCGTGTAAAAAAGGGAAGGCGTTTCTCTTGAGCTGTACCCTTGGCTCATCGACGGATCTCAAATATTCTGAAAAATGTATCTGTGCCCATTAATCCCAGCAAAGGCAAGGAATCTAATTAGTGGGTGTTTTATAGGAGAATGACTTCAAATTAAAAAAAAAAATTTAAATTCTGAATTGTTAACTAGTGTCTAATGAAATCAGAAGTGCCTCTGGAAGAAATCAGCAAGCCATTTCTGAATTCCTTATTGGAAAAGGCCACCTGCACTTTTTCCTGGGGAAGTGTACTGCATACATGAGCAGACATCCGCTTACATTTACTCCCTCATTAGTGGACAAATGTCCTTGATGCATCAGGGTCTACATATCAGCAAAGTCAATAATTTTCTATGAAGAATGTCTGTGTGTATGAGTCTTTTCTTTGGGCTTGGGTTTCTAGCAAAGCTTTGCTAAATTCAAGAAAAAAACAGAAGGTGATCAAGTAATTAAACAAATCATAACATCATGGTTAGAAGATACGATTTAAATCAAATATACCATTTGGTATAATTCCATCACATTTCATATCTGAAAAACAGGCATTTCCAAAATATATTGGTTTAGCTAGATGCTTTGCTTCATTTTGAATTGTTTTAGTTGTCCTTTTCTTAGAAAAACAAAAGGCAGTAAAGTTTGAAAAAAATGAGTAGAGAATGAACATTTCTGGCAAGTCCAACTCTTACACATTTCAGTTTATTAAATATTTAGAAACCAGCAAATGAATGACACACCACATCCCTTTACAGAAAGTTAGTTTAAGAAGGGATGATCTTATTATAATTAAAATAATCTACTAGCAAATAGTATTTTCATATTTCTCTAAAAGACAAGGCAAACCTCAATCCCCAACTTCCCAACTTTCAATTGAACAAAGGCATTATCCATTATGTATATGAAATATTTGTGAACAAAATGCAAAATACAGTTTGTACCAATAAATTATGCTAACATTTTATTTTAAGTGTCCCATTATTGAAGTAATTTGGTATTCACCATAATGGCACTGATAATAAATTCATTTGGTATTCATGTGGATGTTACATTTAGTGCCATTGGTATTCAACTGTAATTTAGCATTACTTAATGGACACTTAAAATGTTATCCAAATGATTTACATCACAGCACTTCAATGTTTCTCAAACTAAGTGTACAACACTTATTTTACAAGTGTACTACAAAATAATTAAATAAGTGCACCTTACCTTCTAAAGTTTTTATTCTGAGACAGAGAAAAATCATTTAGAGGACTGTGATAGTAACAATCAACACACTGTACTACATGAAGGTAAACCAAATGTATGTAAATTGCTCATATTAAAATTAAAAAAAAGGAAGAGGAAAGAAAGAAAACAAAGACAGCGGTACTTACTTTTTAAAATACAGGCTCATAGCGTATATACTGAATTAAAATTGAAAGCTGGATGACCAAAACACAGGATGAGGTCTAGCACTTCCTTTGCTGCCACTCACAGCAAGGGGAGTTAGAATCCCATTTCCTCTGCTCATGCTTATGACAGTCACACATGCATGGTCCCACATTGCTAACTCCGTGTGGTTGTATGATTACATTTATACTGGTTTCTTTGCAAGCATAATATTTAGAATCAATACAAGTGATGTATCTACTTTTTTAAAGATAAACATAGAACAAATGAGAAGGAATAGGTCACAGTTATGGACTTAATATGCTTAAGTCATTATTTAGGAGAGAAATTTTTTATTTTATTTTCACTCAAAGTCATCTTATAATGACCATAAGATGACACAGCAAAAAAAAAAACAACTTTGCCCCAGAATTCTTCTTTTAAAAACAGATCACGGTGACTCCTATATTCCTTATTTGAAAATATTGTTCCTAATTTCACTACTTCAGTTCATTATTTTTGATAGTAAACATAATCTTCTAATGACTTCCCAAATTTTGCATGAAAAATAAAAACACATTGCTCCCTGTCTTCATGTTATTTAATGACTACTATCATAATGAGAGCAGTGGGAGAAATTCATACTGTAGACGAGACTGTAAACGGCCAGTTGATTAACAGCTAAAATGGTAGCTGTAAATATTGCCAAATACACTATGTCCAGCTACAATCACACTTGTTTTGTGTCAATCCAGCTGTGAGATGATGGATAGAAAGTAAAAATAAAATCACCAACCTCAGAATGCTTTCGCCAAATGTCTATGTTCTTTCGCTGGGCTTTCGAGAAATGGTCCCAAGCTTTTTGTCTGGTAGAAGCGTTGAAAACGGCGACAATCTGCTCAACTTTGGTGAACAAGGAAGTCAAACAAGACAAGCAATTTATGTTGTGATCACTATAGAGAAGCAAAGCAAAGACACTAGGAGTCTATGGATGATGTCATTACTGAAACAACATCATCAATATCCATCCAATGATGTGTCTTTTGTACTTACATTGTATCAATGTTGGAGATGTCTCCCTTCAAGTCTGTCTCCATAACTTTAGTCTACACAACTTTTAACTATGGACCAAGAACCAGGCATGCAGCTGCTTCCCTGTGATGTCTGCTACCACTCCCTGTGCTGGCACACGCCTTTGCGTGTGAGGCAATAGGTGTGTGACTGCAGAAGTGACCCTCGAGACATCCCCCTGACACGTGTTCCCCGTGGCAGCGGCGTACAGATGGGCTGTACGAACGAAAGCATGGAAGGTAGGCAGGCTGTGCTTTGAGGGGTGACTATCTGATAGTGGAAACTTGTCAGCAGATGGGAAGGGCTAAACCATAGATCAACCCTGCACTCTGTGGCTGCAGCTGCCTCTTCTCCTCTATTCAGTATCAAAGGGCTCACCTGTGATAGATCAGTCTGTGCTGTCTCCATGGCCTATGTATGGTTACGTACATGAACGGACACTTTTTTCTTTCATATAAGATGAAGAAATGGGCTTCCCTCATTCAACTTTAATGAATTTGTTCTAAAGCCAAACATCAATATTTAGATTAATTATCTAGGACAATTAAGATCCTCAAGTTTTTAGTATTTGTTCATCTCAGTTGAGAAGCTTTTCTCTCAACACTCTTTTCTTTCTCTTCACTTCAGTTACAAGCAACGTTGTCCTTCCACAACAGTGACCTGTCTAAAAATGATTTGGCCAAGATGTAAGTTGCCTTGATCCCAGCACAATTAACTGAAGAAAACACCAATAAATCCAGATTTTCTACAAACAACCTCGGCTGTGCTCCTGAATGAGCATCTGTGCCCACCTATGAAGTCAAACTGAAAAATGCTTCAACTCTTTGACAAGATTCTTTGCTATCTATCTCTTCAGATTCCTGGGTGGAAACTGTCCTTTTTTTATCAGGTTGCAGCTTGCAGTAGTTCTTGCTCCTGTCACTGAAAAGTGGTGGTGGGAGTGCTGTAACACCCTCTGCCCTGCTCCCTCATCTTGACCGAGAGCTTCTCTCCTTTTTCCCTTAAGTTAGAGATGTAGAGAATCTTATCATACATAGCAACCTATCCTTCCTAAAATGGTGAGCTTACCTACTAAACCAGTTATGTATCTTTCACCTCTAGAACTGAAAGTTAATCTCACTAATTTGAGCACATTTCTTCTATTCTCTGGTTTTTTACCACTTTTGTAGGCTACTTGCAGATTCCAGAAGATTATAGCATTTTGAATGGAAGTTTTTCTTTCAGGGATGATTAATTACCTTCTAGAGTCATAGAAAATAATTGTAGTTCATTATCTTTTAAAATGAATATGTATAGGTAGTTTACAATAAAGAAAGTGCCTCAGACCTACTGTGATGATCTTATCCGTTGGTAATCCATTAAACTTTTAAAGGTAGATGTGATAATTTCAGCCCATTAGAACTTGCTTAGACTGAAGAGTGGATGTATCAAGGAAGTTATCCTGTGTATATTTTTTCAATTAATTTGAAAAGAATGAAAATGGTAAAGCACTCTGTTATTATGTGTATAGAAATTGAGGCTAGAATTTAATTACTATCGTTGTGTTGATGACCCAGGTGCTCAGAAAATTTTGCTTAATTAACAATCTGTTTTCAGTTTGCAAGTGGAAATTCAAGTAGAAGAGATTCACAAAGATACGAGGAAGAGCTGGTTTGCCATTTCCCACTAATAAGTATTAATAAGATCATCTGAATTTTGAAAAACATCTGAACTTTAAAGTGTTTAAATTCCATTATGTGAACAGGTGCTAAGATTTATCAAGAGTCATTTTCTGATCATTTCAGAAACTCTCCTCAGTGGAAATACAAGCTAGGAAGATGCCATAGGTTTTACTTGTATAATTGCAGTAGACAAAGTGAACATTAAAAGGATCTTCTTCACTTCCCTAACTTTTAGGAATAAAAAAAATGAAAGAGGTAGGACAGTATGAGTACAACACATTAAAAGTCAAGGCATTTAAAGAAACTTTATGAAACAGGCAGTGAGGGATAATAAAAAGGAAAAGGTAGAGGAGAATACTAAATTAGTATGTGTCAAGGACCAACATACCAGTGCTCTATTCAAAGAAAGTGTCAATGTATGTACAGAAATTTCAATATTCACAGCGATCTAGGCTACGAAGCATTGCAAATTCCAACATAAAAGGTCTCCAAGCATTACATTAGAGCTAAAGAGCAAGCAAGGCCGTGGTTTGACAGTACAGAGAAGTGCCTTCACATCTTTTTGTACTGCACCAAAATCCTGCATTCACGTGCTATGAGATGGCAATTCAATATAGACCTGCTCTGCCACATTTGTTCTTGTTGCTCCAAGACTCATTTATTTTCCCATAGATACGCTGAAAGCCTAAAGCTGGCACAACGCATGTGCTCTGGGAAATTGGAAGACAAGATATGATGTACCCGCTCCTGATCAGGATCAAATTTGTATGGGTAAGTGATCCAGCAGCACACAGCCCATAAGGATGGTAGACCCACCCTTAAGAAGAAACCATGAGAGGTTTATATTAGCTGAGAAACTCTCCAGTTAACTCATTTTTTTTCTGTGTCTGGGTAAAACTTGGCCAAAGAGAGGCCCCAGGTTTTGGGCTGATATCTCCAGAATCTGAGTGAAACAGTCTCACTGTTGACCATGGTTTTCAGATTATTTTCTGATCTCCAGGAAGAAATTTCCAAAACTATCTAACAGGTAATATCTATCTCTCTAAGGCACCTTGAACTCCAGAATGCACTCTACTGTCAACTGTGACTGGTAAGTAGAATTATTAAGTAACATGAAATATTCATTGTCAAACATCTGTTAGTGAGTTCTATGCTATATCAAATTTTCATTGACCATATGCAAAGCTGTTTCCTTACTAAATTAGGATTTAAAAAACCACATTGTTCTGGAAGGGTCCATAACATGTCATTGTTTTTCCCATCAATATAACTTACAGGATGTAAGTAATTGCATCTTTCCTAACGACTTATTCTGTGGCTGGTAATTTATGTGGCATGTTTCAGACAAAGGATTATTATCTAATTGTTTTTCTGCTGTGTTATAAATAACTAGAAAGGCTCAAACAACTAAGCCTAGAGTGATATGCAAGTACCAATGTTTAACAAATGTAATGCAACTACAACACACTTTATTAGAGGTGCCAGCTCATAGCTATATATATGTCTGTAAGTATATAAATAAAAAGTTTAAGCCTTGGTTTCTGCTGCCATAAAGAATGCTACCTGAAAAGGTATTGTTATCAAGTATAAATGCAAAATCAACCAGAAAAACTAGGAAAAACAGCAAAAATCCCTTAAACAATGCCTGCAGAAGTTGCATAGAAGATTGTATTAAATAGAAAACTAGAATATCTCCAGGGCAAGAGAATATTTGATACACGATATTTGAAAATTATACTACCAAAGAAAAATGGAAATCAACGAGAACCAAAGTGTAGTCTCATCTGCAGATTAAGAGGTAGAGAGAACACTTTTACCCTGCATTACATTTATCAAGCAGTCTATTTTAAATATATGATTGAGTGAAGGCTGGAATTTATCCCTGGGTTCAGAAGTCAAGATGTGCTCAATTTTTCCCTTGCTTATTACATTATAAGCTGCCATCCATATTATTTTATACTATATAATTATAATATATATAATTTATAATAGAAAAAGAAACAAAATAGAAACTGAAAAATAATGTGCTAGAATAAAAACAAAAGTCTTGGCTGGCAGATAATCAGATTTCATGTAGAATTTTACTCCAAATTCCACCAATTAGGGACACAGGATGAAAAAGGCTTTGCATTAAATTACTGCAAGTGTCAAAGTAGAATATATGGCAATTTAGCTCGGAAAAATTCTGTAAGAGTGGGACAGTTGACATGAAGGGTAAAAGAAAAATTCCACCCATAAAATTACAGTGTAAAGGAAACTGTTACAGTAAATGTATAACATGCTTTTCAAATATAGAGTCGCAGCACAAGGAGGATATAGAGTTGGCGTGGTTTGGGTCAGAAGCCTTGCTGAATTCTGACTAAGCTGCAGTCTGCCAATCGATTTGGCTTCAAGCCCAGCAAACCGAGGAATTACAGTAGTCAAGGCTAGATGCTATAGTGAATGAATTAGAGTCTCCAGGTCAGTTTTGGATAGGGAAGAGAATATTTTTGGCAACAGTCCGGAAAGGCATTTGGTAATGAACTGAAAAGAAATTAGCATTAAGTCCAAGGCTAAAATTGTGCATAGGTAAATGACATGTGACATTAGTAAGAGAAATGGTAGACAGATTGCAGAGTAATGAACATATATTGTTTTAATTAATTTGAGCCAAACATTCAGTTTTTTGGTTATGGTACTGTTTACTTTCAAAAAAGAATTTGCCTTTCTCACCTTTAGAGCTGAAAACCTGCCTCTCCCTGTTACTCTATTCACATGCCACAGACAGAGAAACAGATGTGATTGCCTTTGACTAGCAGAGGAAAACATAAGAGTTGGAAATATCACCCTGGAGAAGACTGCAGACAATGCAGGGGTTGGGTCCTAAAGTAAAGCATACCACAGGTCATCAGCTGGATACATAAGCAAAGGCCATTAGAGATTTGTATAATAAAGATACAGGTTTTCACAGCTATGCAGAATATTTCATCTTCCACAAATAAATGCCATAGTTGTTTCACTTTCGTTTTTGGTTTTGTTGGGGGTTTGTGTTTGGCAGTGTTTTTAAAAAAAACTTTTAAAAATCCATAGTTATCTGCAACTCCATCAGAGAAATTTGGTCTGCATGCTGCCCAGATGCCTGTAGGTTCCTTAAGACATGGCGTTAAGACATAACATGATAAAGGAGAAAACCATAGGACTTCACTATTATATCCCCAAATTCCACCTTTTTGGACAGATTGAGCGAATGGTGCTTGCAGTGATTTATCTCCCAAATCATTTTGCTGTGTGGGCGGTCAGCTTGCAAGGATGCCATTCCTCAACCTGCCCTACTACCAATAACTACATCTATACTAGTGACCAAAACCAGCCAGGGATCATTTTTGTTCGCTGAAACCAATGGGCATAACATGCTGAGTGTCTCTGCAGCAGCAATTCTTCTCTCTCCCCAAAAAGATGCTTTTCTGAGAAAGTACTTGCATCAAACTACCTGCATCAAACTCTAAACTGTACCACATTTTGTGGGAAAACACTAGCTGACCCAGAGCAACACCTTTCTTGCAGCTGAACAGTATGGGCCAGCCTGCCCCAGCTTAGTTTAATTTAATCCTGCAGACAGAGTCAGTGGGGTCATCCTTTACTAGCAGTCTCACCTTTTCTGCTCTCTGGTGCAGAGGTCTCAGCAGTGCAGAGAGCAATTACAAGACTTACCAGAGGAAGAAGGAGATTTTCCTCTTCCGTCTACCCAGCCTCACCTACCTGAATACTAGAAAGAATGTCCTCTCTCTAAATTATTTCTACATTTCCCTTTGACTAGGCCTACAGCATCTGAGACCAGGAGGGTGTGTGTCTAGGTTCATGCTTGGTTCCTCTTCCTGTTCCATCTGACTTAGACTGGTCCTAGTCAAATTGCTTGTGTGGGTTATTAAGAGGCTGAGTGAATGTCAATGGCCTATACCTGAGAGATGCAGGAAGAAATACTTCTTTCTAATACAATAAGCAGATCCTTCCACACAGACAAAGAACAAAAAAAGTACTTATACCACAACACTTACTATAACCCCATGTCTTGTAAGAATATCAAACCCCTGTGTCAGCAGCCATTGTTTTCCTTTCTTCTGTCAGCTAAGAAACCCAGTGGGGAACAGTGAAAGAAGGAGCATTATGGGGATACTGAAAGTGCCCAATTTACAGAATTCATACTGAAACCTGCGCAGTAACTTGTTTGAGGTATATATATCCACAACTGACTGTTCTAGAAATAGAAGAACACTCCCTGTTAAACTTTGAAATAAAAAAAATACAATTTAATTAAAGAGAGCCCAGTTTGACCTGCAAGGTATTGCTAGAAAATCCGTCTACAATTTAAGCTTTGAAAATCTTTTAGGTTGTGAAACGTGGTTTAATTTACAACAGAGAAACTGACAGCTTGGTGTAACCGCAAGAGCTGGCGCTGTGCCATGTGATAAATCACTCGGACTCAACAAGACCACTTCACCTTCATGTCATTTCTCAACAAACAGGAGCCTGACATCAGACCAGCACAACACAGTAGGGCAAGTACAAATGTACAGTACCTGCTCTTTCAACACCACCATCTTGCATTACAGAATGGACTTATGGACCTTGTGTTGACAACCAGAAAAAAACCCTAGAAAAACCTCAACCTCCCCCCACCAGTTCAAAGGAAGATGAAGTGAATGCTGCTTTCTTCATCAGCACGACACAATTATAAGCCATCCCAATGTACTGCATTTAATTAGCTGTTCTTTTATTTATTGTTAGGCACACCTTTCCTTTCAGTTCTCAGATATAAAAATAGCAAAAGTGGGAACAACCATGTTTGGTAAGTCTGTCCAAAAAAAGAACTCCAAGGGAACTCTGCTATGTGGGAACATCATAAATGGGACTAAGACATCGCAGGTCCCATTAAGTGAAGTAATAATTATGCAGGAATCTTGCAGATTAAAATGTCCCTAGGAGATGAGAAGGGCTATGTTTTTTTGGGGTATAATATGGTTTCTTTTGCTGAAGCAAAAGGATAAAGATGTGGATGAGGAGGTTTCAACAGCCATAGCCTCTTCTGGCAATCGAAACAAAAAATTGTCTCACATACTTTTGGGGTGAAATTTACTTCTCCATTTGTTGCCATACCTTATGTTCCCTTGCCTGCCACGACTTCTTCCTTCTGTATTTTTGTTCCTTCCTTCTGTGTGTGTCCATCTTTCTCTCCCACATGGTCTATCCCTCTCCAAAACTCTTTTCTTGCCCCATAATGCATCTGTCATCATCACAAACTACATCATTTGTAACAAATCCAGTGATCTGATATGAAGCATGACTAGTGCACACTGAAGGGAGCAAGTACTTCAATCACTCATAGTTGCATAGGATTAGTCGTGTTTATAAAGTTTATTCAATCACTTATAAGCAGTCTGAACAATTTTAGATGTGCAGACCACATGGTATGCATAGCCAACTCATGCTTTTGGGTGAAACCTCCACCTTTCCTTCCTTTCCCAATGTCATACTCTCTTCCCTTATCCTTTATTTCCATAGAAGATTTACAGCTCAATTCCGTGACTCATCAGGCCCTTACCCCTGTCTATACTCAGCAAGGCAGGTCAAAACCAAGCACAGATTTCCACGTGATTAAAGCACATGCTTCTTTGCCTTGAACCTTGTGTTGCCATCTAGGAGAACTGCAGATTCCAGGCAACTGGCATGAGTTGTCAAAATAGACTGAAATCTCTAGGAAGGCAATGCTTTTGTTTTTCTACAAAATACCATGCATATTTAATGGCCTACCTTAAAAAAAAAAAGGTCTTAAAGATAACAGAAAAGCTTCTGTTGAAATTCTGGCCATGCTTAAATCAATACCAAGATTTATATTTACTTTAGTTGGAGTGAAAGCTACAGACAATGGAAGGAATGCAGAAATTCGAAGAAAATGAAACACAGAGGAATAAGCTATGTGAAACATTACAAGTTGCAACCACAAAGGGTTATACTGCCAGAAAAAGGGGAGGAACTACAAGAATGCAAGGTAAAATAAAAATGGAGTCTTTCATCTCTGTCCTCTGCCACTGCCACAGCATCTTGTATAGAAATGCTTTTGAGAACATGTGTATATGAGACAGAAAATAGAAGGACAACTGAAAAAAGAATAGAGAGATCCAGCTGAGCTTTACTGACACATTATCAGTATAGAAACAAGCCAGGAGCACACTGACTAAATGAGCTAACAAAAGTGACTGGATGGATTGTAGACGTTATTTTGTATTTTATTTTTTTCTTTTTCACAAATGCATCAAGGTAGAAAGTAATAGCGGCAACTAATGACACGGATGATTAATTTCTTTATTTGTATTATAGTGGCATTCTATGACACCAACTGAGAACTGGGCTGCACTGTAAAAACACATTACATGACTCAATCTCTTTCACAAAGAGCTTAATGATGACCTAAAAATTGCACGTAAGGTAAGCTCATATTTTTGAATTAGTCAGTGACAAAGGAAAGAAAGACTGTAAGACTGGACAATTAAAGAGCAGGAAAATCCTTTTGAAAGTTCTTATTAATGTGGAGAAATTCAAAGAATACTCTGGAAAGCATGATTGTATATAAAAAGTCTGACTGCTAAGAGAATTTTAACCAGCATGCTTTCAATATCTGTAATGAAACTGGCTTCATTTTTAGTACTATGAGAACACTAAAAAGTGGAAGGATTTTTGGGAGAAAGGACTGAAGAAGTATGGAACTTAAAGCAAATCAGATAAGACAGGGATTTTAGTAATCACCATGATATCAAGGTAAATTCTATCTTTTCTAAAGCAAGAGAGCAACTTCTGAAGTGAACTTGAAAAGAGAAAAAAACCCGATGCCAATCATTTTTTGAAGAGAGCTCAAAAAGGATTTTTAACATTTTTCTTACTTTTTTAATATTAAAAAATGCAGATTCTATCTGTGAAGGCATCGATAATGTTAAAACAGATTAAATCATATCCAGGGAGATCAGAGAATGAAAATGAAGAAACCTGAAAGGAGGAGAATTTTATTCAGTCTATTGAGAATGCTTTTCCCTTCAGAATTATTTAACTACAAATTTTTTTTTTTTTGGACAGGGGGTGTAATTCATATCAGATACCTACCAGCTATTTGATAAAAAGTCAGTGTAATCTAATATACCACTGGAGTCCTTTAGTAGAAAGGAAAGGAAAACTCAAGGTGACAACTGTGATATTCCCAAAAAGGGGCACGTGACACATAGCCTTCCCCCCAAACCTTTGATTCTTCCTAAATGGACAGGCCTACTGAATCAACTCAAATTTGAATCTAGCTCCATTTCCTGTCACAAATAAGGGCTGAAGATGCTCAGCAACAAGCAAAGCTGCATAATCTCAATCCATAGAATTATAGAATGGTTTGGCTTGGAATGGATTGTAAAGATCATCTGGTTTCAACCCCCTGCCATGGACAGGGATACCTTCCACTAGACCAAGCTGCTCAAAGCTCCATCCAGCCTGGCCTTGAACATTTCCAGGGGCGGGGCATCCACAGCTTCTCTGGGCAACCTGTTCCAGTGTCTCACCACTCTCACAGTAAAGATCGTCTTCCTGATATCTAATCTAAACTGGCCCCCTTTCAGTTTAAAGCCATTCCCCCTTCAGGCTGGACATCAGGAAGAATTTTTTCACTGAAACGGTGGTTAACCATTGGAACAGGCTGCCCAGGGCAGTGGTGAAGTCGCCATCCCTGGAAGTGTTCAAGAAATGACTGGACATGGCACTTAGTGCTATGGTTTAGCTGGCATGGTGGTATTCATTCAAAGGTGGACTCAAATGATCTTGGAGGTCTCTTCCAGCCTTACTGATTCTATGATTCTATGACAAGCAATCTGGCCAGGGGACTCCATGGTCAAAACCACCCTCGCACTGTTCCCCCACAGGCACACAAGAGATTGATACACAGACTCTGATGGGGACCTGCTTTCAGTCCAGTAAGTCCATTAATTCATTAGTGAAATGGACAAAAATGACCAAATAAGTGACTGTCATAGTCTGCTCAGTAACCAGCCGTGGGGCACTTCCCTTCATTACACTGTGTGTGTAATTTATGAACTTGTATACTGGGACACTTCCACCACCTTCTGTGTCTTACTCTTCAGATATAAAATAATTTTTGAATATGGAATTTTCATTCACCTATAGGTACTTTTGACAGTGTTGTCAAGAGAGACTGCATTAAATAGTCTGAAAACTGAGTAAGAGGTAGGCAAAGTTTACAGTGCATGGAGAAGAGAGTCAGAGGAGATAATTGCAGCTTTGGTGTAGTCTAAAAAAACCACCAACAGCCCAACAGGGATATCTCTAGGGCCTCCGTTTTCCTTAACATGAGGATCAACATCTGTAAACCTTAGGCTGAAAAGGTAGTTTGTGAGGAAACGAAACAGAGATGAATGGAAAGTCAGGGGGCAGTGTCACCTGTAACTAAGCTGTGGAAGCAAAGTAGAAGATGTCAAACCACAAAGACAGACCTATCCAAAATCTTTGAAAACAATCCATACTTTAAGCACAAATTCAAATCTAGAAAAATTAAGTAATTTAATAAAAAGATGGAAGTGGATGTTTTTCTCTCTTTATCCCTTAAATAACTGAAGAAGCACCATAACAAGGCTAAGACTCCCTGTAGCACTTAAATCAGGTGCTATGAATTTGTGGTGTGACAGCGTAATACACTTTATTTCACAGATTATCCTGGCACAAGTACCTTGGTCAGGTAATTAATTTACGTGCTGAGCAATTGACCCAAATTTTTAGGAGTAATCTACTCAGTAATCTCCTAAATACCTCCAGGCACAAATTTGTAGCAGGGATTTCAATGTCTGTACTTCTTTAGTAGTTGGGCCATAAACTGAAATGTTCTGGTCACAGTAATCCTCATTAAAAAGAAAGTATTTTCTACTGAGACCCACTAAGACAGTGTGTATGTATGCGTGTGTGTGTGTTCCAGGTGAGTGCACTTGAAGCGAATTTTATTTCTTTTTCACTCCCCATAGCACTCATTGCTGGCATTTTTATCTAACTCCAAGTTCTTCCCTTTGCTACGCCCCTCTATATCAAGGCTATACACAGTAAGTGGGATTAATCTGCTCTGAACAAGGCACGTAAAAAGTGGGACATCTGGTTCAGAGCTAGGCCCCCTGTGACTCCTCTACGGGCAGCAGAGAAAAAGTGGCATATCCAAGGGATGATTCATCTCATTGGAAGAGCACCATGAGATCGGTTTGATGACTCATT
The DNA here is from genome assembly GCA_013399875.1 of Gymnorhina tibicen. Lineage (NCBI taxonomy): Eukaryota > Metazoa > Chordata > Aves > Passeriformes > Artamidae > Gymnorhina > Gymnorhina tibicen. Next base: position 1,145,827 of record VXAZ01006690.1, on the reverse strand, counting down.
CCATGGAGATTCTTATTTTTCTCTTCTGACTGCAAAGACAGCCCAGAATGGTCAGCTCCAAGCTGGACATCTGACCTAGTTCGGGACAGAGAATGCCACATGATGTTTTTAAAATACTGTAATATTTATGTCAAATGGCCACACAGCTGCAGCATTACACTAGACTTTTGGATCCTTACTGCAGAAGAGCAGAAGTGGGTTTTTGTCACTGTGCAGAATTTAATAGGCCACGCACACCTATTTTGGACATATATTTTCAAATTCTTCTTCATAAACCAACTGACATACTGCAACCAATTATTCAGGACTGCAGAAAAACAATGGAAAAAGATGCATGACAAACATTCCTCAGATCAATTCAAATATAGATCAATTCAAATTTCCTTGAAAAAGAGAAGCTCTTTTCAGAGTCTCTACGCTTAGCAATCTTAGGCATATACATGTGTAAAGGAAAAGCATCATCCATCTGTTTGCAGCAAGTTTGCAAGGAATTTTAGTAAGATGTATTAATGCTAATCATGGCCAATGTTTATGATGTTTATAAAATAACCAATGGGGAACATCTCAAAAGCTTGTAAAATTTTTTTTTGTAAAATCCACAGAGTGTAACACCTTTCCCTGAGGCTGCTTTTTGCTGACCTTGTCCTTCTAGGCCAGATCTGTCAGAAACTTTCTTCTTCCAGACACTGCTGTTACTGTGGCACTATGAAACTCACATTTTGAAGCCAGAGCTATTTCTGTTTTTGTAAATTCAGCATTCAACACATTATAGGAGCAAAACAGATAGCCAAAACTGCACATTTCCACCTGAAACTACGGGGATCTCTATTTCCAAGTGACAGATGTTCTACAACAGTTGGTGACAAATGGGCTAATTTAGGCTGATTTAACTAAAGTTCAGCCTGCTGACAATGGGGGACTTTTTTAAATGCAGCTGAAGAAGGCATTTCTGAATGCTAGAGCTGGCTGTTGCACACAAAACTAGAGAGGCCCTGGTGTGAACTGAACAGCACGCCACGCGTGGTGCCTGCATCTCTGAGCCTCACACTGCCTTTTAGATGCTGAGACGGAAGATGATACTGCCTAGAAAATTACCAAGGGAATTAGCTGGTCTTTTAAATTTACTCTCTGAACATATGTCCACAGAAATCAAATATCTTTGGCCCAGAATCTTTGTTGCTAAGTTCCGGCATCTAAGCTCTTAAATTAGCACATATGCCCTAGGGTGAATTGGTCTTCTGAGATGCTGAGCTCTCCACCACTTATGCAGGAAGCTTCAGTGGCTGCTCTCTTAAGCCAGACAAATCCACCCAAGCTTATGCCTTCAACCCTAACTTTTAAAGGATGTCCACTGAGGGACCATAAAAAAATTGCACAAAAGCCTTTAGGGCTTTTTTTTTTAATGTTAAGTTTAGGGGTATGGTTCAGAAATTACAATGTAATAGCTTCACTGTCCTCTGGTAATCTGGTAAATTATCTTGGGTTTTGTTCTCAACTGGCATATGAGAGCTGGCTCCAGGCTTCACCCTTCTGAGTATCATAAAGCCTCTTGCTTGAGGAGCCATGAGTAGACATGGTAAAAACCACCAACAGTTAAATCAGTTTTCTTTCTCCTTTTTCCTTGCCTTTTCTTTTTTTTTCTCCTCTCCTCTCCTCTCCTCTCCTCTCCTCTCCTCTCCCAACTTCTAGGCAAGTATCCTGATCATTGTTTTATGAGGGAGCCTCATTAGGGTAAGTTCACTGATTGTATTTCTGTACTAAGGAAATAGCTGCCAGCACTAGATATTTAAGACAGTTTATCTGCCCAATTAATACTGGCCTCGTATCAGCCAAGCAGTCCTGATGCCAGCAGCAGTACAACATATTCTTCTACTGTGGAGATGGCCTGTACCTGTGAATATATCCCTAAAAGTTACTGGATTGTACTGCCTTTTACCTAAAGCCAGGCTAAAAACATTACTTAATTGTGCTCTATTCTGTAATTGACCTAGTTAACTAGCAGCCACGCACAGGCTACATGTCCCTTCTCTCAAAAAAACCATGATCTTTTCTCAGAGCAGAGAGGTTTCTGTCTCGTCCATTCTTGAAGTGTTATGTCTACACAACAGTAGATGTTGTGAATAGAGCACGTCTTCATCTATTAATAAAAAGAACTACTGAAACTTTGCTCACCTTGAATAATAAGTTCTTAGGAATGGTCCTTGATCCTCCAAATTGCCATAGAGTATGGAATAGGATATGAAGTAAAGCATGACTGCATTGCAACTACTTACCCCCAAACAAATAAACAAAATGATAAAACCACTACCACCACCACCACCATCACTACAACAACACTGACAAAAAGGGAGTTACTTACATTGAGTGAGGATCCCTGTTAAGGCATTTTTGAAACTCTCCTTGGCCTGCTCCATTTCTTGCTCGTGAGCTGCCTTTTCATTCATGAGCCGGCGGACGTGGCTGTTGGCCGACTGCACCATGGAGTAGAACTGGTTTGCAGAGCGACGATTCACCTCGCCTCGCTCAATCCAGGTGAGCAGCACCGTGATGGCCTCGGAAAACTTGCTATCATCTAGAACAATCAAAGCGCAGGTTTCAAATTGCAGGCATAAATATCCTGCTGAGAACACATTTTCTGCTCCATGTCACATTAAAATCACCATAAATCCTGCCTGCAGTATATCATTTTGGGCAACTTTTGTGTCCTTTGTTCTATCAGATGTAAGAAGCCAATACAGCCATGTGAAACTACATAAATCTTCCTTCAAGGCTTGTCTTCTCATTTTAATAGCTTTCTCACAACAAAAAGCACCCTCCCCCCTTCTCTGTGGCCTAAGTCTTCGCCTTCACAATGCCTCCCTTAAGCCATTCAGTGATATGGAATGACCTTACAGCGGGAGTGAGGAGACCTCTGTGGTACTGGACTCACTGAGGAAATGAAATGTGTCTGTGTTAATCTGCTCAGCCAAAAGCTCAGTCTCGGAGCTTGGGCTCAGCCATACTTCTGTCAACAGATTTCACTAACATCATGTTCTTAATTAACGAACAATGTTGAGGCTGAACAATTCCTCCTCAAAACGCTGATTAATTACAAGGAACTGCTTTGAACAGATGATGTGTCTGCATTTGTTTTGTATTATTTGTTTTGTTTTCTTTTTTTTTGCATTATATATTTGTTTTATGTTTTGCATTATATCTATTTTTTAAAGGATTCCAGATGAATCCAGGAAAACACCTTCATGTTTACCATTCAGGTAATGAATGTTGTTTTTCTCTGCAGAAAGATTGCCAAAACTGAAGGCTAGATTTTGTGCACTCCCTCCCCAGGTAATCTTCTTTCCTCTGACAGTGCTCTCAGCTTCCTCAGAAGACTCTAAACGCAGCATCCATTACACTTCAGGCTTCATCAGGATTAAGAGGAAATATTTCTTTTTAAGTCCCATTTAGACTGAACTGTAAGAAAATATTATTACAACAGTGTCTTCCTGTGGAACCATTTTTGTGCAAGTCAATATCATTTTTTCACCAGGATTTTATTCTATAAAACTTCAATTTCCCAACAACTCATTTTAAACATCTCATCTAATCCTTTTTGGTTATATTTCTTTATACATATTTTAGATGGTATGCGTACCTTTCTGTAGAAGGTATATGGTTATGGTGGGAAGATGTAGTGTAGTCATAACCAACAGACACTTAAAACAAAAATTGGAAAATACTAAACCCAGTCAGCTGTGTAAAGGATACAGAAACATGTGGCACAGTTTGTAAGACTCTGTTTTCCATGTACAAAGAATAATGAAATACTAATTGTTAAGTGATGATTTTGGCTTTTATTCTGAATCAATAACCACTTCCCTAAAAGGTGAGGAGCCTAAAATACAGAGAGGACTAGTGACATGCTCTGTGCCCACAGCGTCTGAAGAGGAGATTTTTACTTTGCCTGATCTTTAGCATCCTATTAACTGAAACACGCTTTCAGCTGCAGCAATAAGATTTGCTCTCCACAGCTGAATAGGCATGGTCACCCAAGATCCCTGAAGAAAAAATTGCAAAATAACAGCATCATAACACCCTCCCTACGTACAATGATGTATCTGTTGTAAAACATTAATGTGTGATTCATTATCACCATTCATTAATTTTCACTGGGCAGGAAGAGTCGTGTGGGCTTCTTTTCATTCCATATTGTCCCCTTGGATTAGACTCCACTCCTGAGCTTTGCTGGATACATATGCAGCAGGAATGTATTAAGTGGCTCTGACGAGTGAGGTTGGCTGAATATAGACCCCAGAAAAGCCAAATGTAAACAAGACTCGTGCAAAGCCTCTTCACTGCAAGAAAAGACAAGGATAAGGCTCTCCAAAAGACTTGGGCAAAATCTTCAGCCTGCTGAATTGCATGGGAACTGGATGTCAAAGATCCAGTACAGCCAAGAGCTCATCCCTGGAATACAATGTTTATTATAATTACACTAGTAAATAAGAATAACCTGCAATGGTTTCTGGCAATGTTAGCATGTTTCCATGCATAAGGAAAATCAGTAGCACAGAAACATCCTCCCTTTTCCTTGTTTTAGCCTCTCCCCAGTACTCATTTATGTGCTGCTCTGCTACAGAGTCTCTATGAAATAAAAACACCCTCCCCTCGTTTTGTTTTTATCAGGCACAGTGGGTGTCTGTAAGGGAAGTTCGTAAACATACCATCCTTCTGCCACATTCTGCCTACCCATTTAAAAGGACATGGTGAAAACCTGTTTTCATCATACTGTACTTCCAGTGAGCTGCAGAGGTCTGTGGGACTGCTATAGTTAATTCACAGCTCTGCACTAGCAGGAAAAAATCCTTTCATTGGTAAACATCAGCATCTTCATTGATTACATAATTAGAAGATACATTCAAAAATGCTAGAGGGTAATATATGCACAACGGGAGCACATTAGTTAATAAAATCTTTTCTCTACAGTTTTAAAATTTATTTCACCTTCATTTCTAACTTTTATATTCTGGAGTTCACTCAGTGACTGGCATAAGGTAACTCACCGTGAATTCAATTTTTTCATCCAGAATACAGTGACTCTTTCTGAGCAATGAGAGATTGCCTTAGAAAATCAGATTTTTATACAAGATTGTTCATTTATTTTTCAGTTAGTAGATAAATAGTAGAAGAAATGCAGCAACGGAATCTAATTTAAACAGAGCATGAACTGTCTTATGATTGCAGCTATTTATTAAAAAAATAAAACAAAACTCCTAATTCTGTTCAAAATTATTCCCTCATGGTAGGATGCACATAATTATACACTGTTTAAAAACACACTCTTCAAATAAATTCCTTTATATAAGACATGTTCCCATATGTAATTGTTCTTTTAAAATAAGCACGCAGCAAATTATTTCTTACTCTTAGAGCTTTTTTCTTCAAGTTACAGTACAATCTAAGCAGATAAGGTAGGCTTTATCAGTCCTGTTTTTGTTGTCTGTTTAATGGTGAAGTGAACTGTGCTCCAGAAGTGCCTGCTTCCCTCAACGGGCTGCGAAGGGAGCCTGGGTTGGCCTGCTCTTGCACTGACACCTCTGCAACACGCGCACGTTTGGTCGGAGTGATCCCAACCATTCCAAAAGTGCAGCTGCTGCCAACACCCGCCCAGCATCTGCACCCCTGCGTGCCCCCGTACAGGGGTGCTCAGTTCTAACACGAGCTCTGATGACGCCGTGTCGTTTGAAGATTACCCATCCATCGAGGACGGCTTGCTGGGTGTCCGTCGATAGAGATTTGCAGGTGCTGCCAGACTCAGTCACAGGGCTCTAGAGATAAGATATTTCAAATTCCTTTTATATCAACTAAAGATATCTGACATTTAAATCCTAGCTCACAACTTAGATGAAATGAAATACAAAGAAAAGAAAATGTGTCCCTAGAGCTGCCCAGAAAATTGTTAACAGGAATTTTCTATGAAAAAGGGAATAATTGTTGACAAATGTTTTGCATTTTTCTGCTTGTAATTTGACTACCTCTAAGCAACCCCAACTGCAATAAACTTTTAGTTGAAAAAGCTATGACAACAACTACTACAAAATGGTATACTGGGAAAAGGTGTTGGAAACAGAGGTTTTACTTTCAGTTTATGGAGTTTCCCTGGTGTAACACAGGGCAGAATTCAGCTCTGAGCACCCTCAAATGTGACTATTTCAGTGTTAAGCACCTCCATAAGGTGCTTTCACAATGTAGGTGATGGCGTCTAAGGCCTTAGCCATTAGAAAGGATATAGACTAATCCATCACTCCAAAGCCAGGCATTCGAAAACTCTTATTTCTGTGATTTTTACATTTATAGATATATTGCAAATATAGGTAACTTTATATTTCTGTATTTCAAGAGTGACATTGCATGCTGGACTTCTAGCTAGGACAAGATCAAACACTGGGCTACAGATTTAGCCTTGATAGTATCTTTTCAACCCTGGCCTTTCTCAGATGTTTGAAAAGTGTCTGAGATATTTCACACAGCACTTGGAGCCTCTCTAAATCACAGCAAACCTTCTACATTGTCCTGTGGGCTATGGTGTTGTCCAGACTTGGCACACACTGTCCCTAATCTTGCTCCCTTAATGCAACCTCCCAGGTTTGCAAGGACATGCTGAAAAGACAGAGCTGTTGGTCTTTACTCCAGTGACTACACCTAGAAAGCTCTTGTGCTGTTTTGCCTATGTTTTGGGTTGCATTAATGATCTCATTGTTCTCTGGCCCTTCTGTAAGATAGGCAGGGGCAGGTACACCCCTTGAAGGTGTTCTTGCGAGCACTGAGCCTGACTGTGCTGCAGGGCAAGCAGAGAAAGGACAAGAGTGGTGGGATATGTCCCTCCAATTTCACCTCTGATTAACAGCCTGTCCTCTGTCAGCTGTAGCAGTGCCATGGGAAGATGTGTTCCCTGCCTCATCCCCACCTGCTCAGCACTACCCCTTTGCTCATGGTTACACTGCCCTCAGTCTGCCTGGAGCTGCTCAGTGGCTCAGACTCCAGTTCCAGTTTGTCAAACTGGGCCCAGTTCAGTTGTAACAGGAAGGTGGCACAGTTCAGTTCAGGATGCAAACTTCTTCATTACGTATAACTGCAGCCAGGGGAGGATGTATGGCCAAGGTTATTCTTAATCTGACTTCTGACTTGATAGTTTATTAAACTAGAACTAAGATTTCTAAACTGCAAAGACTGAATTCAACACAAAAAAGAATAAACCTTAGGAGGTGACTGCTGTGGGTGAATCAGGTCAGAGAAAAGGTTCACTAACTTCTCTCATCAGCAGGCTCAGCCCAGCTCCCCTGTGCATCAGGAACAATTTGCTTCCCAGCACATACCACTTCTGGTGCCAAAATGACAACCTATTTTTCTCTTGGCTTAAGAGCTTCTTCTGTATAGAGTGCCTGCCACTGACCTAGAAACACAACTCTTCAGTCTACTACCCTCACCTTCTTTTTTTCCTGCTCAAATCCCTTATATAATTGTGCCATGCATCACACACATCAGTCTAGTACTTTTGGGATTAATAACATTTTTAACCCAGTGGCATTGCATAACAAGTGAGAATCAAGAAATACAAATTCTAACTGCCAAAGGGTTCTTTTAAAGAATGATTAATATCCACCTTACTATTTTTTAAATAGCCTTAACTGCATGCTATAACCAAGAAACTTTTCCAGTTATGTAACAAATGTCTAGCTGACACTAGATTTGATAAAAATACACGTATATGTTCACTAAAAGATATATTAAAAGAGTAGTCTCTTCCCCCAACATAATCAAACTCTTTCTTTCTTTCAAATTAAATCACACAAGATTCTTCCAGGGGTGGGTGTTTCATGTGAGACACAGAAATCCATTATCTTCTCCTGCTGATGCCATTATTTCCAATGAAAAGTAATTATGAGGGTATTGAGTTTCCTCCTTATTTCTCAAAATCACATCACAAATTTTCAGAGCAGTGAGCTGCCATTTCCCAGTTCTCAGTAATTAACTTGAGTCACTTTGCAATGAGGTACATTTAATCCAGTGGGTTTATATTAAACCCTCAAAATCTGCATTGATACAATACAGCTGAGGTGAGGGAGGATGCTTTTAGTAATGCACTAAGCAGTGAGTGTTCCTCCTGTAGGCTTTGGGAGGGAGGTACCCAGGGAATTGGGTTACCAGGCTGCTGATAGCTGAACCCACCTTATGCTCTTCTGCCAGCAGACAAAAGTGCTCTCGCACTGTGCCTGCTCACAGCCCCTGCGCAAGGCTCTCGGAGCCAGATGTATTGTGCCACAGCAGATGTCAGCAGCATATGGAAGAACGAAGGAGAAAATGATAATCTAAAACCAGGAAGGGTGAGTGAACAGATTTGATGCTAAAGCGTCGAAACATGTCTGTTTCAGGGCTCTGTCCTGATATACCACTAATAAGAAAAGACTGTGCTAAAAAAAGGTCTGGAGCCTCTCAGCAGCACTTAAACCCAGCATTCACTGGATTTGTTCATAGGATCTCACTTTGCCTCCCCTTCTGACGTAGCCCTGCGCTGAATTCGATCTTTTCTGGGTGAGACTTGCCTCTCTGCATAACTGCACTGTTTCTGCAGTGCTCCACCAGTCTGGCTCCCAAGTGCAGGGTGATAATGAAAACAGTGTGTTTTTCTTCTTAGTGAAATATCCTATCTCCCAAGCAATTTAATGTTGTTTATATTTCAAACGATCTGCAAGAGTTGAGATTGTCAGGCTTGATGTTACCTGAGTCTTGTGCAAGGTGCATCCCTGGTTTGTTCATTCTACTGTAACTGCCATCTATTTATTTAAATTTCCAATCTGTGCTCTCTTCAGGGGATAATACACTGCCTGGCAAAGAAACAGCTTCTCAATTTTTAAATTATATTTTTTTAAGTGAAAACCATATGAAAAACTTCCCCATGTTCATAAAGAAACACGATATTAAAAAGGGAGGTAAATTTCATGGTATTGTATATAACTTTCAGGTATTTATGTCTCCTTAGCTCAAAATATTTTAAAAACCAGATATTCAGATATAAAGAGACGTCTTTGTTAGGTGTTAGGTGATGAAACTATTTAGCCACCCACAGCAAGTAAGACAGATGTAGCATTTTAAAGGAGCGTATTTGCAAGAAGTGATTTCTGAAGATGATACCATTAGGTACAGATATGCTTGAATTAAGAAAACCATAATGTTCGAAATTCTGCTTTGAAACGCAAATGTCATAAGCACAGATTAAAATGTTTTGTTCCAATGCACCTGACAGAGCAGCATTCCACTTAAAAGGTTCAGCCTATCTCCAGTTGTGTCATGTTCTGGGCACCACATTACTTAACTGTTTATAAAGCACCCAGGAAAACAGATGTCAGAGCATACAAATTTGAACCTAAATATCTACCGACACATTTCACTGTGCAGTAATAATGCATCTGATTTAACACTGAGGAATTAAAATCTCAAAGACACACACAAATGCTGCAATGAACCAGAAGAAGAGAAAGTCACTCTTTTCTAATGTAATAGCAGAAGACACAATATTCTGCTGGTTTTGTCAAAACAAGGACTCAGGGTCTATTTTCAAAGGCTATTTAAGGAGGTAAATAACATTTACACTTCACTGTAAATGACCTTGGATTCCCAGAATTCACATCTGTGTATTTACTGAGGTATTTCCTCAAGGAAACACAGATGAGAAGGAGCTCATGTTCTTCTTCATGTTACTTATCTTCTTGGAATGCTGGAGCTCATTTCATTCTGATAATTAAGGCTCAGGCTAATGACATGAATAGTGCACGAAAAAAATGTCTATACTGCCAGCAAGGAGAGGCCTAAGAAGGACTTCATTTGCAGGACTACTGAAGATCAGCAGGGATAAAAAAAAAAAAAAAGGTAAAAGGAAAAGGAAAAGGGAAAGGCAGATACACATAAACCAACACTGTTTGCCACACACTGAATTGGAAAGTGGTGAAAAATTGCACTTTTAGTGCAATAGTTTGATGGATTTCTTTAATTTCTGCAAAAAAATCGAGTGTTCAAACCAAGTTCTTTGCAGATATGAAGGGATTCAGGGTAGCCCACAGGGAATGGAGAGCATGTTATAAATCTTCGTGCTCTAACAGGTATACGAGGCCTTACATGCAGTGGGTTCCCAGCCCCAGTCACCAGGCACTGAAGAACTGGTTCCTTTGCTCTGTGAAGCTCCACAACAGTAGAGACTACCTGGCTGAAAATTTACAATGAACTTCTGTTTCCAACTGGCACAAAAGTTCCTCTGTACTCTCTCACCCACAGTCACTGCTGTACCAGGTGACTTCAGCACACCAGAGGAATAGGGATATGCTGACAACTTACCTCTTGACTGGGGCAAGAGTTTCCAGCCAAGTCTGTTACACAAAACCAATAATTTCTTACCCTTATGTTGCAGTTTACAGAGGTGAAAAGAAGATTTTGCCACCTCTGTTGCAGACTCAGTAAATATCTAAACCACATTAGGGGAGCGGCTGATAAGACTACTTCATCTCTGCTCACCATAAGATTTCCTAGTTGTCAGGAACTTCCAAGGTTATTTTGACAACAGAAGTTGCTTGGATTCAGACCAAGTTATCTACATCTGTGACTGCAAAGCAGTATCTTGGGATGAGAGATTTTTAGTTGTTTTTGCTTGCTTTTTAGCTAGTGTTGCTCTGTGAACTTCTGGAGGCACTGCAGGAGCTGAAACCTGCATGTTGGGCACCTGCAGCTCTGCCTCATGAGCTGGCAACAGAGCTCAGGAGTCTTTTGAAGTGGGCACCACAGCAAGGTCGTGACTTTCCTTAAGAAAACAACTGCAAAGCATCTGCTCAAAACCCAATCTTTCAAGTTAAATCCTGCCAAGTGCAGATATATCGTGATCCTTCTTTACTTTAGGATGAATTGTCCAGGCTTTTTCAGCAGTGCAAATGTGGTGATATACAGAGACCTGAAATTTTAACTCCTGGTTTTACATATCTCTGTGAGAGTGTGTGTGTATATGTATGTGTATGTGTGTGTGTATATATAGTCTGCTACTTTTACTGAAGTCCACATTTAAATTGTGAATGTATGATGATGGTTGGACTCAATCTTAGAGGTCTTTTCCAACCTTAATGATTATATAATTCTATTACATGAACTGCCCTTTGCTGGAGTTGAAGAATTTTCTTTATTGTTGCTTTACTTCTTTTTTTAGGATGTCACAAAGAGCTCATGTGGTGAATCCATGTTGCCCATGGGAGGCCATAAAGTTCAATGCCACTGTTTTATAGATACTGGCTAGGATGCCATAGGAAAGAAGTAGACCAGTATAACGACTGAAGCCCACCTCTGCTTTGTGTACTACCTAGGACAGGGCACAGCTCATGCTCACTGAGAAGAGAGGGGGCTTTTCTGCATTCTCCACCCTTAACTATCTGTACAGATACAGGCCTGGTGTCATTAATCTCACAACAAGGCAACTGTTAATTAGCAGAACTTTAAAACTTACAATATATTCTTTTGCTGGATTTTAATGATTTTCAACCAATAAAAAATAAATGTACCTTTTTAATTTTTTTAAAATGATGTATATTTCTGGAAGTTTATTTCTGGAGAAACAGTCATGCACATAGCGTTGGTCTATTTTGTGCTAAAACTTTTTTTTTATATGAAACTTGAGCATATATGTCAAGCTCTGGTTCAATTTCCCTTAGGAGAACCAAAGATATAAATGCTTGGAGTAGATTTTAATTAAGTATGGAAACTTCCCATAATGAAAAGAAAAATCCTTCTAAATATAGTCATCTTAAACATCTTGCAAAAACTCACATTCAGTTGCCCCAAGCAATGACTAGCCATATGGAAGAAATTGTCCAGACTTCTTGCATTTTCTGGTTTAGTTCAGGAAATGTGTAGGCCTTACTACATAAAGAAAAACTTCCCTACAAGAGATTAACTCCTAAAATATTCAACTAAAACCAGATGGATCTAAAACTGGACTGGAAGCTAGGTATGAATTAAAATTTCTAATATTAGGGACTTTTTTCTCCTGGTCTATCAATCCATCTGGGTTATTTTACTAATCTATCAGTTAGATAGAATCATTAATTATTTAATGGAGGAGTGTATCTGGTGGGAATCAGAGTCAGCCAAATTAGTAGCAGACTGAGGTAGCAGCAACAACCAACAGCAACCAGTGCAGTACTCAGAGAGACAGCAGGGTGCATCTCTGCTCCATGCTCCAAGGATGAAGCACTTTGCACTGTCCTTCTTCGGCTCCCCAAACATGTTTCATAGTTAGAACAGAGACCAGTGTGATGACAGCTAGATTGTCTAAGCCTAATCTAGATAACTCTTAAACAGTGGCAAGAATCACAGCTTCTTGTGACCTGGCACACAGTTAAGTAATGTGCTTGGCCACCATGGGGGAAAGAATGCCAAACACAACTGCTAAACACTTAATGAAAACAAATACAACTCTAAGCGGTATGAAGAGCTGTTTGCTAGGTATTTCTTTTAAATTTTGTTACCATGAAAAACTTTATTTCCTTGCTTCTTACTGTTTATGTTAGCTATTAAAATTAAAATGAATCCTCAAAATGCACCTTTGAAAAATATTAACTCAGTAAATGTACCTAGAGAAAAACAAACAAGGAAGCAAACACATACCAAAACATGACACTATCCTGCACAAGTAATTCTAACCCTAAAGAGGGAGTGAAAGAATGGATGGTGTGTGTCAGAGATAAGTTGTGTCAGCTCATGAGGGCAATTTGAATGCCAGGGACAGACAAACGCATGTGATGCAGCAACCTAAAGGTCAAGGATTAAAGTAATTTTAAGAATCAGGCATTTATTATGAAGAAGGATGCTTGCAACAGGTTGTATTACTGTGAGAGTATTTCCTAGATATATGATGGCAGCAACTTAACATGCAAAAAACTCCACCTGTAGCATTCTGAAGGCTGTGTTTTAGCTGTTAAAGCACAGGTACATGGACAGATGTCATGAATTTCTAGCAGGTGGGTGAGTATCATTACCATTGGCATAGAAATGGTGGAGAAAGCCATTTCAGAGGGGGAAAGCTAACAGGGCAAGTAATGAAACACATCAGAGAGAAACTGGCTTCACTGCTCTGACTTCTGCATGGCTCCTGCTTTTAAGGAATAATAAACTGAGAAGTAGCAAATGCTGCTTACCTTTCAATTTTTCAGCCAGCAAAGCAGCTTCGTGTTCAGAATAATGCATTATTGCCGGAGGTGAAGGAGGGCGCAGTCTGTCTTCTTCCATTTTGCGTCTGTGGCGTTCTTCTCTGGCCAGCATTCTTTGTTTGCATTCCCATTCATAAAAGTCATCTCTTGCCTGAGCAAAATCAACATGAAGGCGACCTGAATCCTTTTTGTCTGTGCTAGATCCTAATCTCATGCGGTAACCTGAAATCAACAAGTAGAACTAACTGTTGCAGGATTTATTTGCTTAAATTTCTCTTCATTTTTTTTTCCCTTTTCAAGTGCAGCCAGGTAAAAAAGTACATTAACAGATTCCCACATATCTCTGCAGGATCTATCAATCACCATGTTTTCACAAGAAGATAAACATCCATCCAGTCATTTTTCTTCACAATTTCCTGCACCACCTATCACCATAGCAGATGAACTGAAAAGTCAACCCAAAGGTATAGAACCTACATTTCTGTTTAGAAGCCTCTCAAAATATGTAATGTTTCTACTTGATGCTCCCAACTCTTAAAAGCACAAAAGTCAGGTAAACAAAAAACAATTACTTAAAGTGGATCTGTTTTAGTCTGAATGTGGAGTCCTTCTCCCCCTGATCCTGTTGAGATCATGTTCAATCTAGTGTTTTTCTCCAGTCTGCCAAAGGAATTGGAAGTATGGGGAAAGGCTGAATTTTATAAAAACCATGACAATAGGTGAGCGTGAAAATTGTGCTACGTAAATTCCTGTGCCACAGAGGATGGTTTCGTAACTATAGTGATGCTAGGTCTCAACTTTTGAGACTTTACAATTGCAACCACTACTTTCAAATTCCCCAGTGAAAATAATCTAGCAGCAAATATGAATCACCTACAAATTAATTGAGCTCATAAGTCCTTAAAGTAATTTCTAAAGTAGGGACAGATTTATTAGACATTTGCAAGACTCCTTTCAGAACAAATAATGAAACCTGTTGTGCCTTACCTTTAGGGATATTCTGCATATTTGTAACTTGGTCAACGTATCATATGCTAAAGTTAACACACTGCAAAGGCTTTAGGTTAAGGACTACACAGCAGTACAAAAGGGCCCTGCTCTGGACTAAACCCTTGACTACTGTCAGAGGACAAATAAATCATGCCAAAGGTATAAGAGAAGCTTTTCATGACCATATTTGGGCACCTGTCTTTTTTCCAATTTTATTACTAAGACACAAATATATGCACAGAGCAGTTTGTCTAATTTTTAGAATGCCACTTCAGAGAAAGTGTGAGAAAATACTATGTAGAAAGCTTCAAACAGAGCCCTCAAATGTGGGTAAAATTCATCAGTCTACACAGGAGAGCTCTAATTTCTTCATGCCAATGTGCAACAGCCCAGCAGAGATTTCTCAAATGACAGGATGCTGCAGAGATGAAGTCTGTGCTGAGCTGGCACACAGGAAGCTCTTCAGAAACGCACAGTACTGCAACCACTGCATAATAACTCCAGGGAGAGGAAACTTCTATTCAAAATGTCAGGAAAAATGGTGTTTGCTGCTTTTGATCTGCTATCCAAGAGAACCTACTTTCCGGTCTTGTGGTTTGCCTGTGGTTTGAAGAGCTTCAGTACCTCGCCACCAGTTAAACTCAGTTTTGAGCTCCCTCCAGGAACAGCAAAGCTAACAATTGTGTAGTAGATTAGGCACATCCTTGTAGAAATGTGTATCTAGGCATACTCTGTTTTACTGCTGGAAAAACATCCTGCTGTATGAATACAAGGAACTGTCTGTACTGCAGCACATGTGAGACAATAGCTTCAAAGGCATTAAATGCATATATGTAGTGATCCTTGAAATAAAAAATAATCTGGGTGCCTTTTGATTTGACATTTTCCTTTCAAACATCTTGTGGAGTTCAGCTAAGGAGTCTGCAGGTGAGGAAAAGATATGACTTTCAGTGTCCAGCAAAGAGCCCAAACCTAGATGAAAAACTTGAGCTAAATGTTTCAGAGGTCCTTCAAAACCAGAAGGCATAAAAATCTGCCTTACCAAGGAAAGATTTCGGTAGGTTCCTACCAATGGAACCTATCAAATTTGGTCTCCAAGGTTCAGGAGCTTGGGGTGAAGTAAAACTGGATATTGCAGGAGTGACAAAGGAGGGGACAGTTTATTATTTTAAAATCCTCTTGGCTTTGCTTTCTCTAGCTTAGAGAAGTAAACACCACTCATTCCCCCCAGGAGCTTTTTGTGGCCATATATGTAGCTCTAGTCCCAAGGCGTTGAAGGGAAGGGTTACAGATACACCATATTCAGTGTGACATAATAGAAGAAGAGCGTGGGTGACCTTTCAGAACTGGGCTCTAAACTAATGAGGGTGTAATTATATGGTTTTATCCACAGAGGTGTAGGCACAAAGGAGTCAGCCAAAAGGGGTCAGTGGTGCAGCTACCCTGATAACTGTGACAAATGTTAGCCCCCTGCTCCCCGCCAGTTTGGCATGCCAGCTGCATTCCTCACACAGCGATTGCTCTGTGCCAGAACAGCATTATCAGCGATGTAAAGGACACTGCCAAGGTGCCAGGTCTCGTGAACCTAAAATTAGATCTCCCAGCTGGGCTGCACTTTCCAGGAAGACTCAATCTCTCTTCCTCTCCCCCCGCCGTCTTTCGCCTCCATTGGTGGGAGCACACTAGCTTTGGGCAGAGACAGAAACACAGCACTGCAGGAGGCAGTACTCTTGTGGACTTCAAGGCCCCTCACATAAGCTGAATAAAGAACTAATGAAAAGGACCGTGCATCTGTGGGTTTTGTGTGCACTGGCAAAGCTGAGATGTATTAAAACAGCCCTAATTTTTGAAGTAAATGGAAAAAAAACCTGAACAGTGTACATTGCAGTAGCAGTGGGCAAATGGTTCTCTTCAGGAAACCAGTTTAAGTGCCTCCAAATTAACAGATTTTGGAAATTTGCCATGAATCACACTAAAAAAATGGTACTGCATGTTTAACTCTAAAGACTGAAGGGGGTCAGCCAGCAAGGTGATTTCCACCAGCACAGAAACTTAGAACAACCTAGCTAGGAAGGGACCTTGGATATCACCTAGTCCAGAGCGGAGTTAGCTTCAAAGTCAGATCAGAATGCTCATAGCTTGGCATCTTTCCCTTAACAAAAACAACAAATGCCTTTAAGATGGTTTCTTGCACCCTCATTAATTAGGCTTTGCAGACACTACCAATGGCCTGGCCAGTGAAGAACAGACTCCTCGATGGGTTGATAACCAGAAAGACTCGGCATGCACAATTGGTAGGTTCAGTTTTGTACATGAGATCCTCAGGCACCCATCTGTGATGGAAATTTTGAGCCCCAAGGCAGCCGGGAGGCTCACTCCTTTTCAATACTGTGCCTCCCTATTGGTGTTTGAGGGTGTTTGAATGTATGACAGAAACACCTGGCACTGCCTCCCCATCATGCATGGGCAATGAATTTTTTTCCCAATCTCTTTGCTCAAGGCTGCAGCTAGCATTAACTTTGTGCCTGGCTTGTCATTTTTAATTTCAGGTCTGCACACAATGGAAGAGGAAAAGACTTTGGGAACTTGCCAAGATCCTCACTTTAAAGGAGCAGAAACAGGAAAAGTTAATGAAGGTGCTAAATAAAAATCAAAGAGTATTTTCATATCACAGGTCTAGTGCAAACTCCATGGCTTGACTTACCTTTGAGTGTTGCTATACTGGGGAGCAGCCAATAGCTGATGTCTAACTGGGGATCTAGATCAGAGTGTTAATGGTGATCAGAGAGAACTTAAAATAAAACAAGTAAACAGTACTGAAAGGAAACCCACAGGGCGAAATATCAGCACAAGAAAAATGCATATATGGGCTTTTGGGGTATAAACGGGTCTGTCTCAAGACACCTGTTTGTCCCATATTTTCAAGTCCAGGGCAATCAATATTTGCAGGAGTTACTGAATTGTCAGCCAAAAGAGTAAAGTACATACAGTTTTGGGAAAGAGCTTTCTCATGGGCTGGTATGATGATTTTAGAAAGTCTTTTCCTTGGGAGATCAAAATACAACTTTAAGGGCTAAATGAAACCTAGCCTTCCTCAAGCTGACACTTTTATCATAGTCATCTACTCATCTTCCAGTCTCCCTTTTCATACACGTTTACTTGGGAATACAAAGGAAAAAAAAATCAGTGATTAAACTACTTGATGCATTTTGTAATCACTTGCTCTATTCTGATGATAAGCATGGGATAAATGCAAAACTTGATGAGATTAGATTGGGTAGATAGATAAAACTGATTAGATAGACAAAATTATCATTATATCAGAAATATCAAAGGCATGACTGTCCCCTGATATAACACACACACTATATTTGTACATCTCTTTTGTCTCTCACAGGGAAAATAAAATGCCTTAAAATATGCTTTATTCCCACCACTTCAGCACATATTATGTTTGAGAATGGAATAAAGACTGGTAAAAACTCCACAATACTTCAGTACAAGGAAAACATGGGCCTGCCTAGTGCCAGACCTCCCTGGTGGTGGTGGGGGACAGTCAGTGCTTCCTGTTTCATCTGCAGATGAGTTCAGCAGCCTTGCTAAAAAGAAGTGGAACTTTGCTAAAGAATGCTCCTGCATTTCTTCCTTGTCCCTGTCAGTTCCACTGGTTCTTTCCCTCGTCTGGTCAGAGACAATGGGTACAACACATGGGAAGAATGAAAAGGTGCAGAAGAAAAAATGGATGGGAACGGAGGCCATGGAACAGAGGTAAGAGGAAGCACAGACAGCAGTGTGACTGTGACGAAAGGACACAGAAGAAGGAAGGATGGATCAGGAACTTGGAAATAAATCTGCAAAATTCAGAATGAGGAAGAGTGAGGAACGGAATCTTTCACCTCCATTTCTACTCATGTCCCATCTCCTGAATGCTCACTCTAGTGCATTATGAATGAGGACACATGGCAGCACATGGAATTTCCTACCTCTATGGTCCTTCAGGATTTAAGGCAAATGAAATTAAAATAAAACTTGACTTGGAGTGAAGGAAAGGGTGCAGCCAACTACTGAGAAGCAGAAAACTGAGCTAGAGGAACACTATTTTTGGCTTTTCTTTGCTCTCTTTTTTGCCACTGTTTTGTTTATCATAATACAGTAATACCAGTTCCTACTGAATCTGATGCACCCCTCTTCTGTTCTGTTACTAGGGCTGCCTAGACAGAAGCTGGAAGCTGATAAATGTGCTACTGCTTGTGATGCCTCTAATCTGTTGCAATGATCTACAGCATTTTGGAAGTAACATGAATAAAAAATTCTATAAGAAGGGTGAAAAGCAGGAACAGAGGACTGGGGGAAAAGAAATAAGGTGAAAGTTAAAAAAAAAAAAAGAAAAGAAAAATCCAGAGTGGAATAAATATCTGGAATAAACCTGAAAATATAGCAATATTTAAAAGAAATCTTTACATAGACCCCATAAAACTCATGATTTTCTGTAGCTCTTCAAAAAGGTATTTAAAGCAAGCAGCCAAGTTAGGAAAAAAACCTCAACCAACCTAGAAACCCTAAGGAAAACCTTTGTGAAACAAAGGAGCTAGGTTTTTCCTGATGATGTATTTTAAAAGTTTAGATGTCTTTCTTTCTCTTTCTTTCTTTCTTTCTTTCTTTCTTTCTTTCTTTCTTTCTTTCTTTCTTTCTTTTCTTTCTTTCTTGTTGATGGTGATTTGAAAGACAGCTTGTTTCTAGTTGTGTGAACTTCCTATGGACACCTACAGGATGCTGAGAGTCTGTCCTTACTGCCAAACAGAAGGTGGTCAGGGTGGGAGCTCAAACAATAATCCTGGGTCGTTAACTCTCTCCCAGGCTCAAAAGGATGGTCCCAGTGGGTGCTTTGAGGTCACTCTACACAGGGTGGGTGGATGTAAGCCAGTCTATTTCAGCTTGTCTTGGCCAAGGAGCAGTCCCTGGACTTTGTTTATTCAAGAATACCTTGCATATGGGTTGAAAATGTAACACTACAATTGTGGGGCAAAACAGTTTGAGTCTCTCCAGGACTCAGAAAGATGGATGAACCAGCCTGTGGAGTGGAGACAAATATATACAGGGCATGTGATCCAAACCAGTAAGGTGAAAAAGGACTTGGTTAGCAAGTCAATCCTCCAATGAAGGAGATTGTAACCTTAAGAGGACACTGCCAGTCACAGAAGCCTTAAAGAAAGCAGAGTTGTTTTTCACCTTTTCTCCTTCTTTCTTTTTTTTTTTTTTTTTTTNTTTTTTTTCACCTTTTCTCCTTTTTTTTTTTTTTTTTTTTTTTTTTCCTATGAATTAGAGACTGGGTTGGGGTGGTTTTTTTGTTTCTTTATTTTTTGTTTTGTTTTGGGGTTTTTTTATCTGTTCCTTTGTTGGAAAATAAGAGATTCTGAAATTTTACACCCTGTAGTTTCTGTAGCACTCGTTATCATGGGAGACAACAGACATAGCCTACAGATGGGGCTCAGAATCTAACCCATGCAGTAGCTGAATACATGCATGAATAAAGACAGACTTTATTCAGGCTGCACCACAAATCTATAAAAATATGCCAGTGAAATTGCCAGCCTATCAGAAAAATTGGCACTGGAAAACAGCAGAGTTCCTGGCCTGGTGCCCCTTCTTTCCACAACCTGTGAGCAAAACTATATAAACCTGTGTAAATCAAAAATAAGATTGTTCTGTAGTGAATTTCAGGATCTGCTGCATTGTTGTGGGATGGGAGGAAATTGCTCCCGGGTAAGTAACATACAACACCATGCATGAGTGTTGGCAGACAGAGAAATAACAGAATTGCCCCTTGCCACTCCATGCTACAGCCACTGAGTTCAAGAAAGACTTGCTGAGATAAAAGCTAAGAAAATAAGCAAGCATTAGCATCACAAAATACAAATGAGAAGCAAGCAAAATCCATTAAAGAATGTGAAGTACCAGAAAGGTAAATGGCTTTATCAACCATGAACTCCTCTGCAAAACGAATGTGACAAAAATTCTTCTTGCTTTTCCGAATTGCTGTTATATCTCCACACTGCTCAAAGACTTCCTGAATAATTTCCTCCGTTGCGTTTTCTGGTAATCCTCCAACAAACACTGTTTTACACCCAGGAGGTCTCTCTCTTGTTGAAGGTGGTGGAAGATCTAAGTCAAAACAGAAATCACATTGGAATACAAAATTTTTCTTTTGATCCATTGGCTCTATTCACCCCTTTAATCAGTTCTGGGCAGCAACAGTTACTTGACATAGTATAGAGGCAGAAGAGAGGGACAAGCAAAATAATTGAATATTTCAGAGATTATCCAAAACTGATTACTTGAATCTAAACCCTTTCAAGCTTTAGGTGGTGTTTCAGACATTAATTCCTGCCACTGCAGGTTGTTCTCCAGGACAGACAGTAAGGTCTAAAAGGGTCTTTCTTTTCCCTGCACAGCCACACAGAAAATAGAAAAATATTCTGTTTCAAAGCAGGGGAGCTTCTGCAGCTGATTTGACCCTGAGCACAGATCTCAAGCTCTAGTGCAGTGCATTCAAAGCCTGAACTTCACCATCTCTGGCTCATACCCATCACTCACCACACTCACCAAGTGTGTGGGCTGTGAGCAAGCCCATGCTGTGTACACCCTGTGTACTCAGGCTGGACACCTTTTCCTGGTATTAGCATAATTTCATTTCTGTCTCAGAGTACAGGAGCAGAGCAAACAGAAAAACAAAGTGGGAAACACAACACAGTGACAGCATGATGAAAACACTCCGCTGGTTATCTGTTTTGTCTTGTTGCCAGACAATGGAGCAGACGCTAGCACAGGGGAAGGATAACCTCACTGTTTACAAGTGCTCATGAGGTGGAGTAGCTAGAAATGCTGTTTCCATGTATATATAGAGAGAATGCACACACACATCGGAAAAGCTATTACATTTTTGAAAGCTGTATAAAAAATAAAATCTGCCATAACACCTCACCTTTTTTATACATACTGGAAGTAATTCTCTAAGAAGGAATCTGACTAATGTGACTTAGTTTTTTGACCCTTTAATACAGTAAAGGAGGTTACAACCTTAAAGTGTACACATATATATACATACATACTCACATACATAACCAGTTTGATTAAACTGTGATCTGAGTACACTGCAAATCCAGAGCACCTGAATATTTGCTTAATATTCTCAATTCACAGTGAAAGTGAAAGTCACTGGTATGGTGGCTCTGAAACTCATGGGGCCAATACACAAAATCAGGATTTGGGCCTGAGCTGGTACCTCAGTGGGAAGAGTTTTTCATTTGCACAGTCACAGAAGGAACAGGAGGGAACCTGGTCCCTGCTTTCAAAAACAAGAAGGAACTCATCTGCCATGTTGTACCTCCTGAAAAATGGCAGAAGAGAAGCTGTAGCCCCCTTTCTCTCCATCTCCCTCAAAAAGGGACTGTAGTGAGTCAGTTTTGGGGTGCAAGGTACTGTGTTGAGGGACACAAGCCCAGATTGGTCCCATCTGACTACAGGCACTCGAAGGGAAGCACTGAGATGAACAGCACCATATAACCTTTATGTTTTGTGACATTCTGATCTATAGGAAAGACAGGTATCTGCTATGAGCAGTGTAGATTTTTAGGCTGTGTTACTTTTCTTTAAGTATTTTTCTTTTTTGTTCAAGCTGCATAGTTTTTTTATGCGACCTTACAGAGAAGAATAAGGATGCTCATAACCACACCATGCTTTACACAGAGAATAGACCTTAGAAGGAAAGGCCATACTTGCCTGTAATCTATTTAAAAAACATAACTGTTATTAGATAAAAAAAATTATGCAGTGTATTTAGGAAAGTAACATTCTTTCTTCAGATCCACTTACTTGGGTTTGGAGGGAAGAGCGTGCAGCTTTTGCAGTGAATTATTTCTTTGACTACAGGCACGTCTGTTGGTGGTGGTGGCGGCACTAACCCCATGCCTGGTATCATTGGGTTAATTGGAGTGATTCCAGTCATCATGCTAAGGCTTGGATCAAAGCCTGGTACACAGATTGAATCTGTAAGTACAGAACATAAAATACTGGCTTATAAATCTTGAAACTACTTGTTACAAATTTTTTGTACAGACAGTTTCACTTTGAGTTTGTTTTCCTTGTTTGTTTGTTTCCACAAGCATCACTGTGAGAATTAGAAGAGAAAAAGGAAAAACGGAAAAAAAGAAAAGGCAGAGAAATAGGGAGGAGAGAGGGAGAAAGAGAGAGAAAGGGATAGGAAGGGGGAGGGGAATGAGGAGGAGGGAGCTGCATTCTCAGCGAAAAAAATAAACTATGCATAAAGAAAGGAATGTTACATAATCTAAAATATTAACATGACTGAGTAAAATGTAGCACATTAATGTATAAAACCTTGCACCATAAATATCTGTTATTATCTGGAATGCAATTTTCTGTTCATAATGCTACTGTGGTGTTTACATTGCTTTCTGCCCAAAGTGTACAAAGGATATAATTTAACACTGATATGTCCTCTCCATCTAATTGTCAGACAGATTTATCACAACATAGCCTTCGCACATAAGTGACCTTGATTTACAAACAATACAGAGAAAGATCCATTTCTGCCTGCTTTATGGAGGTCTAGTTAGCCAAGACTTCTAACCATTTTACCCTGGAATATAAATTTTCAGCTGCACAGAAGGGGCTCTTTTTGAACCTTGGAATTAATTCCTTCTTGTCCTGTTATTTAATCGGATTAGTAGATTCTCTTCAACACATGTACTATTAACATATACCACTACAGCCTCATAAAGTAAAATGAATATTTGGCAAGCGTTGCTCTTTCTCCTTCCTGATCTCTTTGCCAAGACTTCCATACGTATTACTTAAAGCTGCAAGATTTACCGGGGAGCACCAGTGCTTTAACACCAAGAATTGTAATAAGCAGATGTTTCAGAGGAACCGAGAGCCAACTTCTGAAATTCGCTTTCGTTAAAAACAAGGCTTTGGGTTTCTGGAGGCATAATGAATAAAATATTTTACGAGACCGATCTCTTTGTTGGCATAACACTGCTGCTATTTGGCATCATCAATTATTTAAAAGAAGAGAGTTACTTCGGTGTTCTACAGATTTTCTGCTGAGTTTTCTGGCTAGCAACTGGAAAGTATTTAATGATACATGTAAACATGGGGTTTGGTAGCTCAGGAGCTTGTTTATTTTGAAGAAGCAAAGAGGGAAGAGTGAAACAACTCCTTTTCAAGCATTTTATATATAGTATATATATATACATGAGATTTGAGCTAACTTTTTAAAAGGCAGCATGATTAATGAAATGTGACAAAAGAGAGACCAGTCTCTTCATCCTAAATCTTTTGCTAGAAGCTATGTGGCCCTGGCCCTAGGTCAGCACTCTGACCTTTCTGTATCTTCATTTCTGCATCTACAAAACAGGCCCAGCAATACTGACTCACTGGCAAGTATTAGCTCACATTTTTATAGCACTTTGCAGGTGTAAAGCACTTGTGTGGGGGCTGAAAAATTAGCATTATTATTCTGGTGAAACATCCATAATCATCTTCTCCGGGAAGGATAACTGAGGACTGAGAACTACTCTGAGAGAGCTCATATCTCTCTCAACCGCACGCTCGTGTTCTTCATGCACTGACTGTGAGCCTTTACCCCCTTCAGGCACTCCTGTACAACAAGCGTAGCAAGTGCACAGTAAGCAAGGATTTGCTTTAGGCTCATTGAAGACTAGTATTAATGAAAAGTCATGATATTACATTACTTTTTTTTAATAAGTGGGTTTATGAAAAAGGATTTGCTCTGGGTGTGATGCTTTTCTTTCAGTATCGATGTATATGCATTGCTTTTCAGATTCAGCTTTGAAGCTTGGAGTCTGTCATTTATTCTGCCAGATGCAGTGGTGGCCCTATATTAAATATTCATGGTGAATGCCAGGAGATAAAGTCAGAGGTGAAAGGGCAACATATAATTCAAAGAAGTCCTTAGGCTATGCTAATAATCTTAATCTCATTTTTACAAGTCAGACTTCTGACAGTCACAGAAGACCATCCTGTGATGCACTCTCTGGCTGTGGGTGGAACTCCATCTTTCCTACTCGCTGCTAAAACATCCCATAGAGCTCAGTGGCATGCAAAGCAGGGCACCACACTAGCACCCAACACACTGTGCCTTACCAGTCCTCTCCTGGGATCAGGAGATGCCAAACGAGGCATTTTGTCCATGCCTCTGGACAAGTGTAGGATCTGCTACATTCCCAGCCAGATATGAAATTTCATATTGAATCCAATATCCACAGTAGACGTGCAGCATTCTGAAGCAGGTGTACCAGATGATGGACAGAAGGCCAAGTTCTCCCTGTCCCCTTAGTACCTTTCAGGCCCCATGTCATAGCCAAGGAAAAAGATATCATCTGGCAAGTGCTACCACAAGGTGTATCTAACTTTTGCTGTTCTGTACTTAAGACAACTACTAGATACATTTCAGCTTCTCTCCAGGGCTAGTGAAACGAAATAGCTGCAAACTCTGCCCAAACCACAGACACATGTTCTCACCCTGAGCAAAGATGGCAGGTTACAATAAGGTACAGTTTTCCGAATTTTCCTTTGGCAGTGGTGCAGACAGAGAAAAACAAATCTAAGGGAGATGGCCACGGGGAAACATGATCATAAACACTGTGAATCTGGGCATGGGGAGAGAGAACTTTTAGACTGCATGCTAATCAGAACAGCTTTGTGATTTAAGTGAAAGAAAATGATTTGCCACTAATTCCTGGCACATCCAAGGAAATGTGACTTTGTAAGTAACTTTGCCTGTGTTAAATAAGTACACAGCTTTGTCATCAGTTTCTTTTGCAACTAGAATCAATCTACAAGAGCATGAGCAAAGTGCTGGGGTCCAATCCAACACTCGTGGAATGTCCTTCTAGGAGTGCTGGGACTCTGTGCCTTCAGAAGGCGACTGTGCTGAGGTATACTAAAGAGGACTCAGTCAATAATTCTTGAAATCTAATTCCACATCTTGCAGGCATTAATCCAAGCCCTGCTAAGGTCAATAGCAAGACTACTGAAGGCACGATCAGATTTTAACCCTGACCAGGTTTACTTTCTCTGTCCTCTTGAATAAGGTGCTTCAGTTTCCCAATGCGTTAAATTAAAAATGAAATGTCTTCATACATAGCAGGAGCGCTGAGAGGATGCAGAGGTACCAACTGGCGAGCATCTTGGAAATGAAAATCATTCTCTAAAAACTATTATTATGCATTGCAGGGGTGGAAAATTCAGATGAATTCCTGAAGAGTGAAGCTCTTTTTTGGACCCCCAAAGAGACTGGTGGTGCTTGCATCTCCAGAGAAGCTGATGCATGCCACCCGCATACGGCTGACAAACCATGACAAGAGACTATAGATGGGGTGTCCAAAGGAAATCCTGGTCTGGACTCTGAGATGCAGAGAAAAACGAACTGATGAAGTCACTGGAAAGGAAAGTCAGTAAGTTTGCCACATCTGTGATAGGATCTAGAAGAACCCCAAGTTTAACTGTATTAATGTCATCGAGTGGTACAATAATAGAAGTTGGATATATAGCTCTTGTCTAGAAACAAGGGATGATCATCCATCAGCACCACCACGTCTGCTCCACGTCCTGGCAAAATGCCTATTTGGAGCAGGGCCAGGACACCACGCTTAGCACTGGAGGCAGCTACTGTTGAACCAACTGGAAAGATTGCTGGTCTTCAGAATCAAAGAAAATTATAAGAGTCATGCAAGGATTTCAAAAAATAGGAATCAACCCTGCCCACGTATGATTTTTTTAACAGGTCCCCTTAGAGACATGATTATTAAGATATTGTAGACATGAATATGCTACACTAAACACAGAGATACATTAGATACATTACATTTATCAACTACACATCTGAAGAGTTAAAAAAGCAATATTCTATGCTTTCAGTGATCATGACATTCTTTTTAATGGGATCTATATATATTTATGCAGCTAGGTCAGGGTTTATAAATGATAAAAAACAACCTGGAAGAAGAGACAAAATTTTCATTCAAGAAATGTTAATAAATAATTACTAAATGAAATCATTAAAATGAAAAGTAATCAGAGATGATGAAGAACTTTAAGAACAGAAAAGCACATGTTGATCAAGTTCGAGTCCCTGTGGATACTGTACAAAAGGCTTGAATATTCACACATTTGCATAAGAAAGTAAAAGTATTTAACATCGATATTTTGAAGTCCATGTTCTGCCTAAATTTGGCAAAACAAGTTAATTCCTGTTTCATCTGATAAGAAACTGGCATGGTGGAGAACAATGAAAACCTCTGGAGAGCAAATATTTGGAACTGGCAGTCAGAGAAGCAACAAGAAAAATCTTCTTGAACATGTGGAGTAGTTTTTAAAGCTTCTTTTTCTTTCAAGTGGAATAAAAGAAGAACAAAACATTTCACACGAAATCTTTGAGTCTGAAAAAACCAGAAGAACAATAAAATCCCTTTGATGAAAACCACGTTCTAACACAGTAAGTACTGTAAAACAATTCCTTTTGTTAGGGTCCCTTTTGGAAGGGCAGGAACAATTCTGTCTTCCATAAAAATAGCCACACAATCCTGTAGAACCATCTTCCTTTCCTTCTTTGGCAACGGTTGCTGTCTGGATCACCTTTTGTTTTCGCCACATTATTGCTCTGCCCAAGTAACAAGGATGTTTACTCCTGCCAGCTGTGCTTTTGGGTATTGCACTCCATCGCCAATACTAAGTTACCACCACATTTCCACCAGCCCTTACCACAAGGGTATTTATCTGCTCAAAGTCACTTTTTAAGGGTATAATCCCCTCTCTGATTCATAGTATTAGCCCTTGGATGTTTCTTTTTTTTTTTTTTTTTGCCTGCAACTGCCACTTGCTTCTGTGGAGTTTTATGACAGCTACCAAGTTTTATTTCTGTTGGATACATAAGAACATCCACAAAAGAGGGGTTTGTTTGTGAGCCCCTGCTTGCACGCATGGAAGCTTTCCACCAGGGACATCATCAGCCACGTGGTCACACACAGAGAGAGATGGTGAGCAGTGAAAACAATGATCTGAGCACAAAACAACTAACAAAAATAATAAGCATTGAAAGGGTTCCCATGGCCTGGGAGTAATAATTTTACACCTACAAAAATAGTCTGTTTTCTTCTAGGAAATGGAGTTGCCTGCCAACATGCACTGAAAGGACTAGGACAGTCCAGGCAGCAGCTGGTAGTAAATGTATTAAGATGCTTGTTGAACTTTGTTTTCTGTGGAGGAAAACAAAAGGTTCTGGAGACTAGAGATTTGATCATGTACGTCAGAAACACCATTGCTGAGTATTAGGAGACTGAATATAGAGCCGATTTCTAAAAGTTGAAATTAGAATTTTCCTGAAAAAGAGAAAATCTAATAGAGAATCTGCCTCCCTTATAATAAATAACATATATATACACATACATATATATATGTATATATAGAAGCTATCACTAGCAAAGAAATGGTTGCTATTTTTTTTCTTTGAAATAAAGAAAGTACCTTACTAGACTAAGGAAAAGTTATTCTAAAAACTTCTTGTATTTCTATCTAAAATTCTCCCTCAAAACTCTGCAGTCTGCCAGTGCCTTTATTATCATCACAATCTTATTTTTTTCCATATCAGCAATTAAGAATGAATATTCAGCTGCAAGCTAGAGATCAAGGCTGGATCACTGTTTTTCCTAATTCCATTCCTACCGTCTTCTGGGTTTCACAAAGCTTTTGGTGGAAGTGACTCATTTGGTCAATATTTAGGGCTTCTCTCATCAGCATCTTTGAGTATATTTCCTTGACCAGTTTAGACATCATTAAACTTCTGGATTTTCTGTCTCTAAAATAGATGCTGGATTGTCTGGTAAACATCTAGGCACATAGCAATAAACAAAAGTGGGATAAAAAATGTCTGACAGCTCCTCCATCTGACTAGCATAACTGCTATCATCCTGTCTCAGAGCAAGGACCATCTGACTGTGCCCAGTAGCAGATGCCTGGGGCATTGGAATAAGAAATAAGCAGGCAAAAAGCAAAATATTCTTAGCTCATATACCTTGAGTGCTTACATATTTTCAGTGATAGAGATCATAAATGAACAATCCTTTCTAGCAGGCATCTATTCCACATAACTTGATTCACACCTTTTTACTAAATCCTACTATGTACCTACTTATATTTTGAATCCATTGGAACCTCTTTGTGTCACTGGCTTTCACAGTGTGCTAGCGAGTAGCAACTGAGTTGGGAATTGTGCTTCGTTTTCTTTGCTAAAACAAGGTATTTGGCAGTTCCAGGTACACCTTCTAGCTCTTTCATCCAGCAAAATCATTAATTCCTTATTCACCTTATCCACAAGATTCCAGATTTCACTTCTGCTTTTATATTTTGCCATCTGTTTGGCAAAGTGGCCTTCGTCTCTGTGAAATTGCTACAAAGGAATACGGATATGGAACCTCTGATTTTGGCCCCTTTTAAAATCATGAGAAGATAACTGCAAGGGCAGGGATGTCTTTTAGGTGCCCCTCTAGTCCCGAACCCTTGATGAACTAAGTACTGAAGGTGTGGGCAGATGCCCTTGCAGAGATGCTGCAGGAATACAGCCAATGAAGGACCATGTGAGCACAGGACTCCTGTAGGAACAGGAGTAAGAGGTGCAGCATCACTGTGTGTGTGTGTGTTTGTGTGTGTATGTGCACATGTGAAGGTGTATATTTGAAGGAGTGGAAAGGAGAGAGTGGAGAAGGGCCAGGAAATCACCTCCTTGACCTCTGGCTTTCTCAGTTGGCCAGGGGATCCCTATTACCACCATTCAGCAAGAGCTACATTCTGTGAAACAGAGCGTGGTCTGTAGCAAACACAAGTCTCTAAGGGAGTTTTGACAAAATCAGAGGGTGAGGGGGAATCCAGATGAATGTTGCTCATTAATAATCAATGAAGTAATAATTTATGTGAACTCTACAGTGTCTGCCAGACCCACCTCATAAACAAAGCCCTTGTAGCATCATCAAAACACTTGCCACTTGAAAATTACTTCTGTGAGACATATATCACGGACAAAGCTTTAGGGCTGTGTCATTGTACTTGCTTTTTTGAAGAAAGCACAGTGTCTGTGCAGAGGAATAGTTTACAGCAGACAATCCCAAAACTTTAGATGCCGTCCTTCAGAGCTAGTTATGCTGTAGCTGAAAACATTAAAAGCAAATCTGCCCTCCTCTTGATCCTTGCCCACAAAACCACTTGACAAACACTGTATTTAGAGCAATATACATGACAAAGACTAAATTAAAGAAAACCACCTTCTCTTTTTACAAGCAAATCATGGGGTGAATCCTGGTTCATCCTTTATTGCTGCAGCACTTGGCACAACAGGACCTCAATCTTGTTTAGAGCTTCTAATGCAATGCAAATAATAGGAGAGAATAACAAATAATAATAATACAACAAAGCATTACCACAATGGATGCCACTCTCCTCCAAAGATGCAATTTCAACACTGTTGTGTAAAGAAATCTACAATGTTAATGTTATTTCTATTACTGTTTCTGCTTATGGATAGCCATCAGTGCCATTTCTACCTCAAAGGGGTCTCAGGCACTACCTCCCCATAGTGAATCTATTTAGTTTCCTCTTAGAACAGCTCTGCAAAATAGTACCTGACAGAGAAGCCTGAGAGTGATCTGGAAAACTGGGGACTTAATGTTGAGGGAATCTGATGATGGCTTGTCAGTTTTTAATGGCTGACAGCTGCATGTGTAAGAAGCTAAGCCAAAAAAAAAGTGACTAATCTTAGTCTCCATCCACAATCAGCTGCTCTTCCATGTGGAAAACCCTGTTGCCACTGCAGCAGAAACTTGTGAAGATGAAAATTGAAGTGGTAGAAAGCAGAAAAATAGCAAAGAAGGAAAAATGTGACTAGAAAAATTGAAATAAATGCAGGGAAAGAGATGAAGGAGAGGGAAAGATGAAAAGACAACAATATTGTCTGGACTGTGTCCATGCCTTATCCACAGGCTCTTTTGACCTGTGTCAGGATTTTGAAGGATGCATGAGTTTATAGCACCTCACAACATCCAGAGTATTGACCTTCCCAATGTCTCTGCTGCTTAAGAACCATTCCACACATTAGGAAAAATGGGCTTCTTCCATCTTTTCACCAATAAATCACTTCCTCATATGGGGTCAGTCACAAGTTCATTGTGAAGAAAATAACAAAAATGCAAATTCTGCACAGTGCCACCTGGTCCCCAGTTAATGGCTCCTGGCCTGGTTTGCAAAAATATGTGGCTGGCCAACATGCAAGATGCAATGTAATACATTGCCTATATGCTGTAAAATGTGCACAGCTGTTATTTCCTGACTTCTAAAAGTCTTTGTGCACTCATTGTTTGCTGCTTGGGACTATCCTCTCCTGTTCTGAGATTCTTCCTCCCATTTCTTCAATTTTGAGCTCATTGCAGTGGGCTGTTTAGTAAGGTTAGCCTTAGCCAAACCAAGTAGCCTCTCTAAGCTCCACTGGAAGCAGTTCAATCTGTTCGCCAAATGAACCTCCTCCTAAAAGAACACTTTGCCATGTTCCTTGAAAACAAGATCACCTTTCACTTCAAAGCCCTGGAAGATGAGAAAAGAAATAAATAAAACACGATTACACATCCTAGGAACTGTTAATGGATTTTTCCTTGCTTGATATCTAGGAAAGTGCTGTATTCCAGAAATTTGAGAGGCATTTGTACAGGCACAAAAAGAAAAAAAAGTTATTGGAAGATATAAGCTCCTAAGATGTAAATGAATACTAAAAAGAAATTGGAGATATAGGAAAAATTTCAATTCCCAGGCTAGGCTAATGCTGAAATATAATAAATGAAACATAAAAAGCCTTCAGTGTGTGAAAGATGGTAAAATACCATCTTCTGGATATTAATGTGACCTCAGAGAAAATGGGTGAAAAAAAATGAAATTCAGACATTCCATTGGACATTTTCAAAATGAAAACAAAAGGGACTCATTTTTCTCATGAATCATGAAAGAAATTCTGGCTGTTAAGCTGGAGTTACTGTGTGGATCCTTGAATCTGCGGAATGCATACAAACACTCTCCTTGCCTTTCCAGGGTCACGGGAGTAACAACAGCCTTGCCAAAACTGGAAAGAAGCTGTACAACCCAGAAAGGTGTATCAGGAGCACGGTCAAGTTCTCACAGAAACACAACAAAAACTGTGCTCTGACAGACTGAAGGGTCCTTCTAGCCCTCTAGACACCTGCCTTTAACAGCAAATCCCCGATTTTATTTAGTACCAGAACAGAACAATTCTGAAGTGACACCTCTGTATAATATTCTCCCAATCACCAACACTCACTCTGCTGCTCAGGGACTTCCTAAGCCAGAGAAAGTTTTGTGCCTCCTTCAGGCTTATTTTTGGATGAAAATACCAATGAGCCTTATTGCATGGGATGTATTTCTCTTGGTGCCATTACAAGAGATGACAGAAAGTTGTCCTGTGAAATCAGCTGGAAAATCTTGAGTGATGATATTTCGAACTTTTAACCAAGTTATTCTACATGCATGCTTCTCTTTCAAAAGCCTGAGCAAAGAGCCATAAGAGAGACTTAAGCTATAATTTTAAGTGATTGTTCCTGGTACTATTTTTGTAGTATCTTTCATGTTAAATCATTTAGATAACAGTGTCCAAACTCTTAAGTCTACAGTGTCTTTAACCCACTGAGTACTAGAAGAAGTCTAAGTATACTAGATATAGTAAAGATTTGCTCTCTGTGTATGAACGTAGTAAGAAATCTTGATATTTTGTATTGTGGTCCACTAGAACTGTTTGACCTCCATACAGTTTATGGCAGTAACTTGTAGGACAATATTTGAATGCTCTGTGCATGAGCAGAATACATGTTGGATTTGAATTTGATTAACTAACTGTTGAGTAAGTAATAGAGTGGTACTTGGTGAATTAATAAACTGTTTATTGATTAAGAATTAACCAAGAATCCCGTTGTGAGAATACTACGCTACATAAAACATGATCTGAAAAGAATCCAGAGATGAGAGCAGCAAGTAATGCTCCTGAGTGTCTGTAGAAAGAAACGCTATCTTAATTAAACTCCAATGCACTATGACAAAGCTATTTTGGCCAGATTTTTGCTATAAAAACCATCTAGCACCTCAGCAACCTGAAAACACTCCTTATGCTTAGCTCTCACTGCAAACACAGAGTATCGGTCAGTACAGCTCTTCAGGAATGTGAGAAACCATTTAGCTTTACATAAGCAGGTACCTTACTTTACATTCTTTTACCTCACATAAGCAGGTGCCTTAGCTAAGGGCTGGCTCGGGCCACAGGGAGCATGGCTCCATCCAAACCAGAAGGATTTGTGAGTTCACAGGGGTCGTAGCCAGGTCCAGCCTCAGGACTGGGAAGCCATGTGGGGGGAAGAGAGTGATCTGTGGTGACAAGAGAGCTTGCACATAGACAGAGATGGCAAAGGATGCAAAATCAGACACAACGAGCAACTTAAAGAACAAGGACTTTGCATTGAGGAGGATGGGATGAAAGCTGCAAAAAACCAAGAGAACAGAAAGTACTGTCCAAAGTATTATTCCTTCCACATTCAAAAGAGGAAGAAAGGCAAAAAAGACCGTGGAATTTAGTCACAATTCTCAATCAACCTTCTCTTCTCCAGCTTTGGATAATCCACAACACCTTCCGTTTTTAGCTAGAGACCTGCCAGAAGGGAAGGTAATAAAGTCTGCTACACAAAAATGGAGTATGTTGTTTATTAAACAGGAGAGGGTTTTTTTATCTTTTCCTTTGCTAAACCTGGGATTTCACCTGTGTTCTCAAACACCAACAAGTAAGTGGAAAATACTAAATAAATAAACACTATAACCTTCCATGGGTTACCATTGCTTGATCTGCAGCTTGTAAGTTCATGAATGTAGTATTGCGCTTTAGCTAAAAGTATTTAGAATCACAGTTTTTGAAACATCTCTTAATTAGCGAAGGCTTCCTTTGACCACCTCCCCACTTCTCAAATTTCACAGGCATTCTGTGGCATTCATTGCAATTCAAGACAATGTTTCAAATTCCCCTTCTATCTATGAATTCAATGGATTGTTTGTAGATCTTGATGATATAAGCACGAGGGCCCTCTCAGCTCTCTGAAGTGCCTGTTTTAGGCAGCCAGACTCAATGGCCAAATGGTCAGCGATGGTGCTAACTGAAGTACTCTCCATGGCTGGTAGAGAAATCCCAAATGGGACACCCCTAACTTCATAATAAAACAATTCCTCTTCATGCTATTTGAGTACAGTAATTATCCCATTGACCAGTTTAGAAGAGGCTTGACATTAAAACAGTGTCAGGAGAATGTGCATCATGCTAAGGTAAATAAGGGTAGTCCATATGTCTGAAAGCTGTTACCTCAGCCTTTTAGCAGACTTAGACAGAAATTTCTCTGTGTTTTGACATCTGGGTCACAACCATAAAGTTTTCCAGCACAAGTACAATAATTACAACATTATGAATACATTTTTCAGCTCATCTCCATTCCTTCTGTATATCCCGCAGAGCAGAAAACCCTTCTTTCCACCATCTGGGCATTTCTCTAGTACAGGGAAGGTCAGCAGCAGCTAGAGATGCCAGAGTAGCCAGCTGCTCTGTAGCCTCCCTCCCCGGGGCCTCAATACCAGAGCCATTATCAATGGAACGGTGCAGACTAATAAACCTTGATTTTGGCAAATAGCCCAGGGGCAGCCAGCTGGGATGGGTTCAATCATTCTGAGGTCCTTTTAAGATACTCTGGGACCTGTGCAGGGCAGTGCACAGAACTGGGTTAATGCTTCGGGCCCCCAGTGACTCCTTCCATTTCTCCAGTCTCTCACAGGAAGGGGAAATGGATGCCTCAACTAATAATAAACCAGAGCTGAGCATGTGGAGAACACCAGGCCAAACATAAAACAGCTGGGGCTCTCTGGCCAGCCATTAGCTTAGCTCAATCACAGCATTGCCTGGAGTCTTCTAGAAAATATGTAAAAATAAGATGAGTAAACAAGAAACTTCCAAATCAACCAGAAAAAAAACCCCAACTTGAAACACCTGTATAAAGCTCTTGTGTCTTGTCAAGGAATTTATTATGACGTAGCTTTTATTTCCTAACAGACATAAATCTCTCAGCTTGTTCTTCACCAAAAAAGGGACTAACAAGATCAAAAATGCTTACAGGAGAAAGAAGGAATCTCTTCAAGAACACTTGCATCTCTGTGCCTCCAAAATAGCTTAAAATATAGCCATTGCTCTTGGCTGTCTTTCACTGTGGGTTAAAAAAAGGCCTGTATTTCACCTTAGAAAGTAGCAATCTTGACAACATTCTTACAATGTCATATTTCATTACTTAGTTTAACAGGGAAAAATCTTGTCTGAAAAGAAATCAGGAGGTTTGATAAATGAACAGCATACTAGACGAAGCAGAGTGAGACACAGTGTACACAGAATTACATCAACTTTTATTCCAATTAAGGAAGAATCCAGGTTTTGTATCTCCTGTGCATAACACATTTTAATTTAGATTATATTAGTTGTCGTGTGCAAAACTTGTAACTTAAAATTCTTCCTGCTAGAAAATTTCATCTGTAATTTCTGGCAGCCTGTACCAAAGGTTCAGCTGCTAATATTGCAGAGCAGTGAACTAAGTGCATAGCAATTTCACACTCACACACAATCAACCCCACCATTCAGAAATGAAATTGGCCTTCTTGGTATTTACAATTTACCATCAGAACACTCTACATGTGACTCTTTTTAACAATACTTTCAAGCAAGGTTTGCAAACACCAAAAGCAACAGATACATTCATTGTTTCAATAAGTATCTCTTTTTTCACAAATTAAAGATAAAGCCAAATTATGTCAGGCAGACTTTCTTTCAAATTATAATTATTCTTTACCCCACTTTTAGTGAAAATGTATTTCTTTGTAACAATTGTGAGCTACAATATGTTACCCACATTAAGATGCTTCTTTTGCCTCACCATAGACATTTCCACAGCTAGGGTTCTGTCAACAGCTTTATTAGAAATTTTTTTTTTCCAGGGGTTTGTATGTCACCTGTAAAAGTATGTTCCAAGATGAAAATTGGCAGAGTGTTGGTTGTCAGTTCAAGGACATGTGATATTACTGTTCTTAATATATCTTTAGCATATTTCTTCAAATATGAAAAAGAAACCCCAACCCAAACCTCCTTCACAGGCTTTGTTAAGCCTTGTTTTACAAGGTGTACAACTACAATCTCTAGTAGTGAGGTAATATAAAAATAACATAAAGGCACTTGCAGCATGCAAGTGTGTTGGGGATAAAGGTGTAGTTGTATTTGAAATGCTATGTACAATAAATGCAGCATAATTCAGCAATGCTCAATAAATAGTGCGTAATTATTTAAGACTGAAAAAAAATCTTTGCTAAAGTCTTTCCCAAGAGGCTGTCAAAGAAACTGTGCAGGCATAAAGTGAGAGACAAGGTCTTGTCATGATTGATACAGGTCAGAAGCTGGCCAAAGAGATGGAAATTCAATAACAGGAACTAACAAATGCTTTCTGTCTGAGATGAGTGGTGTGATTGGAGGTAATATTAATAATTGTATTGAAAAGAGAGAGAATAATGTTACAGCAAAACATCCAATAGACACAGAACTAATTGCCTGAAAAAAATTATAAATAAAAGGCATTTTAGAGGAACCAAAGACAAGGAAAACAGGAGAGCACAAGGATGTCAGTGCTAACAAATTCCAAATGAGTCTCTTTTCAGAGGACAGGCTGAATGGCTTGTGCAGTAAAAACCTGGCAGTGTGGCACCGTGCATTGAAGAGGTCAGGGAAGCCAATTAAAGGTTAGCCTGGATAAGGGAGAAGAGAAGAAGGTATGGGAAAATTACTGCAAGCCTCTTAGAAGACCGAGACTCTCACCTGACGTACCATGTTCTGTGTTACTTGCTCCATCCTCTCCAAGGAATATGAAAGCACAGCAAAAGCAGGACAGTGAGTATCATCAGGAACATTATAAAGGAGCTTAGAGGAACCATGGCTGAAAAGCCTTGGATTGCTCACTGGGGAGAAGAGGCAATTGTGTAGGAGCATTACAAAGCTCACGAATTTTATAGAGGAGGGAGGTGGACAGGTACTGTGGACTCTGTTACATGATACAAAACTGAGAAGCATTTAGGGAAATAACTAAAGAGGTTGTAGATGAAGAACAGGTAGGTGGAAATGCTTCCTAATTGCAAGAAGAATCTCTCCCATGGAACTACATGTTATGTAAAACTTAACTGAATGAAGATCTTATCAGAATTAAAATATAAAGAAAGAAAGAAATGCAGACAAAACCACACAGAGAAATACATCATACACCTTTGACAACAAAAGGGTTCAAAGTGATAGAACAGGAGGCAGGGTCATCTATTATTAAAATCGTCTGACACTTCCTATTACAACACCCTGTTGTCAGTTGCTTTTAGCTTTGCCAATCATTAACAGTTTGGACTGAAATTTTACACATCGAATATCTGCCTGAGGCAGAAATACTCCGGAAAATTTTAGTCTGAACAATTCAACTGCTGCACAAATGGAGCCACAGAAAAATCCTTGGTTTTTTTTATTTCATTATTAAAAAAAACCCTGATGCTATGTCTCGGCAGCTGTAGCCCCTCCAGACTTCTGAGGGAGGATGTAATAGTTCAGAATTGAAAAGCCTTTGCATTGGAGCAGTAACATTTGCCATTCTCTTTAAACTCTACCTGAAAATTCAGGCAAATTATGCCTTTGAATAAAATTATATTCACTCATACTCTGAAAAATAGGTCTATTCTTGGCTTTAATAGCTGAAATCACAAAGCATTACATCTTCCATGAATGCACTGGATTATGTTTGTGCCTCTACTCAGCAAACAAGGAAAGAGTTAAAGCAGAAAGATCTCAGCTATTGTTACCATTTGAAATTACATGTTTCGGCTTTTTATAACTTGAAACCTAAAGTTGCCTTCTACTTTCTTTGCCTTCAGTCTGCAAGGTTTCCAGCTTAGCTGGTGAGGGCAAATCTAACCTTGTGACACTTGCTAAGATCATAGTGGTTAAATCAGAAGATTGTCTGAGCAGCCTAAAAGCCTGTCAGGTCTGGAGTAGCTAATTGGGTCTTGCCTCATATGTTCTGCCTGTGATTTTTTCCAACAACAGAACACAGAAAACAACAATGCCAGCAAGCAGAATTTTCCCCAAGTTCTGCTATTCTTGTCTCTCTCCTCATTTATGGGAAAAAAATGTCTTTCATGCTGATCCTAGGAGAGGTTTGCAAAGTTCTGAAAGTTTGGCTTTGTTCACTTGCTGACCCTTTCATTTGAAACAGCTCTACTCTGCAGGAGTTTTGAAGAGAAACCAACTTTTCAGACTACAGCAGGATACCTAATGACCAGGATATATCTAGTCCACTCTGAACCAGCTATTGAGCTCCCCACCTAACACCAGTTTTACCAGGGAGGCAGAAAACAGCTTTTCAAGCAGTGAGTGAGGGCCAGGCAGATGATGGCAGCTTTTTGCATGTGCTCCAGGGGCAAAGACAGAACGTGTCAGAGCTGATGATATCACCTACCCTCCCTTGCCCTCCTCTCCATCAGAAGAGGCTCAGCTCTCCCTGTTATTCTAAAATAGGTACAAGAAAAGGCATATAGGGAGATAGTGGTCGGGGAGGAGAGAAGGGACAGTGACTGGCCATGCCATCAGACTGGTTGGCATGGGGTGGATGGCTTAAAATCTG
Source organism: Gymnorhina tibicen (assembly GCA_013399875.1). Classification (NCBI taxonomy): domain Eukaryota; kingdom Metazoa; phylum Chordata; class Aves; order Passeriformes; family Artamidae; genus Gymnorhina; species Gymnorhina tibicen. Next base: position 1,107,756 of record VXAZ01006690.1, on the reverse strand, counting down.
CATTTGGCCCATGTGGTTTGGCTGGCTGATTCAGTAGATTTGCTTGGGTTTTTCTCCCACCAGCTGAACTGATCAGCTCTGCAGGTTATGTTCTCAGCTGTACTACGGCTGTATTCAGGGGAGCTTAGAGAAGAGGCTTTTACCACCTGGGACTGTCGGTGACTGCTTTGTCCTTTGCTTTGTGCTGAAGTGCCCGCGGGACAGCTTGGAGTTTTGTGGGGCTGTGGTACTTAACAAAGGCTCCTAATGGGCCACGTGCCCTGTGCTCTGCTCTGCGTAATGCAGCTCTTAACCACCCTTGCCACGCCAGTGAATTTTTGGCCTTTGACATTTTAGGCAGCTTTATAGCTTATTTGCACTGCTGAAATGGGACAGAAGGATGAGGTTAAGAAAGGTCCCTTCTGAGCCTAGCATAAGGACTTTTAACTCAGCCGATAAATTTGCTATTCAGAGAGGTTTCCAAATGGCTCCTTTGGTCTCCGGGTTCCAGCACTGAGGATTTATATTTCACACCATGTACTGTAGTTCCAGATATTTAAATCAAGAACGTACTTGTCTGAGCTTCACAGGAAAGTATACTACTTCAGATAGAATTATGGCCAGCATCTTTATGTTTTGTTGTCACTTAAACATTAAACAGCTCCATGCTGCCTTGTATAATTCTCAAAACAGTCGGGTTTCTCAAATTAAATGCCAGTCTCACATTATGAAACAAGTTGTGTTCCTGAGAACTAAATCACAAAATAACTATGGTACCAGGCCAGGAATTCATGTGCAATAATTTTGCCCCCATCTTTTCCAACATTTCCAGATTATAGGTCTTATGTTATCATGAAGAGTCATGGTCATGATGCCCCTCCAAACATGAATTGACGTCATTTCAAATCACAGATGAGATACAGCCCATCCATCAAAAAAACACCCAGTGTGGCAGAAGTAATGGAAAACCCTTCCCACTTTATCTGCCACTTTATAAATCTGGCTTCACTTGACTGAATCTTTTTCCCTAGGGCTTCTTAAATTTCAGCAGAATTCTCTGTCATGTTGTGAATTGAATATGAAAAAGCAAAGTGACCAAACTGATACTCAGCAAAGCTAAAATGCATAGTAACACTGATTCTGAAGGTCAGCAAACCACAACTTATTAGAATGATTTTCTAAGAAAAAAAAAAGGTAGGGGAAATTAAAAAAGCGTCTTCAGGAGAGAAAGAATCTCATAGCTCTTAAAAAGAAAAGAAAAAAAAAAAAAGGGATGAAAAAGAGATGACTCATACTAGTAAAGATAAAAAGGTAAACCACCCAGCAACTTCTTCTTTGACATTCTGCTTTGATGGAAATCTACTGCAAAGCAGAATACCCTAAAATAAATATTTTGGACTGCACTTTGCATCCAGTTCTACCAGTGTGACCCCACTGCTACTAGCAGGACTGCGCCAGGGTCCCAGGTGGCAAGGATGAAAACAGAAACTCATTATGGAATAAGAAATGTAAGAACGCTTTGGCGAGAGCACATTCCCTGCAGAGTGCCATGAAAGTAAAACGAACATTTAAATAATACTGGCCCTTGATCCCCTCAAAAGCTGAAAGCACATTTATTCAGCTTGAATTCCAAAATCGCAGCCATGGTTTATAAAATGTGCTTGATCCTTCTGTAAGACCCTTTGGCATTTTCTTTCAGAGAAAAGATCTCCAGATGTTATTTTTACAGTTCATCTTAAGTAAATGTATGTGTTTAGCTAAACAGGCTTAAATGCAAGAGGCACCTAAGAGAACAATGATGAAACGCTTGACTTGATTTATGGACCAACTGTCAAATCCTTGTTTAGAACATCTGGCTGGTGAGGTGATTTGAAAACTTTTTCTGTCAGTGAATATCAGCACAGTAGGCTCTTCTACCTTACAGACAGCTCTAAATTGTAAATATAATTAGTGGAGAAGTGGCATCAGAGTGCACGTCTAAAGTCACTTTCAGCTTATCCATGCCCACAAAACATTCATTCTACAACACTGCTAAAATGTAATATTAATAATTTGCAACTTTTAATTAACAAAATATACAAAATACCAGCTTCAGAACATTCATTCTACAACATTCATTCTACAACACTGCTAAAATGTAATATTAATAATTTGCAACTTTTAATTAACAAAATATACAAAACACCAGCTTCAGAACCTGAAAGTTGCTACCTACAAGCTGCACAGGCAAGTGCAGGTCTGTCTCTCATGACAGCCCTTCAAAGTAAGCTCGTGGGCCTCCCTGACAACTTCTCAGCAGCCACTGTGGCCCAGATTTGGAAGCCCAGCTTTTTCCCACACTCCTGTACCTGTTCTCTCTGGCTTTGTCACACAGGTCCAGCAGGCAGTCCTTGGGAGAGAGGAACCTCACCCATCCTCTGCCCACCTCTGTCTGTTTCTCAGCACAGTTTCTGCAGTTTCCCATGAACACAAGAGCTTGCAAGGGCATGCATGCCACAGCAACATTCCTAATTCAAAGGCTGATATAATCTAAACTCTACAAAGCAAGGCTGATCCCAGGAAAATTGAATTTTTCTCTCCGTCTTCCCCTGTTTTGCGACAACGTGACAACTCAGAGATGACACAATCCAGGAGCCCTTTCTGAAATTCAATTCTAGTTCTGAAGAAAAAATCTACTTTCATCTTGGGTCTAATCTAATATCAGGGAATGATGAGGTTTTTTTGTGAGGGATTTCTTTGTTCCCCTAGAAAAAAAGCAGCAGCTTTATTGTAGAAATCACTTTCAGATGAAATGAAGATAACACCAATCTGGGCCCTCACTATAGATGCAGAAAGATTCATATCACCCACACCAAAACATCTAACCACAGCATCTCAGACAGGAGCCTTTAACTTCCTCACATGGAAAAACTGGAAAAGGTAAAAGAGGTGAAGATTTCACAGAGTGATTTGTCCCACCTGCAGCAATTTCTGCATCCCCTGAAGGAGATTTTAATCTCTTTTCAAAAGCTATGGCAGAAACCTACTGTCATCACAGGCCTTTCTTTGTCACTCCTGTTGTGCATCCAGTAACAGAGAGGCAGAACCAGGTACTTCCTTGCTATAAAGAAACCACTGGGAAATTACTGCAGTACCTTTTTAAACACCACCTTTTTAAACAAAAAGGAATTAAATGTCAGACTCAGACTTGGTGGAAAAATTACTGTGATCTAGAGAAGCAGCTTAGAATAGTCTCGTTTTTGTTAAGCCACATTAGAAAAGATGCCATTATATTCTTGAGTGGTTCTGCATATAGGCAACAGCCAAGACATTTACTGAAAAGGATAAGATTTTCAGACATGTTAAAACATTGAAGAGCTTCATCACATGAAAATTTCACAAAAGCCATTGACTAGAAAACTGTTGCAAAAGGGACAGGATGAAAAATGTGCCAGACTGAAATGGAACAGTAGTCCATTTTGAATGAGGCAAAAGGGATTTAGAAGATATGGAGCACGGGAAGAGAAGCTGGGGCTTTTTTTTTAGACATTGTGGTTATAAATGATAAGAAAAATAAGTATGGAAGCAGCATATTTGTTTCAATTTCCAAAAGTATTTGACAAGTTTCCATAGGAGAGATTAATGGCTAAGAGGCACAGAGCAAGAATAAAATAATAAAGAAGCCTTCTGTGTATAAAAACTAGCTCAAATTGTTGCTTTGGCCTTAGAAGATGGCTATGCCTCTTACACAAGGGATCTTTTCCTTACAGCCATAAATTGACCATTATCCTGTGGGTCTGGATTTGGAGAGCTACTTTCAGGATAATGTCACACATTTGTAATAGTATTTCTGTAGCTGTAATGGTCTAAAAGCAAAATCAGGACAAGGCTTACGGGTCAGTATAGTCAGAAAAAAAAAAAGAGAAGTCTATGTTCAGGTCAGAGAAGCAGTGAACTTCCAAGTGAAGTACGACCAGGGAGAACATCCTTTGAGTTTAATTAGATAAGTTAAACCAGATAGACAAAAAAGCTGGTTGGCACCTGTAAAACAAAGGGAATATTAAAAGAAAAGTGGTGACACTGTGATTATTCTGTAAAGGAACAGATAGGTAAGGCTATGGCAGATAAAAAGATTAATAAAGGGGGAAAATTATAGTGTACTGCAAAAACTACTCCTTCCTCTGAATTCACCTTTTTATTGTATGCTATAATTAAAGTTTTAGTCCCCTGGTTGCCTCAGACAGAGGGCTGGTGCATATTTTTCTAGCTACATAAGTTGGTCTAAGAAGCAATATAAGTTTTACCCACAAATCTTGCTTCATGCAAAAGGCATGCAGGGGTAGTGCCTGCTCTAGAAATGAGCACCACTTGCTCCCTTGCTCTGTGAGCAGATCTGTGTTGGAGGAGTCTACTGTGCCCATGCCTCTCTCTTCTCATCTTTGCACTCACAAAGGTTGATTTGTTATTAGCACAGTCTCTGAGGTCAGGGCAGCACAGGCTGTAAGTGGACCTGGGCTTTAAATGAAGGGGTTAACTATATGTGATGGAAAAGACTTTTTTTGTTTGCTTGTTTCCCAGGTTTTCTAATCTAAAAGACAGATGAAGCCTGGTCTTTTACGGTCAGATTAATTTTCCTTTATTTTACTAACACAAGGGAAAAAAATTACAACCTCTTATTCCTGCTGGCTCTGCAGACCTCTACAAATGGAATAGCAAAACTGGGTCCTATTCTGGTCTGTATTATTGATGGAAGGGCTCTCTCCACCTCACCCTGGGATCACTCTCTTCTCTATGTTCATCTCTGAAACTCCAGGAGGGGCAATCAAGGCTCCAACAACATTTGCCCAACAAAATCTTGTCTTTTACTGATGCCAGAGTGAAAAACAGGTTTGCTACCCTTCAAATCCCAAAATGAGTTTGGAGAGCGGGAAGAACTTGCAAACCTGTGAACTCTATTTTTATGCAGCCATCAAGTAATGTGGACTTTCCTGATATTTTCAATCTATAACACAACTGTAAGAGAAAACTATGACAGATTGTCATCTTTTGGTCATAAAAACACGGTGAGGAATAGAAAATGTCCCCTGGAGGACATCTTCAGCTCATGCTTACTATATACATATGTGGATGAGGCATTAAACAGAAGTATCTCAAGGCTATAGATGAAACAAATCTTGGAAGCACAACAAATAACAGGTCATGTAATCAAGTCTAGTGAGATGCAGCTCTCATGCAACATGGCCCACAGAGGCCAGATGAGATTCCGCATTGGAAAATGTGAAATAATTGAATAAGGCAAACAACCTAGGAAATATCTAAAAACCCAAACTGTCTTTGAAGTCAAACAAGAAAACTCTGAAAAAATGCCACTAGATCCACAACCTGATGCCTGTTAGCATTAGGGAGAATTACAGTTCTCAGGAAGAGTGACTAGAACATGCAGATGTGTGATAATGTTTGTTACATGAGCCTTAGAATAATGGAATCCCTGTATTACTACTTGAGGAAGCTGAGACCTTCACACCCATTAGCAGGCATCTGTAGCATTAGAGAGATTGCATTCAAATCTGACACTGCTTTGTTGATGGAAAAACAGAGATCGGGGCAATGAGAAAGCAGGGAGGTAGGAACACAACTGTCTGTTAAAAGAGCTGCGGTAAAAAAGCCCTCCACTGAGAACTCAGGGCCGCAAATCCCTGGATGAATAGTTGGAAGGATGGTTAGCTCTCATGTCCCCGATGAGTTCAGTTGCTGAAGTAAACCACTGGAAGAGAGGCAGTCCCTAAGAGACACCAAATGGTGTATATAAGTCATTAGCTAGCATCCGTTTCCTCAGCATCGCACCTTTACGTTTTTAAGGCACGCACATGTAGAGACACATGCCACCCCATCAGGTGGTGCTGAACTGATAGGGAGGTATGTGCTTGATGGAGAGGCATCTCCTTGATGGAGATGTTTGCTTTGAAGGCACTCCACTAGTAACTTCCTTTCATATATAACAGCGCCCCTGCCTTCAACTTTTGTAATGATGGTTATGTGCAAGCCTGCTTCTGCAGAATTGGATGGTTTGGGTTTGTTTTATCTTAATTCCAGTTTAAATTCCACTCAAACATCACCACCAAAAAACAACAGAGACCTGGTCAGTTTTCTCTTTTTGAAGGGAAAACATGGGACACGTGTTCCAAACCACATTTAGATTTTAAAGTTCAGAATTAATACCCTGAATTGCAGCCAGAAATGATCTTAGTCTTGAGGTTGAAAGTCTTTAGTCTTGGGAGTTGACAAATCAGTCATGACAAGCCTGAGCCAGCTATGGTTTATTACAAAATCAAGCATGATTTTCTACTTGAGGTAATTAGATGGACCAGAACAAAAGGACACAAAGTTAAAAGGCAACATATGTAGGAAAAACTGGAAGAGTAATCTTGCTCTACAGAGGCTGATGAATAGCAAGAACAAACTTGTACTTGATTTTTTTTCATATACTTAGTTCTGGCTAATAATATAAAGGGGCCCACAATATTTGTAATAAGCAGTTCATTAAATCAGCTACTCAGCTTCTCAGCTGCAGATTCCTGTCATTCCCTGCTACCTGCACACAGTCCTGAAATCCAGGTGCAGCTTCTGAGCTCTCTCTGTCCACAACCCATGGCCTTTCTCTAAGTCCTAGGAGGTTAAGAAAGTATTAAAAAGACAAAGAAGAAAGAAAAGGATGTTGTGACATTTATTACATTAAAGCACAGCAGCACTGTGTTTGGGTTTAAACACATTTAGCGTGAATTAAAAGACAACAAAATCTGGTCACTTTTCTCTTTCTTGTCCTCTTGTTTTGGTGAATTTATTGCTATTTTTAATGAATATTTAATTAATTTATGGTACTGCCTATTATAGCAGATAAAGTTTAGGACATTCTGCAATGTCTCAAAAATGCTTCAATTAAGCATGCATAATTAAAGTGTCAAAAATTGTTATCGGAAGGTGCCAGAAAAGAAACTTTCAATGACTTTTCTTGGAAAGATCTCAGTCATGCAAGTCCAAGCATAGATGAAGACCTGAAACAGAAGATTTCCAATAGAAGGGTTAAATACATTTGACAGATGCAGCTAAAAATAGGGTAAAACTTTAACACTGCAGTCAGCTGTAATATTCCACATTTATTGCTAGGGAAATGAACCACTTGAAATACAATTGTGTCAGAAAGAAGAAAACATGTTGGAGAAGCATATAACTTGCCCTCTCCCTTCACTGCAGTCTGGACATGTCTTTTCTGAAACACAGCTTGTGCTACTAGATCTTTATGAAAAAGGTGACATTAAGCACATCCGCACCTTCTCCCACGGTACCGTCTTCTCTAAATGCTACCAAAGCTCTTTCCCTTCCATTTTCCAAATCCTTCTCTAAATATCACAGCAGCATAGTCAAAGAGGACGAGAAGGTAGGAATTGTCTGCCTGTTTCTAATGTGCACAATAGTTTTCCTGTTCTTCAGTGCCTGACTCAGAATATCAGATAGAAAGAGTTAAACTGCTTTTTCACTTAGCGCCATATTACTGCTGTGCCAAGATATCTATAAAAAAAGCTACATAATAGACAGGCAACTCCATAATCACTGCTGCTTTTCATGCCAATCAGTATTATCCCATTGTTTCCATGCAGTCCCTTACCTACCTGGTTTATCTAAGAGAAAGAAAACAGACCATATGCAGTTTGGGCCAGGACTGACTCTTAAGTGTTCAGGCATTGTTTAACTTACTAGAGCTCTGTATCTCTAAGCCTCTCCTGAATGGAAGTAACAAATAATTACTAAATAATGTAGGCATTGTGGTCAGGAGGAGGAGATAACTTATAAAGGAAAATCTGCTAGACCCAAGAAAAGAATTTTTTAGAAAAAGAAAAATTGGAATAAGAAATGTGCAAAACCAGGAAAGACAGATAAAGCTGTTCTTGTTCATGAACAGAGCTATTAAATTTCTGAAGCTACAGTAACAGAATATCTTTTATATTTGGGCAGAATAGAATCTAAATCTATGCTACAGCAAATTAGAGCATATTGTATGTATTAAGTTTAATTATCTTTCACCTCCATGTCCACTAACAGAACTACTCCGGTGACCAGCTGCTTCCCATTACAGAGACATTACTCAGAGCTGCTGTCACGCACATCATTTGTTACCACCAGAGCATGGGAAGGTGTGGCAAATCCATTGTTTATCTGACTGAAGTCAACGTTAATGAAGTATTGTTACAAACTCATTCACATGCCCAGGGATTAGGCTAACTGAAAACCAACTTTCTTCTTTAGTGCAGACCATCAAAAGACATTTTTCCACACTGATCGGTTCTGCTCATATTTCACAGACAGACTTCTGCCTTGAACTGAACATGCACCTTCATGCCCTTTTTGAGACCTAGTTCTCGTGCAATAAGCAAAGGGCATTTGAAGCACAGGTGGCAGAAAGCAAAGAAAACCATGCTTATGACCTTCTCCTCAAGGTAAAACACAAAAATTAAGCTTCTCGTGCTTCCTCTCCAGGGGCCAAGCTCTAAGCATCAACCTAACCCATGCAGGCAAAGAGTGAGCCTGACTAGGGAAGAACAAAGGATTTTATAGCCTTGATGTGGGGTGGCTGCCCAGGGATTCATTCATATTCAAGTCTTCCACTCCCAAGAAGTGTTGCCCGGGGACTGCCCCAGGCGGTGACATCTGCGCCCTCCTGAGGACACTCTGTGTGGACTGAGCTAACAGTCCTCCTGGGACTGCTGTGTCCATCCCCTGTGGGCCATCTACAGAACGTGAAAACAGCTTTGGCCTAAGGGCTTCAGGTAGCATCGCCTTCCCTTTGCCAACTAGACACCACAACTGTGCTCAGCCACTCACCTTCGAGCAGTCTGCCATTAATGAGCCTCTTTCACCCCTGAAAATACATGACCCGGCATTCATACATTGCCTTTGATTAGTTAAGATGGTCAATCTGCTCTTTCTATTGACTTCTATGCACAATAACTCAGTTTTTCCATCAGCAGGTCACCCAGGTTACACCGGACTCCTCGTGTTGGCCAAGGAACCTGGGATCCTTGGAGGGGAAAGTTCTGCAGACAAAGCTATACTCCAACAGAAGTAAACAGTCAGTAGCAAATGGTTCCCAACAGCCTCTTGGCTTACTTTATGCAGTGGGATGCTCATAATTACACATGGGCTTTCTTGTCTAGAATAAACAAACACATGGAAAATAATGGGAATGGAGGCTTTCCAAAGCAAGATAAAAGATGGGTAAAACTTCTGCAAAAATAAAATATTTCCTTATGTTACTTTACTGTAACATGAAATAAGAACATGCCAAACAGATTGTTGGTGGTATAATTACCAACAGTCAGGAATTTAAAAAAAAACCCCAAACAAAATACCAAAACATCCAAACAATATGGCTTGCATCATAAATTTACTCCAGTATTTTGAGACTATTAAGAAGAGTACGCCAAATAGTAATCAGTCTGTTTTCCTAAACTGTTAACTGGCTTGGATAGAAGTTTAACAGCAGAAAGAGAGATACTATATTCCTAAAAACCCTCCACTCCACATACAACACAAGCTTTGCACTTAGCACTTCCTTCTTTGTGGCCCTGCTCACCTCTGAATCTTGTCTATTTGGGACATTCAGCCCTTCACACCATGTTAAAAAGTAGTATTTATCTTCAAGCACCGAGCAGATTTTAATCATTATCTTCATCCCTGGCCTCAATTAAGGTCTAATCTAGAGGAGGCACTTGAATGACCTAAGAGGCACACTTAACCCTGATAGCGTGTCAAAAGGCACTCAGAGGTTCTGACACATTTCCTCTGGCCATCAAATCTTTCTCTCCTTTTTCTGTTGTTAACTGACTGTGTTTGTTCCTAGCACTTTAATGTCCCCTGGTGAGAAGTCTCCTTGAGTAACACTCACATGATATGTTGTAGTCCCCGAGCAAAAACCCTCCGAGACTTACACCAGCTGTGTGGTACCATAAACTGGGTTCGTCCTCTGCTGGGAATCACCACGGAAGACCTCGCACCACTGTTCAACCTTCTGAAGGGTTGTGAGACCCTGGACTCGCCCAGAGTCATCACTGAGGAAGCCCAGGAGTCCATTCGAAAGGTACAGCATGCCCTGTCTTCTCGCCAGGCCCACCGGACCAGTCCTGAGTTACCCTTTAGCTTTATAATCCTGGGTAGGTCCCCTAAGTTACATGGGTTGATCTTCCAGTGGGACACAGCACAAAAAGACCCCCTTCTTATAATAGAGTGGGTCTTCTTGTCACATCAGCCACACAAAACCATAACTACACCACAGGAACTCATGGCTCAACTGATAATGAAAGCCAGAGCTCGCCTCCGTACCCTTGCGGGTTGTGAATTCTCCTGCATGCATTTGCCC